>VXBP01005201.1:121924-303511 GCA_013400115.1 Rhinopomastus cyanomelas
ATAATATTATTCTAAGCTGGCATGAAAAGTGATTATCCGCGCTGTGATTGGTCCGGTTATCTGACCCGGGGACTGCCAGGAGAAGACAATAGTTTTAGTCAAATTATTTGCCATGGTGACGCTGTCAATCAGGGGTAACCCGATCTGTTTTGAGGTGGCTCCCCGGCTGGGTTGACAGATTGCTCAGATCCACTCAGAGGCGGCCCTGCGAGCTGAGATATTGGCTGGCGAGGGAGAAATTTCCGCCGTGATTGGCGCTGCAGGCGCCGTCGGGGGAGCTGGGGAGAACCGGAGCTCGGAGGACGGCTCCTGCCCCTCGCCTCGGGGCGAATGGAGCCGTCGCTCCGTCTGGGCTCCTCAGCCTCGTCTGGGTCCCGCAGCCCCACCCCTGTCCTGTAGCCCCGTCTCTGTCTCGCAGCAGCATCACGTCTCCGCCGTTCCGGATGGCGGGTCCTGCTGTCCCCAGTACCGGTGAGGAGATAAACTCGACTCCGGCTCTTGCAGCAAGTTTCTTTCTAAACGCCTAAACTTTATTCCCCACTCCCCAGCGCCCAGTAACAACTGTCGAGGAGTTTTATAGGAAAGGGGCCTCTCGTGTACAATAGAGACCCTGTTCGCGACCCAGGATCCCATTACACCCGGTCGTACCTGCCCGGGAGCACGGAGGAAGCAGGATGGGCCAGTACCGGGTAGGGATTGCCGCTCCATTAACCACCAGCCGTGCCCTCCCCCCAGCTCCAGTGAGCCGGGATCTGTGTTCTCCGAACCCCGTGAATTTATTTCTACTCGATTTCCAGCAGCGTGTCGGGGTGTTTCACTCAGGAGACGAGCAAGTGTAGAAGTCAGAGACACTTGGCATGATTAAGCGGCCCCTAATCACCCCCCACGGGTGTCCACTGTAACTTCAGTGACCGTGTGAGGCAGGGACCCCTTTCCTTTCCCATCCTTAGTGCCCCTACACAAAACCAAAGGCGAAGGAAAGGCATTGGGGAGCTGGAGGATGAGCGTCGGGAGATGAATGAGCGAAGGGCAATGCGGTGAGGACAAACAGATGGACGGGGCCGTCGGGGCTCGCCCAGGTGAAAACACTAGGGAGGAACCTCCCGGCTCCAAACTCAGGGCAGTTTCCACTGCCTTTAATGCTCCGTTTTGCGGAGAACTAATAATGAATCCCACAAACAGGGTAGGGGCAGCGGAGCAGTCCGCATCCAGGTCCCAACACTTCCGGGCTCCCGGGAGTGTTTTTTTTCCCAGTTCACTGTATTTTCAGCTGTGAAACCTATGCGTGATTTTTCCGAGAGCTACCCTAAAATGTAGTGACAAGCCAAGGGGGCTCCCGCCCTGCAGCCCCGAGGACCCAGAATAAAATTTCTTTTGCGGGCAAGAGAGACGCAGCTCAAATTCGTTTAAAACAAATTCGGGGATGTCAGTGACGGGTCCGTAAAGTCCCACTTGAATGATTCAACTTTCCTCTCTTTACAAACGGAGCCCTCGGCTGCTTCGTGCCTCGCAGACGGCCGATTTCAGCGGGATTCAGGCTGTGCCTATTTGTAAATCAAAGCATCTCGAACTCCGTGCTCCCTACACAACCCATGGGGTGGGTATTTAGAGGACGGTGACGGGACGGGATGGGAGAACCCATCCGCTGCGAACGTTACCGTGAGCAGAAACGGTGAGAGAAGCTCACATCCCCTCTCCCACCCCCGACCCCTGCGCACACCCCTTTCTCGAGGGGCAATATCTCCCACCGTGGGCAACGCAGCAATACAGAAAAGGGCTGGAGAGGTCTGAACTGCACCCCCAGCCCCCGCCTCCCCATTCGGTGTCCCCACGTTTATTAAGGCGATACCTGGAGTCCTCTTCCTCTCCTTCCATCTTATAACCACAGCGGGAGGATCTGAACGGGAGCAGCTTGTTCGCTCTGGCCGGAAAAGGATATGTCAAAACCTGTTGCATGGATTTAGATCTGAGAAAGCGTCTTCTTAGCACCCTAAAAATGTGAGTAGAGAACGACCACCCCAACCCCTCCGCAGGCGCTTTCATTTCAGGATTTTTCAGCCGGGCTGCAGCTTTCCAGTTCACTACCCAGAGCACTGGGCAGAGGCAGGGCTGTCCCTTTCCCGAGCACCCTGTATCAGTTTGCGTCCCAGAGCAATTGCAAATTAGTGACATCTGGATCCAAATTCTGTGTAACTGCTTTTAACTTTCGGGGAAGTTAAAAAAAAGAAAGAAAGAAAGAAAGAAAATCCTCCTGTACGTGTGGATACAAAGCCAGGGCACGGAGGTAGTCAAGTTGTAGTGATTTGCGAGCGGCGATGGGGCAAGAAGCTTAAAAATTTTTATTTTTTATTTTTCTGGCATTTGTGAAAAAATCTCTGCGATTCACTGTGATCCTATTTCATAGCAAAAGGCGCAAATCTCCTGCTAAGGACTTGTTTCATGGAAGCATTTTGCCCCACTCAGCCGCTGGAAAATGTTTTAGCTAGGCTGACCGAGAAATATTGATAATAATATTTTTGAAAGTTGGTTTTATTGTAATGCTCCTCTATTAACCGGGAGGGATGGATTGCTACCCATTTTTCTTTGCCCACTTGCCCGTGGGTGAGGGCATGGGTGCTCCTGCCACCTTCCCCGCAGATGTCCAGTATTGCGGCAAGGACTGTAGGGAAACCAGGCAATGACAAAAACCTCCAAGTTTTCGTTTCTTTATTTTTTTCATTTTTTTCCCCTATCCTTTTGTCGGGGGTCCTTGAAATCCCCTTAAATTAGGTAGGCTTTAACGGTGTCACAGTTAACCTGCTGCTCCCAACTAGGTTTTCAACTAGGTTTTTGTTTTTAATGAATCATAGAGACCTTCAAGAGGAGCCTGGGCCTACCTGCTCCCGTCTTCCCCCAGCTGCCTCCTGAACGTGGGCAGTGGGATCCAGTATCTTTCCAGGAACATCCCAGACACACACGATTATCCCAGGATTCACGGAGGCAGTTTGCAACCCCCAACAGCGAGTAGATCCCCACTCCCGCTATTTACTGATGGTTTGGTTGATTCATATTTATTCATATTTGTTCATATTTTCGTATGCTTCCATTTTAATTTTTTCCCTTTTCTTTTTCCTCTGTTTTCCGTCTTGATTCACACCCCCCCCCTTTTTCTGAAACCCTGGATCTGTCCCATCACAGATGGCACTAAGATCCTGCCCCATACTGGAAAAAGAAAACACGATGAGGGGAGCAGCACTGCTGAATTAAAGCAAACAACAACCGACCGCTTGTTGTGCCGCGATTTGGGGCGAAACGGGTATTACAAAGCTTTTGCTGCGCACGGAGAACTGGCCAAGGATTTCAGATATATGGCGGGTAACTCGATTATGCTAAAAAACCCCTCCGCTTAAAAAAAACCCCGCTGCTTATTTGCCCTGTGAAATGGAACCCCGAGGGTGGCCCCGTGTCCCCGGCTCAAGGCACTGTCCCCTCCTGAGCTCCCCAAGACACCCGATAGCTCCCCCCAGTCGCCTAATGTGCCCGGTCCTGGGTACCTTTAAATCAGCCCTTCTCAATCCCGGGTTCGAAGCTGAGAGTTTTCGCTCACTTCTACCATCAGCATCTTCTTTCCAGCACCGTTATTTATTTGGGTATCCAAATCCCAAAATCTCACATCCCTCGAAGGGATCAGACGGGGGTCCCGGGCCGGTGCCCACCCAGCCTGGCTGCGGGGTCCGAACTCTCTCAGCAGACAGGGTCCAGCTTACAGACAAGACAACAACAACAACAAAAGGCACATATGGTTAAAATAAGGAGCGAGCGAGCTTTCCGCCTTGGGGGATTGGCAATAACCAGCCAGAAATGCGGGGCACCGACTCTAAACTTCTGGTGGGCTTCTGCGGGATTGACATCTGAAATCACGCTACACGCATCAATTTGACAATATTTGTAAACTCCTTGTTTCCAGGGATCTTCGTGATCAGAGAGAGACCAGGTTGGTGTGAGCTTCAGACACGAAGATTTTTTTTTAATTATTCCCTGTTTTTCCTCCCCCCCCCCCCAATTCCCTCCTCCTCTCTCCTCTTCCGAGTTGATGAATAGCGATCAGGTTTCTTTTAATGGCTGCCCCTTATTCTCACAGCCTCCCACAACTAACCCAAGAGCCTGTTTCCTCGACCTCAGTTAATTCCGCTGATTATTCCAAGATGATGAGGAAAAGCCCCAAGATTGTTCACTGCTCCTCCCGGCTCACGGCACTTGTGTTGCCATGTCCATCCTTGCCTCAAGGTGATTTGCCCGGAGAGTGTTTTTAGGAACGGGGGTGGGGGCACAGACGCCCACCCAGGGGGGTCTGAGGGAGGACACACTCCGGCGGCCTTGAGATGGAGGCTCAGGTGAGCCCTGTCCGGCCCAGAGTCCCCCACGGCCCCCGTGGACCACGGTGCCTAAAGGGTGGAAAAATTTCGTTACTTTTTGTAGCTTCAGCGGGAATGTGCGCTCCCCGCAAGGATCCAGGAAATATTCCCCCGGTCGCAGGCTGTGCTTAGGATGGTCGCACGGGGTCTTCAGGGGGAGATGATCCACTCCAAAAAATCTCACTAGAGGGCTCTAACACTCAGCTCCAATTGCAACAGGCTTTGTCCTTAATATCTTTTAGTTCTGCCGATAGATTCAGCTTGGTAAAGTGTCCCCTCCCCAGTATTGTCATGGGTAGTTTACACAGCTCATCCCCATGACAAGAAATCCTTTGTCTTCTTCATAACAGCAACATCGTACTTGCAAAGGAGCAGAGCAGATGCCCCCTTCCTGGTGCATAATGGGTACAAGAGGCTTTTTGGGGGGTCCCATTGTCTTCTGTATCCATCCCATGGTGGAAGAAGGAATCATAGTACCCAAAACAACCAAAAGCCTCATTTTCCAGTGGGGGCCAGACACTTGTGAAGACCAAGAGCTTTGTATGAATGTGTAGTTTTGGTTTTTTTCCTTCACTATAGGGGCTTGAATCAGTTCTTCCATGGTCTCTGGAGTGTAGGATGCCTATAAACACATCCATCGGTTAAATTCTGTGAGGCTGAGGCAAGCTGAAATGTCGTGTTAGGAAGTATTGCACAGAGATATTTGTGTCAAACGACACTGATTTCCCTGCAAACCCTTCTGCTTTGGGAATTATTTTTTCCTTTAAATAACTGCTATGATTTGCTGTTGTGAATGAATAACAGAAAACAAGACAGTATCAATTAAAATCAAAACAATTACTAGTTGTATGGCAAACAACAGGATATTTCAGAAAGCCTTAAATTTGTTTCAACTTTAGTGTTATTTTTAAATAAATAAGTAAATCACCTTATTTGCAGAAACAAGGAAGCGCAATTTAGTTTATTGTGCTGCAAGTCTCTCAGCAGCTTTGTATACAGGTCAAAACTACAGGATATGCTTTGTGGAAAGGTAGGTACTGCAGATAACATAATTTTAAAACTGCTCGTCTACTTCTGAACATGTGACAATGGTCTGTATTTTCCTCTGTGGATTGTTTCAAGCTCCATTTTTCCCCTGGGTTAACTCTTTTTCTGTCCTTTTGATGCCTTCTTCCTTTTATGTGATGAATCAACTCATTAAAGTGTGTGTGCATGCACACGCGTATACATATATTTACATCTATTTGTATACGTCTAGCTGGTTTAATTAACTTTTGTTTACTTTTACTCCGTGGAAAAACAGATTGTCATTTCTTTTATCCCTTTCTTAACTGGTAGGATAACCACACTGAAGTGATACAGTTGGATAAACATTAATTATGAGCCCTTCTTCACTCCAGTCACAGAAGAGAGGTGGTGGGACAGACAGGACAAAGTCCAGGAAGAATTTTACAGAACAAAAGAGATTTTTTTCTATTTTTCTTTTTCTGATCAGCATTGTGAACCAAATACAGTTGTGGGTGAGGGTGATATGTGCATGCTTATTTTCAAGTGGAAAGAGGCTGACAGCAGCATTTGGCAGGCACTGAAGATGTCCGGGAACTGGGTCTTACAGTCGTCATAAAGATGTGAGCTTCAGCTTCCAAGAAGAGAAGAAAGCAAAGAGGTGTAACTGGGTGAGTTCCATGAGTTATGATGTGGGATCTGGAGTGTAATGAGCCTGTTTAATGTGCAGAAGGGAAGGAAAAAGCATACTGTGCCAAACTGGATGCCAGACTGGTGGCTGGCAGAGGTGAGGGCGTGGTATGAATTCAGCAAGGAGAGGACTGTGCCTGAAGATTGTTTCTTAATCTATCACACTGTTCTGTGAGATGTTTGAATATAGAGCACAGAGACAGAACCAGTAGTTTAAAGGAACAGGGCAAAAAGAATGAACAAATATTGCAAAAAACCCCAAAGTGGTCCCAGCAACAACCCAGAGGAGGCTGTAGCTAGCAGCATAAATGATAATAGAGTTGCTGCAGGCTCTGGTCTTAAATAAGATGAAGTCTTCATCTTGATGAGGGTCAGATGTGAGACAAGAATTTCACTGACAAGACATTTCTTTTCTCCACAGCAGCAGAATCTATGAGGATGCCATGTCACTGGTGAAGCTTTCAGCTAGGGAGAGTTCAAGGAGACAGAAAGTACCTGTCCAGGTAGACAACAGACACAAAGTGACAGACCATGTATGATGACACAGATCTTGGCAGCATTAGGGGGTGAATATTTTCACCAGGAGGAACTGTAAAGCCTCTTGCCTTCAGTGTCAGGCTGGCATTTTAGGAAGACATGTCACATTATTTTTACTTATGACTCTTTAAAATTAATTCTATTCCTTGGGAACAAGAAGGTGAACATTTATCTCTCTGGTCATGTTGCTTAGGGTACTCTAAAAGCACCAGAGAACTGCAGAGCCCTTGTTCCTGGTGTGTATTTCCTTTGGGTTAGTCTTTCAAGAGCCCAAAGGTTTTGAGATACGGTTGATATTATGTAACCTGCAATGCTAAAGCAGATGTACATAATTCTTTTTCTTCTCAGAAGTCTTATTTGATCTCTGGAGACCCATAATGTGATCCTCACTCCATCATTTTAACATAAAGGGAACTTTTCCAGGCGCTATAGAAGCAGCAAAGTTGAAATGAGCATTTTATGTTAGTTTGATGAAGCAGCCACTTTCCCTGCCATATGTTAAATAAACAACTAGTTACTGTGTACTGTGTGGTGATGTAGTCTGATAATGTGCTGCTGAATAACAAGATGTCATGTCAAGGCTTAACTCTTTCCCTGTATAGTTCTGAAGATATAGTTTGGAGGTTTTTTCCCCCCCCATCTGAAAATTCACAGGCAAATACGCAACCAAACAAATCTTGCCCAGATGTTAACACCCAGATGTGTGGGTTTCTGTGTGGAAGTAATCTACAGCCAGAAGAACTCATGGATAGAGGAATCCTGTAAAAATAGATTAGGCACACATAACACTAAATATGTCTCAGTGGTGTGCCAAGAATTTGTAGTTTTATGAAATCTGTATTGGGCACACAACTCTAAATATTCTCTACAAAAGAGAGAACTGAAGTTTCTGCAAAAATCAGAACCTATCCATTTCATGTATGACAAACCAAAAGAACCTCATGCCTGTATTTCCTGGAGCCAACCCTTGCACTCAAAATTCCCACTAGAAATTAACAGTTGAGTCATCCTGTCCTTTACTGATAAATTGCTGTAATTCATCAATTATAATGAACTGTAAGTTTGCATGTAGAGCAGAATTTCTGAGCAAAACTACCCAATATTTGCCAGGCTAAAAATCCAGCAGTACGGAATTCAACCGTTTAGACTGACAACTTAGATCCATGATAGATCGGGAAAAGTGAAAATGTAGAGTTGAGTTGTTTTCTTTAAATAAAGAAAAATCCCTGATATCTGAGGGAATTTTCTCTCATGTACCTTTTATCCTTAGTAAAATATTATTATTTATCATTATTATTGTTAAGGGTTATTTTAAAAGATGGGAGGTCAAAATCAGATCAAAATTCAGAGATGAAACTGAGGGTAAATACTTGCAGTATATTAATGCTTTATTCCTTACAAAACTTCAGTTTAAGTAAAAAATTTATTAGTGGATATAGAAAAAGGGAACTTTTTGCACTCCTCTCACTGCTCTTCACTGCCCTGTTGAATATGAATCCAGTGTCTGCTCACTAGTGATAATAAGTGAGTAGTTTCTCATTAGTTCCAATTTATGGCAGTGATTTCTTCCCAAATGCAAAACATTACATGTTCATATTCACCTGCAACAGAAAGAGAAGTCCCATGTATCCTGTATGGCTAAAATAAATGGGAGAATATCACAAAACTCCACAGGAGCCAGTGAGAATGGGATTTCTCCATTCCTTTGTGTCTGCATTTGAGAGACATGTCCAACTTAGACAATGACTTTATATTTGGAAGAGTCACCCTTTTGCACATGTCAAAATACAGATTAGTTTGAATTAAGACTCTTGGATCAAAACCAAGTAAAGTTGCAAATTCAAGTCTAAACTCTGGAGTTCAAGGACACATTTACTTCATTCTAATGATGTGGCCATTCAGCATGCTGTTGGTGCTCTCCTTGTCTACCTACAGTCCAGAGACCAAACACAATTACGCCTTATTTAAGCAATAACTCACAACCTTGCCCATGAAATCTCCCTTTCCTTGCCTCACTCAGACACTTTGTATTTTTCATGGGCAGATGATCACTGACGGATCCCATTACTTTCTGGCTGTCTCCTGATGGCTGCTCAACTCCAGAAACTGCCAAGTCCATTTGCTTTATGCACCTCACCACTTCAGTCACACAAGAAAAGACCTTGGCTCTTTAACCTGGCCAGTTGATGCCTGGATTTCCTCTTCATACATATCCTCTAAAACTGAACCGCGGACTTGAGAGGAAATAAGCTTAATGTGCCATGTGCTTCCTATTTGTTGAAGGTCTCAGAGCTGAAGCTCCACTGGCATGTAAAACGTGAACATTTTTACAGTGCAGCAGGTTATGGAAGCTGCTCTTGATAAATCCCAGTAACAGCATTTAACACTCCATGTGCTCCTTTCTGTGAATGACAGATTGCCCTATCAGGTCTCTAAAGAAGCTCCTGACAAGGGTGATTCAGCACATGAGGAAAGTGGAACATGTGTCTAATTCAATGTTTCTACATTCCCTAGCACATTCACACAGGACTCTGATCGTGTTATCTCTGATGTGCCAGAGCAAGAAAACGCTCTGTTCAGTATAAGCTGGACACACCTTAAGAGCATAAGAGGACATCTGCTGATGGAAACCTAAAATACATAGATGGACGTGTTTGTCTCTCCACTCTCAGCTGATTCTAAAGGTATATGAAGAAGAAAAAGGATTTTGTCCACTTAGCTAGGCAGTAGAAAAAGGGATCATGGCTGAGAGACTAGAGGCAGATCAAGTGGCTGGTTGGAACAACCTGCCTCAGTAACTACAAGAAGTCTTTGTGTTGATAATAGAGTAACCAGGTGAAAACACTGACACATATTCTGTGTTCTAAAGGTCATTTTTCCTTGCCCAGTGGAACTCTTCCAGGCAACAAAATCTCAAAGACACAAATATCTAATTCGTTGTGATTGACTGAATATATAAAACATGTATCATCAGCCATTAGGTGCTCTCTAAAACCAGCACATAGTCCCAGCTGTGAATAGTAGACCCACTGTGCCCGATTTAGAAATGTTAAAAATAGCCCAAATATTTCTCAAATGCAGTTTTAACTTTGCTCACATCTCCGCTTTGTGGTTTACTCTACAGCATTCGAGGTGGACGTATGAGAATCCATTTCAAGCTTTAACTTAATGGCTTCATTTAATCTTAACAGGAGAAAAGGAAAGTTGCATGAATTAAACATCATATACTATTTGGCAGAGCACTTTTGGGGATTCCACAAGGAAGAGTAAAAAAAAAAGTCCCCAAAACCAAGATCCCACATGGTTATACAGAGTTAATAGCAAGAGCTAATGGTGCAGTTACTGTCCAAAAGGACCCAACTGTTCAGTCAGTCTTGGCTGGTGAACTGTAGAAGCATAATGTGGATTATGCTTTATAAATCTTTCAGCATAAGAAATAGAAGAGATGTGGTGTGTTTTTACTTCGGGACTTCACATACAATATCAAGATAAATGGGAGAGACTGATTGTGTTTGTACCTGTGCCAGACATTGTCGTTAGATATTGCTGGTTTGTTTCATCAGCCAGATGGACTTGCCCAGGGACATTGATCAGATACCTACATTTAAAAGAACACACTGTCAAATTAGTGGCTAGAAAAAGCACATTATGAGAGAGAAATTATCTGGTGAAAGATTTAAAGACCGGCTCACTTGTGTTTTGTTTCATTAAATGTGGGGTAGTCTCCTTTCATTTTCCTTTTAGCACAAATGTTCATGGACTCCATTACAATATTAACCTTATAACAAACTAAGCGGCCTGGGACACACACGAGCCTCCTTGGAAAAAGTACCACTCCCAGATTACACAGAATTGTGAGGTCTGGGCTATGCAACCTCACTAGTCTTTGTAAAGACACTCCACTGTGCTTCAGCAGGTCTCAGTAGGTCTAGTGACTACTGCAAAGAGAAGAGCTTGGGATCCACCCCTCCAAATGACATAGAATATATTCAAAAGGGGAAAACCTAATAAAGCCCTAAGAAAACTTTTCAGATGTTTTTTCCTCTTGGATACTCTTGGAAGCTCAGCTTGATTCTCACACTTAAGAGTCAAGGTTGCATCTCATGGTGGTAATGGACGGGTGAGGATCAAGCTGGAGAGTGATCACCCCTGAGCTCGAGGAGAACATGTTGAGTTGGAAAATAAAAACCAACAAGGATTAGAAAAAGCTTTGGAAGTTACCACTGACAGTATTTCAGCTTCATTTTGGTAACACTGGGTGAGGCTGTTATTTGGGTTGACTAGATGACCTCGCTCTTCAAAAAGAACTTTTCAAATATTTATTTTAAGAAAAAGTGTTAATAAAATGCCTCCTCTAAACACATAATGTGTTGCAGCTTTTAAGCCTTTATTTTAACTGTAATTATCTTCTGTTTTATTTATTATACGCTTAGCGTTTCTATGCAGAAAATACTTCTGCTTTCTACTCAATACCTGTATGATATAATTCTGTTGCTCCAGCTTTGAAAACAAACCCTTCCACACCTCACCCACACCATAAATTGAGCTTGGCTGCTACTTTCCACTCAGGTTCATTACACAGGCAGTCTGATTACTTTTTATGGCAAAGATGTATTTTAGCTAAAAATGTTATTTAATGTGGAATGAGGGATAAATGTGACTATTTTATTCATGGAGGCTATGAGATGGGAAGAGAGAGGCATAGCGAATGCAGGTGCAGGAGTGTCTGTCTCAGTACCATGGATTCCCACACGTTCAGATCTGCAGCAGCACCACAACACAGCAAGACCTCCCACAAAAACTCTCACTCCTCACATCTAACAACACATTTCTGCTAATGCATGAGAAATTTTGCTGTAGGTCTTTTGGAAGTAAGGAGAACCAGCCCCCAAACTGCAATCCATCCTCGGTTGCCAGAAATACTAATTCATCATTAAAATTATTAAGCAGTAAGCGTCTGAGATGTATTATTACAAACCCCAAGCATTTAATTTGAGTGCTGAAAAAAAATCTCTGTTTTAATTGAAGTCATGTTTTTATTTTTATTTTCTTTCCTTTTGCAGGTTTGAAGGCTGCATCTTTACCATATGTGAAACGTTTCTCAAAGGTGTCAAAATGACTTGTCATGGGTTTGGAATGAGAACGAAATTAAATGTCCATACTGTAGTATCCTTGTATAAATAACGAGATATTCCAGCATAAACCATTCGTTTGGCAGCCATCTCGACATCAGCAAGTACTAAGTGCTATAGAATTCCTGCCTAACTTTCTCTGACACATGCAGAGAAAATTGGGAAGGAAAATGTGTGTGTTTGGAGTTTTATAGAGAAAGACAGATGCTTGTAGTCAGTTGCCATGAAAGTATTTCTAGCTTTTTGGAAGCAGTACTAGGGGTTTAACAAAATGATCTGGATTCACAGCAGAAGGCTGGAGTGTTCAGCTGCCTCCCACCACACTCCAAGACTTGCTTCTATAATTTAGACAACAAAGGTAGTGGAAATGGATAACAAAGTCATTAATGAGCACTGAGAATGATTTATTAGGGATGATAAAGGGTTGTTGTTTCAAGAAAAAATACATTAAATAAAAATTCTTCATAAAATAGAAAAGAAATCTTTCCCACTGAGCATTGTGTAGAATTTGCTTTGTTAGTGGATCGTATCAGCACATTGCCAGGTCTGGCGTTTGTCATCCAAACAACGTTTCAGCACTTTCAACATTTCAACGTTTCAGCCCGTGATAGGAATGCTGCTTGTAGAGAAACCCAACGGTAGCAAAGCTCCTTTTGCTGGGGTTCTGGAAACGCTTAGCACTTCTTCAAGGTGCTTCACAAAACTGCGCTGCAGCAGGCTGATGATAAGGAAAAATTGATATTCAATTCCAAACTGTCTGTAGTTTTAGGTTACAAGTCTTTTCACTCAAAGATCTGTGCAAACATACTTCAGGACCACGAGTTTATATTTGCATATGATTTATCTCCAAAACCTTGAATGAATGTCTTAAATGATCTCTGGAATTTCTCTGGACTAACGAATGAATAAAAGAAGAATCTACCCCAATATGCACCTGTGACTTTAAAGATTAAAATAACTTGGCCTATTAGGGAATCATAAATGTAGGTAATTTTTTAGGGATTGTTTCATGTAAACACAAAAGTGTTTGGGGCAACTTATGGGTGCAGGTAGCCTCAAACTCATGGCTAGTTATGTGAAATCACAAAATTTTGGCAAATTATTTAATAGAATCATAGAATCATAGAATCACTATGGACTGGAAGGGACCTCGAAAGATCATCTAGTCCAATCCCCCTGACACAGCAGGATCATCTAGACCAATTCACACGGGAACACATCCAGGCGGGCCTTGAACATCTCCAGTGATGGAGACTCCACAAGCTCCCTGGGCAGCCCGTTCCAGTGCTCCGTCACCCTCACTGTGAAGAAGTTCCTTCTCAGGTTGATGTGGAACCTTCTATGTTCCAGCTTACAACCATTGCCCCTCGTCCTATCGCTACATGACACTGAGAATAGCCCAGCTCCATCCTCCTGACACCCACCCCTCAAATATTTGTAGACATTAATGAGATCACCCCTCAGTCTTCTCTCCTCCAAGCTAAAGAGACCCAGCTCCCTCAACCTCTCCTTGTAAGGGAGGTGCTCCACCTCCTTCATCATCTAGTGTCAATATTAATTTAATCACGTAAAACAAGGTAATTCTAGGAAGCTATTGCAACCAATAGCTGGAGTTTATGGGCAGGAAACACAAGACTTCTACTGTGCTCTTCACGACTATGTCCTCAGCCTATCATGAAGAGAGAAAATTGCTGTGTGGAGCAATCTGGAGAGCAGCAGAGCCCCAGCAAAGGGAATCTGGAATTGCACTCATTGCTACGTTGGACCCAAGATGTCTATCGGGACAGGGAATATTAATTTCTTACATTCTCTTTGGAGTCTTTAATGTACTTTAATACACCACGAGCATTTTTCTCCTAGGGTGAATCTATTCACAGTTCCTTGCTTGGACATCAGGTATATAGATGTCGTTAATTAAACATCTATTTCTGAATAGACTAGAGACCTGTATGAAGCAACAAAGTTGTTGCAAGCTTTTTTGCTTAAAGTCTTCTCTGACAACAATCTCATGAAGGCTTCCGTGTTCTGAACGCTGTTCCCGTGGTTTAGGAACATGTATCAACAACCCAAGAGCACAAAGGTGTGAAAGGGTTCCAATTATCCTCAAAGCAAACATTGCAAAATGCAAAAATAAAATTTAAGAAAAAAGGCACAAATTAAGTAATAGAAAAACACTGTTAAAGTCACTTCAATTTACCTCGTCCAAGAGAGACTCCCTCACATAATGATTCATTTATGACAAGTGTGCAACAGGGTATGAAGCCTTATTTTTTTAAAAACTGCTTTTTCTCCTTAATAGTTTCATGACTGAGGGAGGAAACCAAATCAGAGCCCTATTGCACAATCAGTTTTGAAGCAGATTTGTCACCAAATGTGGTACATCCCACAGCCTCACACCGAAAGAGTCTTTCTGACCTCCTGCTGCTCATCTTGCACTTGAAAACATCAAGTATTCTACAGCTGTAGAAAGGGTTTTCGGTGGGTACGGAAGCACTTAGAACCTCTGCTCTACCACTGCTTCCTCTGAATGTTGGCCAGGAGATTCTTATTTGGGATTCTTGGGGTTCATCACAAAGGGATGAACAGGGGAAAGCTGAATGACATATCAGCTGCTGATTCTAGCCCTGTAGAGTGGAAAAAGTCAAGAAAAACCCATTGTTTTATTACAGTATGATAGTCTTGAATATATTGCACTCTGAAGACTTTGGCAAGTCCCAGAGCAGTGTTTTGATACCTTAATTTGGAAAAAAAAGCATTGTAAGAGAGTTCATGGAGATCTAACATTTTCTAGTGTTAGCAATTCTAATTTAAGGGTGCCCTGCTTTCCGCCATTTTATTTCTTCGTTAACTTTAATTAGGCTCTCACTGCATTTCAAGTACAGCAGAAGTATAGAAATAAGAAAATTTTCTTGCCAAGACTGACCACAATGTCACAGAGACACAGAGTCCCACATCCTCCCATCCTTCATATGTATTTTGAATCCAACACACACACACACAGACTCAAACACTCATGGAATCTGCAGCATGCTGGCAAGTTCTTGAGTCATTAACAGCGATTCATCAAACAGCAGTACAGACCTCCAAATTTCCCCATGGCTTTTAACACATTGCATTACGTAGTTAAAAAGTACTGGTGGTGTTGGAATCTTAGCTGCAGGAGAACAACACTAAGAGGGACTAAATCAATGTCATTGGGCCCTGACAATATCTTGGGGAGGGAGTGAAGAGTCATAGTCTATCATAGAACCACAGAATCATCAAGGTTGGAAAAGACTTTCAAGATCATCAAAGTCACATTAACTCTGCTCCATCACCTGGCTTTGGACTAAGCAGTGTCATACTCATCAGTATGGATGAGCCCTTCACACATGGTGCTGTCACCATGGCTTGACAAACTGTTGGTCTTGTCCAAATGGAAAATGCATGAGACATTCATAACAGAAGTGGGGAAGGTGGGAAGGAGACAAGCTTGGTTAAGTAGGGATCTTTGGCTGCACCTCAAGAACAAAAAAAAGAGAGTCTATGACCTCTGGAAGAGGGGGCAGGCCTCTCATGAAGAAGTTAATGATGTAGTCAAACTCTGCAGAAAGAAAATCAGAGGGCCAAAGAACAACTAGAGCTCAACTTAGCTATAGCTGTTAATGATAATAAAAAAAGCTTTTATGAATAAATTAATAACAAGAGGAGTACCAGGGAAAATCTCCATCCTATTTTGGAATCAGAGAAAAACCTAGTAATGGATGATGCAGAAAAGGCTGAGGCGCTCAGTGCATACTTTGCCTCAGTCTTTAACAGTGGAACTAAGTGTTCCCTGGACAACAGACCTCATGAGCTGGGAGACAGCGAGGGAGAGCAGAATGAGGCCATCACAGTTGGAAAGGAAGTGGTCGGTGATCTGCTACACCTCTTAGACATAAACAAGTCTATAGAGTCAGATGGGTTGCACCCAAGGGTGCTGAAAGAGTTGGCAGATGTGCTCGACAAGCCACTTTCCATTATTTACTCAAAATCCTAACTAGCTAGGGAGGTCTCAATGGACTGGAAGGTGGCAAATGTAACACCCATTTACAAGACAGGCAGAAAAGAGGATCCACCAAACTATAGACCTGTCAGTCTGACCTTGATACCAGGGAAGGTCATGGAACACATCATCCCAAGTGCCATCACACTTCACACACACAGGACAACCAGTGGATCAGGCCCAGTCAACTTAAGTTTATTAAAGGCAGGTCCTGCCTGATGAACCTGATCTCCTTCTATGACAGGATGACCCAACTGCCTGATGAGGGAAAGGCTGTGGATATAGTTTACCTGGAATTTCAAAAAACCTTTGACACTGTTCCCTGTGCAATTCTCCTTGATAAGCTGGCTGCTGATGGCTTGGACGAGCACACAACCTGCTGGATTAAACACTGGTTGAACAGCCGGGCCCAAAGAGTGGTGGTTAATGGAGTTAAATCCAGCTGGCGGCCTGTCACAAGTGTGTGCCTCAGGGCTCGGTGTTGGGACCATCTCTAACATCTTTATTGATGAGCTCGATAAGGACACAGAGTGTATTGTTAGTAAGTTTGCAGATGACACCAAGTTAGGTGGAGAGGTCATCTGCCAGAGGGTAGGGAGGCTCTTCAGAGAGACTTGGATAGATTGGAGCAATGGGCCAGTGTTAATGGCAGGAGCTTCAATAAGGCCAAGTGCCAGGCCCTGCACTTGGGCCACAACAACCCCATGCAACACTACAGGCTTGGGGAGACGTGGCTGGAGAGTCTTCTGCCAGAAATGGGCCTGGGGGTTCTAAATGATAGGAAGATGAATATGAGCCAGCAGTGTGCCCTGGTGGCCAAGAAGGCCAATGGCATCCTGGTTTGTATCAGAAATAGTGTGGCCAGCAGGAGTGAGGAGGTTATCATCCTCCTGCATTTGGCACTCTTGAGACCACATCTTGAGTATTGTGTCCACTTTTGAGCACCTCAATACAAGAGAGATGTGGAGGTGCTGGAGTGGGTGCAGAGGAAGGCAACTAAGCTGCTGAGGAAAGACTGAAAGAGCTGGGGCTCTTTAGTTTGAAGAAGAGAAGGCTGAGAGGAGACCTCATCACTCTCTACAGCTACCAGAAAGGATGTTGTGGAGAGGTTGGTGCCAGTTTCTTCTCACAAGCAATTAGTGGTTCAAGTTGCAACCGGGTAGATTTAGACTAGACATTAGGAAGAATTTTTTCACAGAAAGGTTGGTCAAGTACTGGAATAGGCTTCCCAGGGAGGTGGTTGAGTTGTATCCCTGAAGTGTTTTTAAGGATCATTTTGATGAGGTGTTGAGGGATCTGGTTTAGGGGTGAACTTGTAAGGTAGGGTAGATGGCTGGACTCAATGATCTCAGGGGTCTTCTCCAACCAGAGTGATTCTGTGATTCTATGATTCTCAGAGACTCTATTTCTGTCAGAGATGTGGAATATGAGTGAATCTTTAAACTATTTGTTCTAATTAGTAACAATATGCTCTTCTGCATCAAGTGTTGGAAGGAGGTGTTGGCTGCTGCAGCTCAGTTGAAGGCCATATTGACTTTCAGTTTAAAGGGACAAAGTGCAATGCTTCTGCCTGCAGAGACGGGAACTGGCACAATGCTGCTTGCAAAAGGCTCACCAGGGCTGTCTCTGGGCTGTCTGGAGCAGCATTTAAATTGCTTTTCAGAGCAACCCTAAGGGATAAGTGTGTGTGGGAGGGTTGCAACGAGGGGACTCCTCCTGGCTGTTTTCCCTTCCTCTTACCCATCTCTGATGGGACAATCCCCTTCCCACCCTTCAGCAGCTTTCTGCAGTGGAAATCCCACTCAGAGCACTTCCCTCTTCTTTGCTGGTGAGGGATGATCAACAGAGCATGTTTCTTCCCTCCTCCCTTTCTGTAACACCCAGCCAAGGAAGAGGAGGTGAAAAGCTACTGAAATCATGTCTGCTCCCTCCTTTTCTGACACCACCTGAATGAGGGACAAGGAGAACTGGTCCTAGTCCTTCTTCTCAACAGTACCTCTCCCCAGCCAAGCCTGGAGCAGAGGCTCAGAGAATGACAGTGCCCTTGGTTGAAGTTATTCTGGTTTTAATACTGTAGAAGTACTGTACGCCCTTGTCTTGGGTGCTAAGAACTTTCAGAATTCTTTCAGGAACATCTCCAACCTCTTGGGTAGACCTTAGAGAAGAAGTTTACAATATAGAAATGCAGACTTACACAATTCCTCACTCCTCAAAAGTCCTTGAGTGGGCTCCAGATGATGCAGGATCATGAAAAAGAGACCAAGCTGTGGCTACGGTCAGAGTGTGCTCCAAGATCACTCGTACTTGCACAAATATTTACTTCGAGAGACGCAGAGGTACACATTCTGCAAGACATCACATTACTTTCCAGTATTCGTAATCTCCTGATCTGTGGTTGGTTGATCTGATAGCTGCCTGAAGTATAAGTTACAATGAGTTATCACACTTTTCTGGCAGCACTGAGTGGAAGGAAAAAAGCTCTATGAGAAATGATCTATAGTCTTCAATTGCATGAACTTGGGCTGGCAGATAAGGAGCAGATCCATTGTTTCCATCTGCAGAAGGCAACCATCTTTTATCGCTGCAATTTTTAGTGCAGATAAAGTTGAAGTAAACCGCTTGCCTTACAGAGTGCTCATTCTCCCCTTGCCCATTGGTTCCAAGCATAAGTTCCCCCAGCATGGTAAGGGGTTTTATTAATGCTGCCCAAAGAGAATGTGCACTTAATCATATGCTTCATTTTAAGCTTGTACTCAAACTTACATCACTTTTTAATGTTGGATGTTAATAAAAATGCTTTGTGGGATCAAGCCAGCAATTCATAGGCATATTTATAGCTATTATTTCCCAATGCACTCAATTTCCAACCAATTCCCATTGGCAAAGAGAAGCACAGAGTTTTCTGTCACTGCTAGGTTTCCACAACAACAAAGGTCTCCTTTCAATCCCTCTTCAATAAGATTGGATTGATTAACTGTGGTACTGTTTGTTTTGCTGGACCTGCCAAGGACAGGGCAACACAGAAATGGGAAGAATTTGCCTAATGTGAATATGTGGACAACAGAGAATGCCAGAACAAATATCATCCCCCAACAGGCAACAATTCCCATTTCACTTCAGGGTACCAGTATTTAAGATGCACCTCCCAGAGAAACAAAGTAAAAATTAGCTCCTAATTCAAGATGGCCATTTTGTAAGAAGATTTATCAGAACATGGTTTTGCTTGAAAAGTAAATAACAACCTTTTTTTTTTCTCAGCAGGACCAGATTTGCCCAGCAGTAATCCTGATGGGAAATGGAAAGGTGTATGCTCAGAAAGGTAACTACGGGAAGCTGGAGTCATACAGCTTTTACAAAATATACTTTTGGGACCTTAAGATCTTGTCCTAGGATTTGGATCCCAAAACAAGTGTTCCAATTTACACTTGTATGAAGATCAGAACAGACTTATGGAAGGCAGGAAACCGCAAACAAGTAAAAGAAAGGCTTCTTTCTGCTCTTTCTTTTCAGCTTGAGGTTGCATGTAGAGAAATGCTGATGAAAAAATGGAAAGAGGGTGATCTTCCATGCTGGAAAGTCACCTTTCTTTTCTCCTCTATTTTCCAACCTTCCCTCACTGTAATTTTACATATCCATCAGGAATGCAGTTTTTACATACCCAACCCATTTTTGCACACCAACATCAGTTTTATGTGATACTACATACCCATGAACACCTCTAGGAGATGCACCATGAACTGGTATATGGATGTCTCGCAATTGCAGGGAAGCTTTTCCATGGATATTGTGGGATTTGAGGCAAGCAAAGAGAGAAAATAGAAATTTCTGCAGCCATTTCCTTTGAGATTGAACAGGAATCCCTTAAACAACTTTTTCTGCTGATTGTAGCATCATCCTCAAAGAGTGAAGCTGAGACAGAGCTGAGAACTGGGATGTGCACTGCATTGGGAATGTGATGACCTATTTGCACATACAAAAAACATTCCCAACACAGTTATTATTGACAAAATGGTTGGTAAGAGTTCAGAATTTTAGCTTAGAACATCCAGTGTACTTTGAATGGTTTGGAGAAGAGCTTGGGGCAATATTTCATACTCAGTCCTTATAGCCACAGCAGATCAAATCAAAAGTCTATTTCTTATTTTCTTTGAATTATGAGAGTTCCAAATCCAGATCCTAACTTTACTGTTCAGTGGATATATATCCACGGGCATTGGTGTTTCTGAAGGGATTAACTCAGCCATTGTAGAGTATAGATCCTGCAGTTTACTTGGAGACAAGCATGAAAACTGTCAGGGAGAATGTTCTGGGAATTTTCCAGGAGAAAATATTCGCTCATGGAAAATAAGTGTTTTGTAGAAAAGCTGTGAATTTGATGTGCCTATTGAAAGAAATCCAGCAGGCACCTGACCAAAACCTGACTATTTTTCAGTCAGCTCACCAGCCTTTTCCCTCCCAGAATCTACCAGTCTCCATGGGCTCACACAGCTCTGCAGAAGGACCAGGACAAAGTAAAGCTGGTTTTTGATTTCTGAGAAGTATGTTCTGGAACTCCAGAATCTTCCAACCTGACAAGACTCAACTGTCCTTCAGGTGAAGTACTGTGGAATCCTTGGATGCATTTTCAACAAAAAACAAGAACAATTTCTCTCACAATATCTCTGTTCTCCCATAAGAGAAAATTAATTCTTGATCAATCCTTGGGTTGGGATCAACTCCTCTCCTTTTTTATATAAGACCAGAGAGGCTTCAAGGACAGCGTCATGGGATCTTTTTGTGTAGCAGGAAGAATCACTCAGGATGGGCTACTGTGTCACAGGCCTCCAAAGAGCCATTAGATGGGAACAGACATAGTTACTGAGATATGCTAGATATGACATCATAACCTAGAACTGGAAGCTTTTACTATGAGCCATTTACTCAAGCCAAACTATTCCACAAGTAGGAGTCATCTTATGTTACACCATCTCCACTTGCTAAAGCTGTTGCTAAGTTGTTCATGGATAACTTGATTTATGAAGTTTGTGACAAATTGCTTGCTTAATTGAAATATGTCAAGTTTCTAAATCCTGGAGTTAATTATCCCTCTTTTTCTAGTGGAGACTGACCCTTAATTGTATGATATTAATCCACATATTGTATGAATTATGCGAGAAAGCCATTTTGCATGCAGAGGGAGAGACATGCATGTGTTATTGTAGCGGAGTACAGTTACATAATTATTTTTAATTTGGGATATCAGTTTAATTAAATACTTGCAGAAACCAAGCTTTTTCAGGAAATTTGCAATTACAATCAATTTGAATGTACAGCCACATTAATATGGTGACAAGCCCAATAATAAAAGTGAAGTAAGTAATTACGGGCAGGTGCTGAACAGATGTGTAAATAGAAGGTCTCTGCATAGAACATTGTTATATATCATTCTGAAAAGTGAAAGAAACCTGTTATCCATAGCCATTTGTATATGCAGCCATAATCAGTCACAAAAAGTTAGTCCTTTGAATCTAGATAAATCATTTAAAAATGTGTATGGCACTTACACTTTCATTTTCTGTTGCTGGAAAGAAAGTCGAGTTGATTGAAGACCGCTGCTCTACTGTACTCAAAGAGCCTGCCTTACTATTGAAATATATTCTGCTTTCAACACGTTGATGATGAGTGGGTTTGGAGTTTGGAATGGTTTAACAGTCAAAACAATTCACATTCTATTTTACAAGTTAAGCTTTATTTAAAGAAAGGGGGAGGCTAAGACTTGTTTAGGGTTGTTTACTCAAGTTATCGGATTGCCAAAAGCCCAGTTTAACCTCCAAACAGTAGGAAAATAATGAAATTACTACTGTGAATGGCTTTTAGATACATCTAAAGTGGTTGCTTTCTGGTTGTAATATTTTCCTCACGTCTATTTTTTGTGTGAGATCTCTTCTTGTGTGGTGTAGAAACAATCATATCTGTGATGCAAGCAAAGGAGTTAAAATTAAATAGCTGTTATAACAATCATATTGAAATCCCAGGGAGAAACTGGCATCTAAGGGAGAACATACCTGAGCCAGTGCCCTGAATGGATCATGATGTTTAAGATATCCTTCTATAAATGAGGGGCAGGTCTGAATTAGGCTCTTTGAGGAAGTTAGGTGCTTTATTCCAGACTGCAGGGATCTGCATTCCTCTCCTCAAGGCTCACAGCTCTCAAATGGATTGCGGTGGCCAAGTCAGGCTTTTCTCAAACAATTCTGAAAGGTGAGCAAAGTGTTTTTTCTCATTCTCAGGAACTGCTGCTCCAGCTGGTGGCACTATAGAAAGCCATGACGGCACCATTCTCTTCCTTATCCCACCACATGCAGGGACCATCTTAACCTGGAAAGGGGACAACAATTGCTTGTCTGAAGAGAGATTAATACTGAAGCTGTACCAGTGCTGCCGCAATAAAACCTGCCTGGACGTATCCCACTCATCTAGTTTGTTTGCAGAATCTCAGACCTTAAAAGCACACATTGTGTTCTAAAGGTTCTATGAAACATTAGTGCCACCACTTGCCATTCTGGCTACCGAACCGTGGCTGGAAGGTAGGGCAGGTTTTTAGTGCTCTGTGTACCTCAGCTACTGGACAGGGGAGGTTTATTTTAACAGGTTTTTATTTTAATTGTACTTTGAGTTTTTAAATTTTTAAGACTGTGTTTCCAACCAGAATGATTGGAAAACAAACATTTTGCCTTTGTCAGGGGGAACCATCTGATGATTAATCAGACTTTGAACAGGAATTGTGATAAAGTGATGGCTGCAGGATCTGATCCCATGTAAAGTCTTGTGTTTTGTTTCATTATTATATGGAGCACAATCAGGCAGAATTAAAAACAAGATTCTAATATTCTGCAGAGATTTTGCTTTTTCTTTGAAAAATAAGAGGCCTGGATTCCCTGCACCAGGACCAGAAGCCAGATTACTGCTCCAGCACCATGCTGAGCTGATCTGGCAACATCCCTCTCCAACAGCACCAGCAGCTGTGCATGACCCTGCAGCATGCTGGGTTAGCATTAAAGCAGGAATCTTGGCGTCACAATTCTTGCCACAGCCTGGCATACCTGAAGCAGTAGGTGTTTAAGTTGCCTTAGCCCCTCTGCAGATGTCTGAGCGATGAGAGTGCTGATGGACACGGTCCCTTTGCAAAGGAGCTGTGACTGCTGTGGGAACAGTTTGAGCTTGCTCCTATTGCCACTGCTGCTAAAGGAAAACATTTAGTTAAAGATGAGGGTAAGCACCCGTTGGAGATGTAAGCATATGGCTGTCAAGCTGGCACCCAACAGCTCCCATTGCTATGTGGCACCTTCTGTTATCCAAAGCACCTGAAATTTTTCAGGTAACAGTCACTGATGAAGACAGCTATCATAGCTCTATGCTGCACTAGATTCCTGTTGCCAGTCCAGTGCTTTGAATTCTATGCCAACAGCTTCAGTACAAGTGAAAGAGCAAGCTGCTTTCAGCAGATGCAAATGTCGTGGCTGCAGTATTTTCAAAATTATGATTGCACACTGGGATTTCATATCCATGCTTCTTCCAAAGCGACAAATTTCAGGCAATGACATTTTAAAATGTCTTCTAATGGACAACTATTGACCAGCAATTATTAAACTGTCCTGCAGACACACAACATGATGCTGGTAATGTCGGCATTGCATCCACAGGGCTACACCAGCAACCAGACAAAGTTATGAATGGTGGGGAGTTGTCAGTCTTTTCAGAGATGGCTGGGAAATGAAGATAAACACATCAGCGTTGTATGTCACTGAGAAGACAGTCTAGATTTGAGAACAGTTCATCAACTCATGTCATCTTTTCTCTGTTTTTCCATGTCTCAGTCTAGGGTACAGTTGCTGAGACAGACTTATAGTTTCTATTTTCATTGGATACCATCTCTTTTCCCTGAGAAATGCAAGGAGATGCAGGAAGAGTGTGGTGAGAGTTTTACTTACACTAGATTTTCACACAGACCTCTGTCTGCCCTGATTTCAGAGACCTGTTCATGTCCATACGAGATACCACCTACTCACATAGGCCACTTTAAGGCAAGACTGAGAATACCTAAAACATCCAGATATCAAAGACACTCAGAATAACTCTCCTAGGATATCCCCTAATATGGAGTTCCCTGCCAGAGCTTCAGGAGATCTTGATCCCAAACTTTCTCCTAGGATACTGATCTGTAAGCCAAGACAAGCCATTAAACCAACTTGTGAACCCTAAAATGTTCAGTATGTGCTGCAGCATGGAGATATCTGGCTGAAAGAATAAAACATGAGGCAGGGCTTTCAAGCTCTGGAGGTTACATCAAGATGATTATTAGATTATCTCTGCCATTAGACCAACATCTGGCTCTCAGCTTCTCTCCTGACACTGCTGTGGTTGGGGTGCTACCTCAACTTGCATTTTCATAAGCTTTACTCTTCAGTGATTTATATCAGCCTGGGTTTAATCACATTGTGCCAAAATTAGCTGAGGCTAATTGCCGCTTGGGGAAGACCATCTTCTGAAGAGGACAGAAATGAGATTAGCTGTCAGGGCAGGAGGCAGCTTCATCACTATGGAGTGTAAGAGCTATCTTTGTGCTAGCTCAGCTTCTCCCAAGTTGTATAAGTGAAAGGGCATGGTCCTGACAGAGAGAAAGGGAAACTGAAGTATCTGTGACTTCATCCTTTCTTCCTCCACCCCTCGACATTCATTCTGAATGTTTTTCAGCTGTGGAGAAATGAAAACATCTTTACGTTTTGTCTCATTTCTCAAGCCCTCTGTTTACAAGATCAATTAAAATATGCCACTTCAAATCTAAACCAAAGCACCTCCCCTCTCTTCCTCCCATCATTTCAGTTTGTCAGCAAAAATACACCCCTAAAGCCATAATGGTCACATATGTGTGCAAAGCATCCAAACCACTCTGTGTTCTGCAGCATGGTGAGAACTCTGCATAGCTGGCGGGAACTGAGGAATGGGATCTGAAAGGTGGGAAACCTCCCCAGCATCCCATTTCCCTTTTCATGCTTCACATCCAGCACTGACTGAAGTCAGCAACTGAGTTTCTAGCAGCTTCAGTAGGTTTTGGGACAGGCTCCAATGGCGGAGCCAGCAGACGATACTGGGTTGCAACATCAGCTTCATAATAGTTGCCAGCATTTTTTTATAACTAGGAAATATTAGCAAATGCGATAACACAGTGAAATATGGTGACAATAGGAATACTGTTCATATCTTGTTCATTCCAGTTATGACACAAAGTAGAAAATACTATTAAAACCATGTGGTTGTCCTGGAAGTATCTGGCTTTGTTTAAGGCTACCCTTGTTTTGCAAGATCAAAGGTAAAACAGAGTCTTTACAAATCATTTTGTTAATCAGCCAATGGTGACATGAAGATCACTAGAAGCATTAAGGGGGGAGAGAGAGCCTGGCTTTTTTTCTGCTGCTGAGGAAATAAAGGGAAAGGAGACTGAGATGGGGAAAAGGGCAGAAGAATAGCCTTTCTCCCCACTCCAGCACTCTCTTGGCATAAACCACTCAAAGGAGTGGACTTTTAGAGGTCTTCCCTGGAGGGGAAGAATGAGGTTATCACACAGTCAGTTGGCTTCAGAGCTAAAATGAAAACTACCACGTGAGCCCAGTCTTGAAATGCAACCAACGTAGCCAGTAATCAGTAACAGCTTTCCCCTTCAGTGGAAGATGCAAGAAGCCCACAGCATCTAAGTTCTCAGAAATCACTTAGATGCATGTCTTGCTATCAAACCATTCAAAGAGAGACGGAGGGCCCAAAATTGTTACAGTTCTACTCTATACGCTATGGAGCTAGATCTTATAGTCCCACTGATGTATCTTCCTTTTACTTATGGCCAAAGGTTTCCTGGATAAAGAAAGATTTACTGTTTGAACTTCTATAATTACTCCTGGAATGTAAGCCCTTAGATCTAGCAAACACCTCCTCTTGTAACATCCCACCTTTTCTTTCCTTTCTTTTTCTCTCTACTCACTTCTTGTATCTCCATTCTTTGATGTTTAAGCCACTGCCAGAATTAGCACGTGACAACTGGTCCCCATCCTGGCTTCACTCTTCCACCCCCATGAACAGGATGGCGTGGAAGCATCATTCTCTCACCACGCTTCCCCCCCTTGAGCCTTTTCTTCTCGGTGAGTTGCAAACAACTATGTGTCCTGTTTATTCATGTCCATGAAGAAATTGGAATCATCAGCCAAGGTCAGATGGAATAAAGAGCCGCAGACAGACCCAGTGTAGCCTGTCATAGTGTCTGCTGATGTCAGACCAAAAGCCACCAGAAGATAAGGTGTTTCTACAGTGTCTCTTGTGGCATCAGTGGCTTTTCAGGACACAAGAGCAAATGAGATTGCTGAAGTTAGTGCTAATAATATGCCTGCTGGTTCGGAAGTATCCTCCATGCTCATTATCTCGAGCAATGTTAGATATTTTTTAAGTAAGACCAACAAACAAAACTTTGAAGGAGTTTCCTCTTTTAGGTGGGAGGGTAGACTCAATGCAGGGACATCTGGCAGATAAACGGCTAATCTGGAGTTTGCCCAAGCTCTGCCAAAGCAGAATTGAAAATTAATCTTCAGAACAAAGCTGTCAGTGGAGAAGTAGTAGTAGTAAGTAAAGTGAGTAAAGATACAACTACTGAAGTTTTCTTCAGGTCTTAATCTTGTCCATAGTGCAAGATGGTGCACACACCACTCCTGAAGATTTTCTGACCCACAAAACCTCCTAAGGAGGGAATGTTTGGCATATATTTGTCAAATACCTCCTATATCCCATCAAAATAACTTTTGAAATAGTTTTTAATTCCAAGTGTATGAGCTGGAGTCCTTACACCTTGTGAAAAGAATGCTTCTTTCAGTAGGATTATCTTCTGTAGGTAGCCAACTTGTACTGGGAAGCCCTTAATTTATTGGCACTTGGCTAATATTTTTCCATTAGAATGATTTAAATATTTTTATTTAATTTTTATTATGGACTCAGAAAAAGAAAGTTGTGCTCATTCTGACACATTGGGATGTACCACAGAGCTTATCTGAGGAGCGTGAAGTTGGTACAAATCAGTTCAGAGCAGCTGAACGTAACAATTACAAGTCCTTCAGGTTCTGGCACAGCTTGATTCCTTAGCAGAGATTTTCTTCCAGATCAAAAAGACAGGCTTTGGAGCAAGCACAGCAAAAAATATTACCATCAGAGAGCTAACATCTCAATCAATGAGTGCCCAGCACACATGACCATCTTACAGTTAAAATATGAAGGAAGGGCTTGTATTAGTTTTACAGTCATGATAGTGTTTTCAAGTGATGCCAAATGTGTTACAGATGTTGATAGGAACAAATACTGACTACAGAATGATCCAAACCAGAACTGAACAAGACACTTTGGAGAAATCCAGAACTCTGCAGCCAGCCCTGTAAACCTAATCACAGACAGCAAACACTCGGTAAGCAATACCAAGCAATGTCAAAACCCCACATCCAACTCAAGGTTTGGGGAATTTGCTAACTTTGCCGACGGCTTCTTGTGAAAAATTCTTCTGCATCTTAGAGCAACACAACTCAGTGAAAGTCCTCTCCTGGAACTGCATAAAGAAAAAGGGAGTCTTGTTAAAGTGCTGGCAGGGTATGAATGTGATGTAATAGATGTTACGTGTCACATTAAATCGTTTTGCACATCAAACACTGGCTCTGTGGAAAAGACGACACTTCACATTCCAGTGTCTGATGAAGATGATGTCTTAAATGCAAGGAAGCAAAGCCTGAACACCAGTTTAAAATTCACCATTCTTGAGCTGAGCTGGGAGACCTAACTGGTGCTGCTTCAAGAAAGGAAATGGCCAACTGAGAATCCTAATATAATGATGGAGGGCAGATTCAGTCAATCTCCACAAAGAAGAGATAAACAGGAGATGATTCTAAGTGTTCTGAGCACTGACTGTCCAGTCCAGGGTGTCTCACCAGTTCCATGTGGGACAAGACTCTGGAGACCAGCAGAGCTTATGGCAAAGGAGTTATTTAAAATACAACATCTACATTCTGCATCTTTCCTTCTTCAAAACTGACCTCTCAAAATCTGTTGGAGCATTATGTCACATGTATGTATTTTAAGCAATCTGTTGAGGCAATAACATTTCTGATTATCAAAGTAACTCATGAAGTAGATAAGAGAAACATACTACAACTAAAAGAGAATCCGTATTCCATGTGGCATCCTTTTAATGTATTTTAGTACATTTACTTTTGTATCTCTGTGGTCCCATTCTGATTTCCAGCTTATCTAGAAGACTAGAAAAACCTTGCATTGGGATGGAAGAATTGCAACTCACAGTGGAAGGCCTGGCTTAAATTGGCACCTACACACCCACAGATCCAGGTTTTGGGATGTTTCTTCAAAATCATTGTTTTAAACTCAGCAATACAACATATAGATTTTTATGCTTCTCAACTTTGCTCTAGTAATATTTATGACAATTTCCACATGAGCCAGCCCTAATATCAGAGGTATTCATGTTCCCCATTACACAATGGAAGTATCAGGCGATAATTGGAAAAGCCTTGATAAATGTCCCTCTAGTCAGTCAAACTGTGACAATTACCAATTTTCCAGGTGAGTTCAGGAGTGATCAGGAGCATAGCGGGATTCAAAAGGGATTAGAAATGTAGAAGGACAATAACACAATTATGGCTGAGGAGAATAAAAAAAGCAGGTAGAGGAGCACTCCTGTATAAACCCAAAAAGTGTTTTGTCCTCCTGTCCCTCTCAGGCACCAAGCTTGGTCCTCCAAATTGTTCAAATCCTCGCAGAAGAGGAAAGTTTTGTCATTAGCGTTGCTTCTTACAGTAACCCTGAGTAATTCAGTAAAATTATGCTGCTATATAAAAGCGAATTAAAAGGCTGAAATGCAAAATCCTAAATTGCAACGGTGCGAAGTTTATTTTATATATTTTTTTCCCTCCAAAATCCTATTCGTTACAATGAAAAGCAGCTGCATAAAGGGTTATTTTACCCCATATTCACATAATTAATATTTATGTATGATAAATGGAATAAACGGGGCTAATGGCACAGGAGAGAATATGGAATTACAGGGCATTTTGGAGCTCTATAACACCATATCTTCTAATACTCTGAAGAATATGTGGGGTCTGTTGATCCTGCTGAAGATGAAAGGCTTTATTTATCCCAGGAAAAGTACAGTACATCCCGGTAGCACCTGCTAGGTCATCTTGCTCACTTTATGCTGCTTCTCATCCTGCCTGAGGACACGCAGGACACACAAAGAGGCATTGAAGGCTCTGTGCCCTTATTCTTGGTTTTGAAGGTTGCTATCTGTGCTGGAAGCATATGTCTGCTAAAAACAGGAGCAGGAACAGCTCACCCACACATTTAATTTATCAAATGCACATCCTGCTGCCATCTCCTCAGCTAAATACTGCAGGGAAGCTCAGATTGTTCTGGTGGGTAACAAGAGGCACAATGCTGCCAGGGACCTGACCATTCTGCATGTGGATCTCTCTTTCTGTAAGTATCAGAGAAAAGAGAACTATGAATGTAGTACTCTGCCACACAGTATGAGCTGAAGGATGTTGCTTTGAGGACTCTCAAACAGTTGGATACCTTTACAGATATGTAAGCCACTTCCACTGTCATGGAAAGAGATCAAGAAAACAGTAAGGATGGTTTCCACTGTGCGGAAAATCTACTTTTCTGCTTGTGCTAGGCACCTCTTGGTGAATATGTCCTAGTCACTCCTTATTTTGGTGGCTGCGGATACCAAAAACATAATGAGATAAAGGAGGTTCTGGTAGAAAAAGTGGCAGAGATGCCACTTAATTTACACAATTTTCTTTCCTTCTGAAAAGATAATGTTCCATGATTCTGTGATTTGTTTTTAACCCAGAAGCAAAAAGCCTCATTGTGATTATCCTGTGCCCATTTCCATAGTGTTATGCACCACACAGACACTCCAACCCCAAAATAAGATACAGTATTGTGACTTCAAAGCTATCCTTGATACGCCATTCTTTAGTAAAATTTTAAAGATGTGGGTTTTTCCCCACTGTCCAATATCACCGTAGCTTCACATCATTTTTTAATAAGAATACAAAAAGGATAAGCCTGAGAGCTTCAGGAAGATTCACTTGTTCTAAATTCTTGAATTACTGTAGTGCCATCCAAAACATAACCATAAGGTCATCCAAAGGAATTGACCCTGTTTTGGACTCAGAAAACAACTTCCTCTCCCTTTCTTCCTTGGGCTCCTTGGTGTTATTTCTGGGGATATTCACTTGTGCTGCTCTTCCTCACAATTTTGTTCAGTGCTTTGCCCTCACCCAGGTGTCTCCTTTTCTTAATGTCCTTCAGGTGAAAGGCTGGAGAAGGGAGAATGGTACAGGTGCTGTGCTCACTGTCATTGCTCACAAGTGACTGTCCATAACTGCATCTGCAACCTCATGGTATATTTACTCTGCCTTTCACAGGTGTTTCTGGCTTCTTTTGCCTCAAATGCTCTGCAGCAGTACTGCAGCTTTCACCCAACAGTCTTGTGCTGGTCAGGAGACTTTACAGACTGGGAACTGCAGCTATTCTCTAAGTACTGAGCGCCTCTGGTGTGCAAGGCAATACACTATAAGAGGTCCAGGAGAGAGCCTGCTGCATGCAGCGAGTCCTTGCAGCGAGCAGTGAAAGTATGGCAGATTTTTAGGTAAGTGGGATATAATTAGCCATGTAGGAATTTGACCAGGATATCAGGGTTAACACCTCTGCTCCTGTGAGAAGTGCCTTGGGAGTTCCTCAGCAGCAAGCAGCCAGGACCTCTTGTTTTCAACACATTCCAGGCGGTCCAGGACAGCTACCCAAATACGCTTCGTCTTAATGGAACAGAAACACATTCATGATACCTACAGCTTAGAACCGAGCTATAGACCTCACCCCAGAACGGGTGAATTTAGACTTGCAGAGTACTCAGAGTGAAAGATGACTTCTGCTTTTCGGTTCTGGATCTTAGCTACTGGGTAAGAATAATGATGAAACCAGTCACTGGAAAAAAATCTGTGGAGCTCATGTGTTTCCTGGGCAGCTTAACCTGCTTGTAGTTGGCTGACAAGTCTAGAGGTAGGCATTTCCTGCAGATGGTTTTTATGCATCTCCAGCACAACTCTAGAAGGAACTCTGGTCATGGACATTACATAGTGCTCCAGACTGCCTTTGGAGACAGTCGTGCAGGTAGGAATCCCAGGGCTTCCAGCATCCAAGAAGATTCATCCAACTACTTATGTTTTTATCTGACATGAGCCGCTCTAGCTCTTCCCCCATCGGCTGATTCTCTTCCTGAGGCCTTTCCTAGCCTCAGGGTTTTATTTCTCTTCTGTGAGTCACACACATACCATGGATCGATGCAGCTCTGCCCTATTCAGGGAGACTGTGGGGCCAAGCAGCTGTTGGCAGTGGGAGGAATGAAGCTTCTTTAATTCCTCCAGTAAATCTCTGCTTTCTACCGGAGGATTATAGAAAAGTGGCCAAGAATTTTGCACTGATTAGTGGATGGATTTGTTTTATACCCATGTTTTCTGTAACCCCAAATTATTAAATTGGGTGAACTGTATTCACATAAGTGCATTTGTCAACAGACATTTCCAAATGATTCAATTATTCTGCCACTGACAAGAGACTGCAAGCACTAGTAGAGTTTAGACCTTCCTATTTTATACATGTTTCCATATGTTGAATGTGGAAGAGAGAAGTATCATTTCTTTCCCAGACGTATTCCCTCTTGTGTAATGTGAACGTATTACGTGTAATCATATTTCAAGGCAATGCGATTAGACAAATTACCACACTGCAAAAAGTGACATTAAAAATTGCCTCCCCGTCCTTATTAACTCAACTTCTTCTCAGGCAAACATGTTCGGCCTGCAAGAAAAGAAAAGAATGCTTTTTGTTCTGACCTCGGGCTTCCCAAATTCCAATGGAGCTATGGGGCAGCAGCTGATTGAGAAAAGGGTTGATGGGATGGGCCAGATCCTTTTTGACACCTCAGCATCTTCAAATTATTGCTCACGTCAGGTACGTGTTATTTCTGATAGAGAAAGGCCAGGAACAAGCAAATTGTTCAGACAATGATCCATGTGACAATGATCCATGTGACAATGGCTCTGGGCAACCATTCAGACAACCTGGTAGCTGCGCTCCGTTGCCTGTCCCATGAAAAAGCTCTTACCTTCTTTTTACCCCGAAAGCTAAAGCGGGCGAGTAAGACAACAGTCAGCCAAAGCAATGATTCAGAAGCAGTTTGTATTTCCTTTACCTAGCAGAGTGAACTTTCTCTGGATATTTTGTGTCCAAAAGTACCTTTTTGGAGACTAACCATAGGCAACACATGCCAGGACAACTGATTTTGCTAGGTGCCCATTAGAAAAACATTAATGTCACCATTACCTGACTACACAGACACTGTCTTCTCTCTGGTGGCTTTGGGCAGCAGCAGAACTCAATGGTCTCACACAGGCTCATGTCACTGCAAACTGGTCATGTCCTCCTCCAGCTGGTGAGTAAAGCAAGAGGTGAAAGGTACCTCCTTTTCCACCACACTGTTCCATGCTCTTTGTCATGGCCTGAGACAATGACTCAAAGTCAACATGACTCCATATCGACTTCTGCTAGCGTAAGGTGGGAATAACACTTGCTTTCCCCTTCCCATAATCTGTGGGCTTGCACTGTGCTAGAAAAATCTAGAAAAGCTTATTGAAATGACATTTGTTCCTTGGAGTCCCCAGAATGATGCAAGTGACAATGACAACACCAGCAAAAAAGCCTTGACTTGGTAGAAGCTGGTAGAAGGTAGAAGATTGGTAGAAGGTGGTAGAAGCTCTATTCCTGAAAGCATTGAAGGTCAGACTTGACTGGGCTCTGAGCAACCTCATCCAGTTAAAGATGTCCCATCTCACTACAGGGGAGTTGGACCAGATGATCTTTAATTGTCCTTTCTGGCCCAACACATTCTGTGAGCCTATGACTCTATGACTGGCTTGTGCATCCCTAGATGTGCTGCAACAGGCTTCACTGTTGGAGATAGCAGCACAGTCCAGGTACCCAGCACAGCAAGACCAGATGAGTTAAAATACACAGGGTGGGGCTTTGGGGGTTCTAGAGTAGATTGAAGTGCCTCAGTCCACAAGACTTCTTTATTCTCTGTGAGGAATATTGAGATGTAGAATTTTGCTCCCTAATTTTTTATGTAATATTTTTGTGGAAAAATTCAAACCACTCATTTGAAATAGGAGAGAGACGACCCCATGCAAAGAACGTACTCACAGATGGTATACTGAATTTTGGAAAGCTAGTTCTGGTTTAAGGTTTAGTGCTTGGGATTAAAGACAGTGCTGTACAACTCAGAAGATTTAAGAATTATACTGTAGGAAGTCATGCTGTAGTAAGCTTTGGATCAACAGTTCATATAGCATCATGGGATTCTTAGCCCCCCAGGAGAAAGCATCCTAATGTACTGTAACCTACAACTTTCCCCTTGAAACTTCTTAGTTCTATGAAGCAATAAACCAGTCTGGACTAAGTTACTCGGGGTCTTTGAAGTACTGGAAGACTCATAAATAAGGTGAGTACTTTGGAAGGGGGGACTCATTTTGTGGTGTACGTATACAACTATTTCATAGTCAAGTTGATTTGTAGTTGCCTGTAAGTCTGTTTCCTGGGAACAATAAATCTTCATTCAAGCAAAACTAAAATGTCACTGGTATTTATTTAATGCGTTTTTTTTTTACCCCACCAGGAGAAAAATAAGGAAATGTCAGCATTCGTGTAAACTGTTCTCTGCCTAACTTGCAGCTTGGTGCTAAAATTGCAGCTCTGAGTCCTGAAATTTTTATAAATCCAGATTGTAAACATTGGGTAACAGATGTACCATCGCACGGGTGAAAAAGCGAGTGGTAACTGTCACTGGAGAAATAAAACTGAGTTATTGTTTCCAGTTTCAAAAGAACAGCAACAAGTCTAAGAAACTATATGTGATCTTTGTCCTTCCCCCCCACCCAGACACCTGCACTCATCTAATGTTTCACTGAGCCCTGAAAAATAAATGCATAGCTTCAGTCTCCTAATCCATGTGGCTCCAGAGACCACTGTTACATGAGAACTTAAACTGATGATGCTGAGCGTCCTAGGGGCAGCTTAATCTTTTTTAATTCAAATCAACCGAGTCCCATGTGGCGCTAGGATGATACTCTATATGCTGCAATCACACTGACCTAGACTTCTTGTGCTCTAAATGATTAATGAAACTGCCTTCTAGTTTGTTTCTATGGTGATCTGAAACTTGACACGATGGAGGAATCTGCCATTCACACTGAATGAAGCGAGGAGGAGGTAGCCCAGGAACAAAACTCCATCAGTTGTACAGAGAAGGCTGAATTTTAAGTCATTAGCTTCCTCCTACTTGGGTTGTTGACTCTTGAAAATAGGAGTGAGATAAAATATCCTGGTTAATATAGCTTTAATTGAGTACTTTACTAGTCAATTGTGTCAATATTAGCAAAATTAATTACTCTGGAAACAGTTTTCTGTGTTTTCTTTTGATGGGCAAATATAGGGTAATGCTAGAGCAGGAGTTTGCAGCTCCCCATAAAGAAGCCAATTCAATTAGGAAAGCTCTGCAATGCCTTTAAATACTGTAAGCAATGCTATAGGAAAAAACCCAAACAATAAAAAACCCCACTAAAAAACAACCTTAGGGAAAAAAATAAATCTATGTTCTGAGTTCATGAAGGCTTCAGGATTCTCCTATCTCCACACTTTGAAATGACCATTTCAAGGGAGTGATTTGATTTCACTACAGGCTTTTGAGGCTTTCAGAGCTAGTAAGTGCCTTTTGTTTCCAGCAGGAACACATTACCCAACTTCTAAATATTTTAGAATGTCCCTGAAGTACTGATGAGTATCTGCAGCCATGCTTAGGTCCATCTCTAAGGTAAAAAAACCCCAAAACACTTGAGAGAGCATCAGTGGATTAGCTTAGCCTCCTCACCAACCACAACAGCACCAAGCCCAGCTCAAACCAGCCAAATCATGCTGGATGCAAAGAAACTGCTGCTAAACCGTAGGCAGTGCTGGCTTTAGGTAGTTCCTCAAGCTACTGCTGGAGCTAGACCGCTTTGCCCCTCTGCATTCCCAGGCAACGCATCTGAACCCTTGTTGAGTCAAGCCTCAATGACCATCTAGAAACGTGTAAAAGCAAGTACATACCAGGGTTTTCTGATGCTGGTGAGACCCCTGTTATCCTGCAAGCTTTAAGATGATTTCCTGATGCTCTTTCTGCTTCTGCTACAACACCTTCATTACTTTCCTTCCAAACTCCTGACCACTGAGCACCCCACTGTTTGTTGTTCCCTTCACCCAGGCTTGTCTTCTTCACCAGCACAGGGAGAGATGCTGCTGCATTTTTCCTTTCCTTATACTGATCTCACAGCAGCTCTCAACAGCTTTTCAGGAGGGCACAGCACACCCCAATCATCTCATCACTTCATCTGGAATCAATCACTGCAGGTCCATCAATGTAAAGAAAACTATGCTCATTTGCATCAGCACGTGAGGTGCTCCTGTCTCCCTGTGATCTTTAGATCAACAGTGCTCCTGGTGGGAGTCATCATCTCAGAGGACACTAAACCCACTTTCTAATGTATTTACCCAGGGTCTGCCCTTTTTATTTCCTATCATAAAAACCATAGTGTCTATCAACCCAAATTCTTGAAAACTCAAAGTCTTTTGACATGGATCTGGGATATTAATCTTAATAATGTCCCCTGCATTTGGAGGGTTTAAGAATGCCAGTTTAGCTGATGATATAATTGATATTGTATTTCTGAGTAAATGGGTTAACTTTGCAGAATTTCAGCATTTCTTCTCCAGGACTTTGGAAGGAGTCTTAAGTACTTGGTATTTACAAATGTGACTCGATAGACATTGCCCCCCCATATTTCTTCAATGTTCTCTGAAATTCTTCATTTCTGTTATTGCCAAACAAAGATATTAGGCCACAACCATTTCCTTTTTTCCCCAAGCCTTTCTTCTTGAGATCCCCAATACTGTAAAAATTTCCACCTTCATTCTTAGAAGAAAAGCAGAGAGAAAGAGAAATCCTTTGGGGTGTGCTAAACAACAAAATCTGCTCTGCAGCAACCAGATTCCATTTTTAAAGCTTCTACCACCACCACTTCCAGGGAAGTAGCATCCTTCCTGGGAGGGTGAACAAAGCATAATCCCAATTCATTCTCGGGAAGCAAAAACTCTGCAGCCTCTCAGGCTCTGTCCTGGCAAATGCTTCACAACAGGGTGAGAGCCATGAGCTCCCTGCTACCATGTAAAAAAAGGTCTAGGAGACTTACAGCAGAGTAACAGAGTTCTGTGACCATGGCTGAAGAAAATGATGCTCCGTGAACCCCTTCGCAATGGACACATACCTCTTTCCAGTTCAGTAAGACAGTGCCAGCATGCAGGCATGAAGAAAGAGGTCCAAACAGAGCTATAGCAACAATGCCAGTGACCACAGGAGTCTTCATGAGAGACATCTCTCTTGAGACTGTTCTCAAATACCCAGCATTACCACAGTCCTTCCATTCATGTGTTTCAGCATTGGCACAGCTCATGGCCTTGATTAGGGCTCTGGAACGACAACAGAAGTGAGTATTTGTTAATGATTATTGTTACAGTGGCTGCAGTAATATTTGTCTTGGGGCAAAGAGAGTTTCTATTATTCTAGTGCTCCTTCCTACGTCTTCTGCAGAATATCTATGCTGAAGCGAAGGGCAAATCTTCGTTTTTGGAAGGGAGCCGTGAGAAGTGATGAGCAACCAGCCTGAAATTACTCACAGCTGGGAATATACTTAGGATGGTGTAAGGAACTCCTGGGAAACCAGTAGTCATCTACAAGTACAGAGGCTGGCAGGCTGATGGTCAAGAAGCATCATATACCTCTTTGTAAAGTGCCTGGCAGCCCAGTTTCAGCTCCCATTGGCAGCCGAGGGGTGGACAATTCTAGCACATGGGCTTACAGAGCAGTGTGTAGGTTTGCAGCAACTAATTATTTGAATATTGTTGTTCAGCCTGAAGAGAGGGCTCCAGAGACACCTTACAGCAACCTTCCAACCCCTGAAAAGGCCTGTCAGAAGGCTGTGGAAGACTGTTCACAAGGGTAGGGAATAACAGGATGAGGGGGTTATGGTTTTAAGCTGGAAAAGGGCAGATTGAGGAAAATGTTCTTGACTCTGAGGACGGTGGATCCCTGGAACAGGCTGCCTAGAGATCTGGCAGAGGCCTCATCCCTGGAGCCATTCCAGGTCAGGCTGGATGGGGCTCTGGGCAATCCATTCTAGCGAGAGATGTCCCTGCTTGTTGTAGGAGGGTTGGACTAGATGAACTTTGGAGGTCCCTTCCAACCCTATGATTCTATAATGTGAATCAAGAATGCAAAGCCATGGCAAAACAAGGCAAACACTCAGCGTTGGATTGCATTAATATGAGTCTCACGTGTAGAAGAAATGAGGTAATTATTCTGCTCTACTTCACTTGCTAAGCCGTGGCTGGAGTTCTGCATGCTGTTGTGAACAGAACATTAAAAAAAGAAATACATACTAATTGGAGAACTCAGAGGAGAACAACAAAAACGAGAAATTATTTGGAAAATAACCCTTCTGCATGTGATTGTTCATAAACACACTAAGTGTTATGAAAAAAAGGTGCAATTACCCCTATTATCTTAATTCTTTACTAATAGCATGATTTAGTATGGAAGTAATTGAAGTAGAGAAATAATATTTTCAGAGCAAGAAGCCAGAGAACCTTTTGGCATCACCATCAGTGAAAGGGTCTAGACTAGCCTGCACATTAAAACTGACTGGAGGACTGTTGATTTAATTTCCCAAATGCTTCTGAGATTTAAAGATTTAACATCACATCACATTTGCAAATGTCTGCTTTCTCTGTAAAGGACAATAAAAGTGATTTAGACAGGAAAAAAATCAAATTACTTTATCTTCAGGGTGACAAAATGGCAATAATTTGAAATGAGAAAATTTAAAAAGGAATTGAAGGCATTATAATGTAAAATAATTTGAAAATTCCGTTGAACTTTATATTTAAATTATGTATATTATGTATGTTTTCCCCTTCCCTTTCCCCTTTCCCGCTCTTGAAATGAGAAAGTGGTTCTGGAGAAGGTACCATTTGCATCTTTCAGTTTTTACCAATTTATTTGTAGTGCCATAAACTCCTCAGAAAACAGGCAGATTCCAACTCTGTGTAGTGCAATGGATTCACCAGTAGTAACATAGGACAGCGCCAGTTTTCAGTAGTAAAACTTCCGGATTTAAAATCTCGTTATGGCTTTTTACATTTGCATAGACCCCCCGCCGTCCCCCTCATTTAGAAATCTAGCATTACAAAGCTGCTGGAACAAACAACAGTTTGGACAAATAGCCGAATAATACAGATACCAGGAATTGCATTGTGTCCCTCTTGCTTACTCTGTCTCTTTTGTTTTCTCATTGCAACATTAGCAAATGGCCCTGCCATTCTCCCAGCGCAGCCCTCGGCAGCCCCGGGGATATCAGTAACGCAGAGATTGCCCCCCATGAGCTGCGCTGACCTGTGCCCTGCAGCTCTATCTATCACAGGAATAAGTACTGCTCCGCCACCGGGCTCCATCTCTGTACCTCTTTTCAGGTTTCCCGCTGACTGACAGTGTCACTTACAACATTTCACACAATTTTTCTTCCCCATGTGTGAAATTACATATCCCAGAACTGTGAAGAAGAGAATCAGCAGGTTCCCAGTGCTGTTTCTCTGTGGGGAAGGGGAATTAACCATCATCAAGAAAAGCAGAACAGGGCAACCTCTCCACAAGCTGCTCCAGCAAAACTCACAGAGTATTTGTTCACATTTTAAAACATGTCTACTGTGATTCTCTTCAAGCCATTTGCTCTCATACAAGAAAGCTCACCAACACTAATTATATTAAGCAAATTTTAGAATGAATGACCAGAGGTTAACTCCTGAATTCTTAATTTTAAGCATTTTTGCTAGGACGATGATACTAAGGGTAGTGTTTACCCAGTGCATTACAAATCTTGATTACTGCTTACTGACACCTGCAGACTCAAGATGATTTGCCTGGAGTACAGGAGGACTCAAGAACGTGCATCAGGTTTACAAACAACTTACGAACTAAAAAGGAAAAAAGCATTTACAGACAATTATTCTCTCAGTTCTTGGTCTCAGCAAGAGTAAAGCAGGTACATGCCATAGCATCACATCCATCGCATCCATGGCTTTTTGTTTGAAATGTCAATGACTCAGGAAAGAGACAATAATTGACTCACAGGCCTTTTTTTCAGTGAGTTCTGTGAGCAGTTCTGTCACGTGAGGACGACGTCAGATCCATGCACCAAATGTAATGAAGACACATGGCATCCCCCATCATGTCCTGGACCTCTCAGTGTTATTTTCCTTTGTTTTCAGACTGGAAAATAATCAGGGAAACTGGGAGTCAAGTGGCACTGGAAGTGGAACCCATGAGGCTGTGCCCTGTACCAGAGCATGCTGAATCTGTGCCAAATGCTCTGCTTTGCATCAATCTGGAGGCAGTTTTTAATTACAAAAAACTGGGACTATAACTTAGAGCTTCCCCAAGCTATTCTTCACTTGTATTGCCAGGACTCAGGCACTAGATCAAAATAGATCCTGCTGTCCTTGGCTATACTTTTACATGGATAAACCGTTCTTGTACAGTTTTTCAGGTCCATGAACATGAACTGCCTCTCCTTTAACAGACACCAAAGTCCTCTCTGATTCTATCTGCTTGCCAATGAAGGTATTTTGGTTATGGATTTAATGCATCATGTGCTTTGGTTACATTCATGTTCTACAAAGTGGTCAAGAGGGGTTTTATTTTAATTAGCTTTTTTCCATGTGCAAATAAACATACTCAGTAGGGGTTTCATATCATCTTCTACTGGGTTTAGTTTCCCTGCAGGTAACTGAGAAGCAAAGCAGAACTTACAGAGGTTGAGAAAGAATTGTGGAAGTTGCTGCCCTGGCAACCTTAAATGTCCAAATGCCACAGGCAGTGTTTGAATAGCTCTAGAAACAAAGAAATATTATAAACTCAGAAGCCCATCCAGGTTACAGAGCACCGTGGTGGTAGATTTTCATGACAGCTCCTAAGATTTGGACTTTCAAGCTCAGTGGAGCCAGGGCTGATACCTAAAAGTCAGTCCAAGCCCTATTTCGTGGATAATATTTCCCTTTCACCGTTTGGAAAACAGGAGACAATAATAAGTTTTAGTTTTGTACCTGCTCACCTTAAACTCGTGTCTCCAGCATTGAGAGGTCATGCTCCATAACCACTAATGATTCATCTTTTGAATGTTGGCTTTTCCTTGCAGCCGTTTCCCTGCTTCTGTGCTGCAAAGGATCAAACTACTCGGCAGGACAGCAAATTTGATTTGCATTAGGAAGGGATATTAAGCATGTAGAATTTCACAGTTCATTTTATATCCTAATCATCAGAAGCCCTTATTTGGGGTCTGGGGCAGAGGCATTAGCTGCTCACAAAACATCAGTGTATCCAGTATCAAAATACTTCAAGAAGTTCATTTTATTTCATCTGTCCAAGGTCAGTTAGTGAAAGGTGCAATTCTAGTGGGCAGACTTTGGTCACAAAACTCTCGAAGTCCTCTTTAGTTTCACAAAGAGTGAATTAATGTAATGTTAGATGACGGCATTTAAGGGTCATTGCACTCCTTATACATCGCGATTTGGTGGCTGCCCACTGAAAATATTATAAGACTAATCCTGCAGAAGGTGAATCAGAAGCTGAGGATTCTCAGCTGTCCTTGGGGGCTTTCTGCAATGATTTACTCTTCTGATGCTCATGCTCTGCGTACGGTGACCTTCACAGGGAGGTGCCTCAACCCATATCCTTTTCCATCAAAAAAATATAACATTATTGTCAGAAAACCTGTCTGTTACTGAAACGAGGTGAGGGGATGTCCTCTCTCCCTTGTTGAGGGAGGTGGTTTTCAAACTCTGAGACAGAACCGTTGGCATTTTAACTCGTGGTTACAAAAAGCCAGGAAAAAAAGGAGCGAAGAGTTACTTGGGTCAGATTAGTCTGTCATGGTAACAGTGTGTATTTTACTGGCCTTAGTCTTGGTTCACCCACCTTTTCTCTGTTGAATTGTGGGTCATTATTGGCATTTCTTGTTCATTAATACCATTCCGAAGTAAAACGGCTTTAAAGCCCCTGGATGTCCCACTGAGAGATAGTAAAGGTTATGGAAAATTACTAGCATTTTAATTATAACTAGTCAGATTGATGTTTTCAAGTGACAAATTAATAAAATTATGCCTCAGTAGTTAAATCACAACCCAGTTGTGATCCATTTTAAGCACGGATGTGACTTGATAAAGCTATTTAATAGGAGAGTATTGATGCAAAATTTAAAAAATACATTTAAATCTGCAAGCTACAGAAGTTACTATGTTTTATTGTCATGGTTAGTCCCAAAGAACATGGTGTTGTAGAAAACAATATCAATTACATGTGAGGTTTTCAGCTAGTTCTGGATACCTCTGGCACAGCTAAAATTTCTGTAGACATTTCAGTATAAAACTGTAGGCTGATGAAGAGAAATCCAAAATGAGCTCATCTAGCAGTTTCCAAATGATACCTGCGCTGGCAGCTGCCATCCTTTGGGTATCCACAATACTACTGACAAACTCAACATTTTAAAAGAATTACAGCATAGTCCATTTCAAGGTGAGATAACGATTTCAGCTGAAGGCCCAGAAGTTATCACTAATAATCCAGTCTCCAACCATGGGCTCACAGCTCTAAATGACTGGTTGTGCGAGAGTGCACTGAAGGACTCCTGATCTTCATCATCTTTTCCTTTCCACTTTCAGTCCAGCCTCCTCCTCTCACAAGGGTCCAGAGTGAAGAAAAGCCCTGTCTGGCCAGTGTGTCGCTCTTACAGTCATTCCCATGTCTGAGATTGCACCAGTGGAGTAAACTGAGGAGAACAGATCCTGTATGATAATTTAGACAGAATGCTAAGAAGCTGCATGTTCAGCCTGGAAGAGTCTATCCACAGAGAGTCAGAATCAGGCTGGTGTCCTGCTGCATATTTTACCTCTGAAAGTTGTCAGAGGTTTGACATTCTTGCTAACAAAGTGACTAAAAAATAGCTCAGTGACTATCTCTAAATCTAGAGGATAGTATCAGAGAACTGTGAAAAAGTGCAAGCCATCAGGACACATAAATCAACCTCAGCGTTTCATTACCGCAGCCTGTGTCCAGCTAATTCTCCCAGGCTTCAGCTTGGGTTAGTGACAGAGGGAGGGCACAGTGGCTGCAGTCCTACCAAGGACGTTAAGCATGTGATCCCTTTATAAAAGTGCCTGTGATTCTGTGACAAATCTTTTGTACCTTGGATGCACAGTCCATGGCTCCTTGATCTGCTGGTCAAGAGAAGATAAGTGGCATTTAGAAAAATGCCACTGTAACCATTCAGAGATGGGAGCACCCACCCCTTGTGAAGAATTGCCCTTTCCTTCCTCATCCTCTCCATGTCCAGTCCCTTAATTCTTACGATACAAGGAAAATGCCCACAGGACTCTGCAGGGGAGCAGTAGCAGTGTTTAAATACTGAAAGATCGAATTCTCATATGAACTACCATCAGACGGTCTTTTCGTAGCCCTTGGGCACTGAAGTTCAAGACTCATTTTCTGAGCCCTTTCGCAGATGGGAAACAGGAGAGTTTGCACAGAGCTGGTCTCCCCTGTTCAAGTACATACGCAAACAGAGAAAACATTCATCCTTTTTTGCTGCAGATGCCCAATTCGATATGCCATGTTCCTTTGCCTGCTTGATTGCTATTTGGCAGCAGTTTCTGAGCAATTTGCAAATTTAATAGCTGCATGTATCACATAAAATGCCTGCAGTAAAGCAGACTCCAATAATATGCATATTGTCTGCTCCGGTCTAAAATTAATAACTGCTGCAAGTGCAAATAAGTAAAAGAAATATTATGTCATTGCTGTGCTTTTGTTTAGACTAATTTGGGTGATGTCTGCTCTACATCATGCTATACAATGTTCTTTCATCCCCAGCCCTGACACTGCAATCATAAACTTGGGATGAAAATGGTCTAAAACAAAAAACCATCACATTATTCTTTTGATTTAAAAAATCATGTCCAACCATTAACTCAGCTGTACCAAATCAAGCACCACATACTACATGTTGTCCGTCCATCCATCCATCGATCCGTGTATCCATGTGTTCATCCATGTGTCCATCCATCCAAACTGAAAGTCCTAATGCAGGACAGTTAGGCAACACTAACAACAACCAAAGTACTTGGGCCTTCTCATACTTTCAGAGACCCATAAAACTGCATGTTGTTAATTCAACCATCATTGATTTTAGTGAAATCAAGGAGAGGGAAGGTGACAACCCATGAGGAAGGGAAAATTGACATTGCAGTAGTCTTGCGAATGAGTAGGAAAATCTTATATATCATATAAGACTCTCACTATAGCTTCAGGAAGCCTCATGGTGTCCCACGTCCCCAGAAAGCTCTTCCAAAACACTTCAGGCACCCTCACAGGATAAATATTCAGTGAGGTCTCTGGCTGAAGATTATGATTGATTCCTGCAGCACTAGCAGGCAAAACCTTGGGAAGACAAGAAACAGTCTATTTAGTTCTAAAAAATACTCTTTCAGGCTGACCCTAAAGCACTTGAAATTGACATTCTTACAGCAGTGAACCGACACAATTGTGATTTCAGAAGGGGGAAGTATATAAAAATGAGAAAACTTGTTAAAGTGGAATTTAAGAGGAGCAACCAAAAGAGTAAAACTTTGCAGATCTCATGTTTATACAGACTACTAAATTCCCAGGGTAATTGCACACTATGCATCCACAAAACCCCTCAGAAACAAACATTAAATCACCACGCAATTGGGGTAAAAAGAAATTATCTGGTCAGTGAAGGTTATGCAAAGCAATGGGGGAAAAAGAAAGACCATGAAGTGTAGCATATGGGACTCTCACCTTTCTGCAAAGAAAAATGGCAGGACGCAGGTTTTAGGGTGCTTATTATAAAACTGGCCATTTCCCGAGCTCAGATATTTTGAATAATTTAGTCCCTGTTTGGATCTTCAACCTTTTTTAGGGTTTTGACAGGATCAAAACAAATCTATAGAGGAATTAATGTGTAGGTGGGAGACAGATCTTCTGGAATCCAGTCTAAGACTGGAAGGAATGCTTGTTACACCAGAAAATCCTACATACCTCTTTAACTTCTCTTCCAAGTGCAAAAAGAAACTCCTCCAATTTTACTTCTCTATGAAACACATAATAAAACATCAAAAAGCGTTTTTATAAAAAATGCAGATCTGTGCACAACTTCATTTTAGAGAGAGAAAGAAGGCGAGAACCGCACATGAAGTGTTGTTTTAACATGCTACCGGTGAGCAAAGTGATCTTGCTAATAAAGGGTGTGGCACAAGTCAGAAAAAGCCAGAAAAGAAGATATTAGTTTCTACATAACTTTTTTTGTGCCTTTGAAGAAAGACCAAAAGCAAGTCTGAAGGCCTGGGTGAAAAGGTCTGGTGTTTTGGTGCAGCCGTTTTGTTCCTTTTAAATGCAAGTTCACTTGGCTTCCAAGAAGTGATGTTTGGAGCAATTTTTTTGCTGCATGTCATAGCTTCTTTTCTTCATTTTTCATCATCCATGGACAGGCAAAAGATATTGCTGCCTCTGAGATACTGAAATCTTTGGCACAAGGAGGCGGTTATTGCATAAATCTAACAGGTCAGCATCTCAGCTGGTGTGAATTGCTGTAGCTCCATCAAAGTGTTGCAGATTTGCACTAGAAGGTCTGTTGCTCCAACTGCCAGAACTCATACTTACTTCAGTAGAAATACAGGTTCCTATTAAAATCCTTCAGTTGGTTTCTGCTGGACAAGCAGAAGCCCTGTAACTCTGTTCCAATACCTAATTGCCATCTGGAAGCAGTAGCAACTACACAAGAATGTTAAACTGCACCATCGAGAAGGCTGCATCTGCTTGGGTTGGATTTGCTGCTGCTACCCTACATCAGTAGAACTTCAAAGAGTTGAGGGGAGTCTTCAATGTTGAATTCAGTGCCCTGTTCTGGCCTAATCACAGAATCATTTAGTTTGGAAAAGACATTTAAGATCATCAAGCCCAACCATCAACCTGATTGACCCAAGCCAAGTAACTTCCCTTACAAGCACAGTTCTTCCTCCTTCTCCTAAGCATTTTCTTCAAGTTTTGATTGAAGAGCGAGCTGTAAAGGGGAAAAAAGAACATTCTGCCTCCTCTATGTAACCAGCCTGGTTGGATGGAGCCCTGCGTAACCTGATCTAGTGGAGATGTCCCTGTCTACGCAGGGATTTTGGAACTAGACGATCCTTCAAGTCCCAACCTTAGCCATTGTATGATTCTCTGAATATTTCCATCATCCAGTATAAAAGCTGTCTGCGTCGCACTTCCTACACGTACCTTGCTGGTTTCTGTTTTGCTGTAATCATCCTCACTCTGACATTTTTTCATTATTCCTATGAGCTACTACTTACCTGAATTAACCTTTAAATTCTTCCCCTTTAGCTTCTGAATGCTCCCACCTGTTGCATGTCCAAGGACATTACCTGGGCTTTAAAGATTTCTGTGAGGGGTTTACAACTGGTAAATAATTCCAGCTTTTTTTTCCCAAACAGAAATGACATATGGCATTTTTTTCAAAAAGGCAAGTATTTCCCTCTATCCAATCACACGGACCCTGACACGAACACCTCTATATTGGCCCACTGGTGCTCACCATGGGAACTACAATTTCCTTATCCTGGAGTGCACATCTCCCAAACACACAGCAACCACTGTGTCTGCAGTGCACTGTAAGCCAAATGCCAACATGGATGCTCTAGGATCTCCACTAGGCAACAAGTAGGGCATTTCTTAAGATGTTAGTCATCCACAGCTTTTCTCCTCGTAACATGATGTGAGAAGGAAGAATCGAGAAAGAAACCTCCCCAATTCAGGTATTTCTTGAGTTCAGCTCCATGACCCCAACTGGATACTGTAGAGAAATTTCATCAACAGGTTTAATGCCAACCCCAAAACAACTGTAAGCGAAACTAATAGATTTTTCCAATGCACCAACCTCTCTCTTTCAAATAATACCTCACTAACTTTTTTAGGAGTCCGTAGTTCCAGCCTGGCCTCCTGTGCAGCAAAGTGAATCAACAAATTCTAACAATCTCTCAGATCTGATCTGATTTCAGCTGCACATCTTTGTTTTTCTTCTACTGCTTATTTGTGCACGTGCTTTAGGAAGATCTTTTACTTCTTTTATGCTGCTCACTTCAAGGTATCAACAGGACTATGCATAATCCTGACCATGAGAATAACATAGAGCACACCCAGAGAAACAGAAACGTATTCTACGTGGGTGCTTTATTCAGGTTTGCTTTGCACCTACTTAGTGTAATCGTACTTTCAGTGGGCTATTTTTCATACCCACAGGGGCAGTATTTTCCACATAAAGCTTGACATTGCATTTGGAGCCACCCACAAGCTATTTACTTGCATTCTATACTACAATGACCAAGGCCAGAGCTACTTCAGCCAAACCTACATATTTTTACTTGTGCTCCTTTTTGAAGGCAATTTTGTCCTGAATAAGTTACTTCAAGATTAATCTCAAATTTTTTAGTCTCCCAAAATGTCAGGAGAATCAAGTCATACAGATTTGCATTTATTTTAGTGAGTTTGTCTACTGGACATCGGCTTGATCCTAATTGCCAGGCAGAGTTTGCACCAGATCCGCAAACAGGACAGCAGGCAGGACAGCAGGCAGCAGCAAGCCATAAACACATTTCTCATTTAGTTTTGGGCACCTACTAAACACTTTCTCAAGCTATTCCCCATGCAACTGCTGCAAACACACCCTTCTTCCTAGGTTTCCAAAATGAAGATTGGATGATAACCCTGGAAACTGCAAAGCAGCACAGAGTGAGTGTGGAGCCCTCTGCAATAGCTGCATTTCCCAAGAAGTACCATCTGGGTGTACAGGCAGGGAAAGGTCCTCCCAGGCTTGAGAAAAGGTCTGGTTTGAAGGCACTCCCTCCCACGATGTTATCACCATCTTCAAAGGACACAAGTTGGTGTAAAACAAGTGTTTTCTAAAAGGACCACCTACTGAGCACAGGAGGGGTAGGGACATGCCCAAACAACATCAGCATCTTCAACAGGGAACTACCATGTGCTATGAACTGGCGTAAAAAAAGGAGGTGATGCTCACATAGAACATGAAATCTTCCAGGACAATCAGACTGTCCTAAGGAGAATGTGAAGAGTTTTGTTTGAAAGAAGCCACCCTCCATTGCAGCAGTAGGTAGTCATGTATGATTACTAAGATATCTAATTAAATTACCTGAATGCCATCTGAATTCAACAAAGCAGGTAACAAGTTCCAGAAACAGACACCGTGTTGAGGCAAATTATTTTTCTTCCAAAAATTGAAGCTTGAATTTAGGAATGCGCAGGTAATGATTTCCCTCCACCCTAACTGCCTGCACCTGAACTGTTATTTCCATCAGACAAATCTTGGCGCTGAAGGGGAGCAAAACGTCTAGAGGATCTGCTCTCCCAGCTCTGCTCTGGTAACAAGGGCTCCTTCAGCTGGGAGACAGCACAGAAACCACACTGACTTTAACATCAAGATGGGCTCAGCACTGCCCACTGTGAGACAGGGCTAATAATCCTGGTTAGATCTTGCAGCTTATCTTGAGATTTAGGGCTCAACCAAAATTTCAACATGAAATTTGCTAATCCAAGGAGATATTTGTTCTGCTGGTGAAGAGCAGAAAGTAAAAAATGGGGACCAGATGTCAGCCCATCTATCAGCCTGAAATGTTAGCACTTGCACTGAGCTTCAGGAGGACTTTTCCTGGGGGCAGGCACAGCTCATGAAAGCATCAGGCTGTAAGGGTTGGGCAAATATGAGTGTAGATAAGCAGTCCCCTGCCCCTGACACTGGACCCTAGTGAAAGCAGCTCCCACTCCTACCCAGCAACAACTTATCCAATATAAGCTAAGCACTGTGGAATACATACCAGTAAACACCTCAGTAGCTGAACAGAAGAGAATGCAGTGGGCTTGCAAGGTCCAAGCTTCTGCTCTTTTCTACCTACCCAGTAAAGGATCACTTCAGAAATTTTCAGACACATTAGAGACAGCAATATCAACATATACTTAGACTAGTGATATAAATATTATTTGTTACATATACAAAATACGCACATGAATATATATTATCAGAATATGTGGAAAGTTGTAAAGAGAAGAGTTGGCCACAAGAAACATCCATGGTGAAGGCAAAACTTTTAAAGAGCAAAGTTTTGCTTCCTCATGCTGCAGGCACAACCACACTGAAATCTCTGGCTCAAGACCAGTTTATCTTCCCTTACAGACACCCTTTGTAATATTGCCAAAGGCAGCTTCAAAGATTTCACAGAAATTATAGTCAGAAGGGACTTTCAGATCATTCATTGGAAGTTCCTGGTACACCACTAGCCAGGAAGCACTCACAAGGTTCCTTCTAATCACCTAAAGAATTTGGATGCGGTTAGTATTTCAGGAGTCCAGAAGACTGGATATATTCAATATTAGAACAACTTAAACATTAGAGCAACTACAGACAGATGCTTTTAGGTCCTGAGGAATTTTAAAGGAGTTGTCATTAGTGAAAGATTGGAATGATCAGGTGAGGTTCAATATCACATTGAGGACAAACTTGCTCTGAGACATTAGGTACCAGCAGATCTACCCATGTGATCCCTGCTGGCTGAGGAAAGTCTCCCCGCCTCTGCTGTTTGGTGCTTTGTGTTCATTCCGCAACCTGTACTAGTTATCACCGACAAGTGTAGAATGGATTTTGACATGCCTGGGGTTTTGAAAAGCTACATCAAATTGCAGTTGTTTTCTAAAACAGCAACTTGTGACTCACCTTGTGCTTATTCTTGGCCCAAGAACTAATTACTAGTGTCTTCTTTTCACTGTTTTAAAAATAGGAACTTAGTATAACTGCTAGGAATTAAAAGTAATATCATAACAAATGGGCATCTGTTGGAAAAAAAGAATTGTAAATCACTGGGGACATGTGCAATCCAGGCCTCTTCTCTCTCAAAGTTTCATTGGAACAACATGTAGAAAGAAACAGCCAATATTTTAAAAGCAACAGGAAAAAAAGATCTGCACATAATTTGATCCCCCTCCCCCCCAAAAACAGCATCTTTACTTGCATGTGATCAGATTATTAATCAAAAACCTGGCAATACACAGCTATAAAACTGGCTTCTCAAAGATTCATCACTTTGTCGTGCACACAAAGAGATGAGTGTTTCACATGTTGGAAACATGCCCTCAGCACAGCAAATAACACTTATCCAAGCCTGCAAAGGCAGAATTCCATACCTAGGGCTGACGACGTTTGGCATCTAAGAGAAAGCCTAAGAAGGAACTCCAGGACGTACTACTAATACTACACATTTTAGGTAGATATTGAGTACCCAGTTCCAGGGTGATGAATGTACACATAAACCTCAAAATTTGTCTTAAAAGCACATAAACCACTTTGGTTGTTAAGATTTTCTAAAACCCACGTGTGTGGGTAATATCACTAAAAGCAGGTATGTTGGATAAAAATGAATGATGTCCCTTTTCCAGTATAAACCCAGAAGTTCATCTTCCAGCGTAGTTTATAAATAGAGGAGAGTCAATTTGCTTTGGATCGGCAGGACGTTGGGGTATTCCATTTAGATAATGACAACATTTTTAACACAGCTATCACTGGTTGGGTCAAGAGGTTGCGATTAATCAAGAACTGTTTTGGTTTCCTCTGATAGACATCTAGTCTCTTTAGTTTACAGTTGAATGAAGATGGCTTCAACAGTTTACAGAATAGGCTGCAATGATACATTAGAGCGAAATTGAGATGGAAGGGAGACGTGTGATCTGTTTTAACCGTTCCATTTGCATTACAATGTGCCGCGTGTGAATTAGCCTGGGCACTGCTAGAGTAAATGAAAATCTGCTGGGAATGTGCAAATGCATTATGCGGCAGGAATGCCCTGGCAGGTTACAGCTACAAGTCTGCTGAATGTTACTAGGTGATGCTCTTGGTGTTTGGATGAAAAGAAGAGAGGGATTTTCCCCCCGCTTTTAATAACAGCTGACTGGCTAGTTAATGCCCGATTGCAAGATGAGAAAATTTGAGGCAGAATGGACTATGAAAAAGAAATCTTATGGGAAAATCTGTTCCCATGGCATTTTAGGTCCAATTTCCAGACTGAGGCATATAGATCTGGTCACACAGCATGCAGAATGAATACTTGCACTTTGGGGTGATTAACAAAAGTTAAACGAACCTTCAGATGTTGGATGCAGTATAAAATGTCCTAAGATACTGTAAAAGCTAAAGGTTATGGTCGAAGAATATCCATCAGTATTTTGCTATCAGAACCATCGAATCATTTAGGTTGGAAAAGACCCTCAGGCTCATTGAGTCCAACCATTAACCCAATTGTCCCAATCCATCACCAAACCCTGTCCCTAAGATCTCCAGATCTCCTCGACTTGGAAACACATCCAGGGATGGTGATTCAACTTCCTCTCTGGGCAGCCTGTTCCAAGGCCCGATGACCCTTTCCAGAAGAAGTTTTTCCTAGTGTCCTACCTAAACTTCCCCTGGTGCCTCTCAATCAGTTTTCTTCGCTATCTTAGATGTCCTACCTCAAGAAAACCCAAAAGGAATTTGTCCTAGGGAAGCAGCCCGTGCTCAGCAGGCAACGAGAACATAGAACCAACTACTAATTTGCTAATAGGCATGTTGCATCCACAACCATCAATCACATTTACAATCTGCAGCCACAACTTCTTCAAACCTTGGTAACCTTTTCAGTTAAAGCGCACATTGCCACAGCCTGCCTCACGTGGACGTTTCAATGGTTCACCTGTGCACAGCCAAGTGAACGAAGCCATATCAAGGGCGAACGAAGTGTAGCACTCATAAAAATAACACTTGGTACTACACAGTTTTCTGCTTCTTCAATTTATGGTAGACTTATGCTGCTGTATTTATTAGGAGAGAAGTGGGTGAAATCTTTAAAACAACTGTTCATTTTTAATGGATGCACTTTGGAAGACACAGCCTGATGAATAACTGTCATCTTCTTGTTCCTTTTCTCCTGGGCATACCTACAGACTCGCACGGTTGCCTGTTCGTGCCCTTTACTTCAGATAATGCTGACAAGTTTAAGGGAAAGCTGCAACAGGTGAACAAACAGAAATCCTTCTAAAGTCTTTTTATGGAAACAAATCCCATTAATTTCACTCTTTCTCTCCAGAGCCTCAAATGCAGAAAAAGCAGAGATACTGAACGTCTTATTTGTCTCTGTTGTACTTCTGGGGTCTGTCCTGATATCAAGCCCCAGACTACTGAGGCCCCAGAAGAAGTTGGTAAAAAAGAGGAATTTACCCTGGTTGATAGGACTGGGTTAGAGATCAGTTGAGCAAACTGGATGGACACAAATCCATGGGACTTGACAGGATGCACCCACAAGTGTTAAGGAAGATGGCAGAAGTCATTGCTAGGCCACTCTCCATTATCTTTGCTAAGTCATGGGGATCAGAAGAGGTGCCTGGGGACTGGAGGATAGCAAATGTCACTCACTTCAATCTTCAAAAAGGGAAAGAAGGAGGACCCAAGTAACTATAGACTGGTCAGCCTCACCTCCATCCTCAGAATGTTAATGGAACAATTTATCCTTGAAGTTGTCTCTAGGCACATCAAGGACAAGAGGGTCATTAGGGACAGTCAGCATGGCTTCACCAAAAGGGAGTTCATACTTGACCAACCTGAGAGCCAGGTGGATAGATAATGGCAAAGAAGTGGATGTGGTCTTTCCTGAGAAATGTAAAGCATTTGACACAGTCTCCCACAGCATCCTTGCAGCCAAGCTGAGGCAGGGTGGACTGGATGATCAGGTAGTGAGGTGGATTGTGAATTGGCTGCAGGATACAAGCCAGAGAGTAGTGGTTAATGAGATAGAGTCTGGCTGGAGGTCTGTATCTAGTGGAGTCCCTCATGGGTCAGCACAGTATCATTCAATATATCCATTCATGATTTGGATGAAGGATTAGAGAGCACTGTCAGCATGTTCGCTGATGATACAAAGCAAGAAGGTGTTGCTGTCACCCCAGCAGACTGTGCTGCCATTCAACAAGACCTGGACAGACTGGAGAGCTGGGTGGGGAGAAATTGAATGAACAATAGCAAGGGTGGTGTAGAGTCTTGCAAGAACATCCCCAGGTACCAGTATAGGTTGAGGACTGACTTGTTGGAGACCAGTGTAGGAGAAAGGGGTCTGGGGGTCCTGGTGGACAGTAGGATGACCATGAGCTAGCAATGTGCTTTTGTGGTCAAAAAGGCCAGTGGTATCCTGGGGGGGGTCAAAAGGAAGGCAGTTAGTAGATCGAGATAGATTCTCCTTCCCCTTTACTCTGCCCTGGTGAGAGCGCATCTGGAGTATTGTGTCCAGTTCTGGACCCCTCAGTTCATGAGGGACACAGAACTACTGGACAGAGTCCAGCACTGAGCCACAAAGATGGCGAAGGTAGTGGAACGTCTGCCTGATGAGGGAAGGCTGAGGGAGCTGGGTCTCTTTTGCTTGGAAAAAGGGAGACTGAGAGATGACCTCATTAATACTTATAAATATGTGAAGAGTGGGTGTCAGGAGGATGGAGTCAGGCTCTTCTCTGTGTCATCTAATGATAGGACAAGGGGCAATAGATATAAGCTGGAATAAAGAAGGTTCCACATAAATATGAGAAGGAATGTCTTCACTGTGAGTGTGACAGAGCACTGGAATGGGCTGCCCAGGGGAGTTGTGGAGCCTCCTTCTCTGGAGACCTTTAAAACCCGCCTGGCCATTTTCCTGTGCGACTTGGTCTAGGTGATCCTGCTGTGTCAGGGGGATTGGACTAGTTGATCTTTCGAGGCCCCTTCCAATCCCTAATGTTCTGTGATTCTGTGATTCTGTGGCAAGCACTGCACATGTACTACAGACCAACAGAAGATATGATTGCAAAATGCACACACAGGAGTCTGTGTGACCTCTAGTATTGGTATTGATTTGAGACAGCTGAAAAAATATAGTAATTATATGTTCTTGGAACTAGCATTGCAATGTTTTCTGCTTCTAATTAAAGAACAGACACTAGGAAGACCAGAAGCTGGACAGGAACTGCTTTATAGTTAGTAGATCATGTAAGGATCCTCTCTACTCTTGCCAAAGATTAGTATTGTTCAAGAAAAGCCAGTAGACTCTGGGGATCCACTGGTCCTCACAACCCTTTCTAGACCAAAACACCTTCCCCAGGTGGGGAATTCCTCCTTGCTCACTCTCTCTCACCCTCTCCCAGGGGACACACTTGTCCTGCTTTTAGCATGACTCAAGTTCTTGTTGAGTTGACCTTTGCCCTTTTAAATGAAAGGGTTTCATGCCCTGGAAACAGTCTCTTTCAGTGACTTCCACTCAATCAGAACCTTATTCTTCTACAGTAACACTGAAGAAACTGCAAAATATCTGCATTAATTATTCAAAAAATTACATACTTGGGGGAAAGGAAATGCTAGATAGCCCTAAAACTCCTAAGCAGGATACATCAAAGGGTACATTACACATAGCTAGAGGATTGATGTCCATTTATCTAATAATCTAATTAATGTTTTCATAATTTAGGAAGCTATTAGATTTTAGTGAGAACTATACTTTCAGATAAAACTACAAATTCTGATTATTAGGAAGCTGCCTCTCCTGATCCTGTTAGTAAAAAGCATATCCTAAGTAATCTCTGAGAAGTCAGTATGTTCGGAATACACCAGAAGGCAGGAGATTATTTTCTTCATAGTTTTCAAACGAAACCTCTGGAGACAGAAAAAAGCCCAGACTATCGAGAATGGCAATGTTTCCTGAGCTAACGTACAGGGAACAACATGTAAGCGAAATTCTTTAAACAAATCGAAGGAAAGAATTGCCCAGGAAAGAGGAGCTTCAGGATGGAAAGTGCATCAAAAGAAAGGAGGCTGCTAAGCAAACAAAACAACCTGGGCAGTGCAATCACTCCGACTTTAAAGGTTGATAAAATTTGATCCTGAGACAATAACCCATAATAATCTCATCATCTACCAACCACCAATATTTTGGAAAAGGACTTGGTTCCATGCTCCAGTTAAAATGACATGACAGCAAAACAGCACAGAACAAATACATTCAAAAGCAACAACAGAAAATGTGAAACTCTGCTCTGTTGTCTTAGAGATGGGCTTTCTCCTCTTGCAAGTGGGTGTCTGATGTACAATTCCCTGTAAATCCCACCGAGCCTCCACCAGGCCACGGCAAAGCCCCATCTTGCAAGGATCTTTTTGCCCAGAGAGCTCATGAGATTCTACCTTCAAACCCCAACCCTTGGCCCCACTGCACAGCAGATCCAGTTCTTGCTCCTGAACTTCTCCAACCATGTGTTTCTCACCAAGTCCTTCAGGGATGATTTCCCAACAACATACAGTAAATATAAACACAGGCTTCTCTTTGTGAAGGGGTTTGGAGTACAGGTTTAGTGGAGAAAAGGCATTGAACACACCTGAAGACACACCTCTCTCTACAGTCACGTGCAGGGACCCAAAGAAAGAATGAAGATGGGGGGAGCATTTGCTCCCCTTGCAATGAGGGGGCTGGAGAGAGCTGCATGTGGAGGTGATGGAGCAGTCACAGTTCCACGGCAGTCTATGTGGATTGGACCTCAAGAACAACAGGGTGTTTACTGCAGAAGTAGTGACTTGCCAGCATCTGCATCTCAAAAGAAAAATTGGAAAGTTGCAGTCTTTGACTGATGTTATACTTCTACTTGGCATTAGAGAGAAGGTACCTTTCCCCACACCCATTTGGTGCTCGATGATGCATGTGGTCAAGAGCACAGGCAGAGTTCACACATGAAGGAGATGGCATTGAGAATACCTTGTGAATTAGCAGGAGGTTCAGCAGTTAGGGAAGCAGCTAGAATTAACTAGATTCAGAAACTCAGTGTGTGCTCGCTGAAGTTTTACCTTATGAAGCATCTTCCTCTTGTGGATCTTCTGGAGAAGGAATGAGTTGTCCCATTCTTTTCATCAACCACTGGAAACTCAATGAGTCTTTGACTGGGTATCGGGTTGTGTTGTGTGTCTGGTGCTGAAGTCCACTCTGCCTGTCACCACCACCCCCAAAGAGCATAAATCACTAATTCAAGGCAGTCCAAACCCACAGAACCCCCGAGACAGAGAGGCACTCTCATGCTGACCCAAACTGTGGGGTAAGAGCTGTGACTGCAGAGCTGCCTGAGCCACAAGGGACACTTAATCCCCAGATTTAGTTCTTAGGTGAAAGGAAGTAGCTACTAGTGACACCACTTCTTGTTTACGTTTTTGCATCTCCTTTGAGGAGCAAAGAGGTGGTGTTTGCACAGCCCTTGGGAAGGACTTGCTGTCAGCAACTCTTGTATTCCTTTCAACTTCAGCATTGTCCTTCAGCGGCTCCAACTCAGTACAAAATGTTATTTGGAGAGTTTTCTGATGTAGCTTTCCAGAATGGGCATTGCACAGCCAAATCAGGGCGCTTCGCCTGCACAGCAGAAAAATAAACCGGGCTAAGGTTTCTTCAGTTCAGTAGTAGTGGAGTGGGATTTCATTTAATTTAGTTAAATACTGTTGCTTGACAGAATGAAATGTGATCTCCAAGGCAGAGATTAAAACTGGTGGACCTAGAGCAAACTATTTTGGTTTTTTAATTATTCTTCTGGTGAATTATCCTAATTAAATTTGTCAGACAATCAGAGGATAAACCGCTTGTGTAGGAACTGATAATAGCTGGCCATTCATCTCCAGTCTCCCAGCTATTATATTCTCCAGATAAAAATAATCTGGAAAAAACCCCCAGCATTCATAATACTGAATTTGATGCACAATCACTTAATTAACTTTTTCTTAAGATTGCAGAGAGATGGAGTAAGTGGAGAAATAGCTGCAATTTACAGGGCTTTGGCCAAATTATGCTGTTGGTCACACCCAGGGTTGTACGCGAACACATTTTGCTGGAGGGAGGGAGGACCTGGCACAAAACATCATTTGGGGAGGGAAACATTTTACTAATGATTCTTTTTTCGGTTTCTGCCAGCAGATAGTTGGCCATCTACTGGACAAAATATTATTACTTTGTTCTCCTAATAACTTGGCCCCACATAAAAAAAATAATCTTTTCATGCTGCAGCTTGGCTTCGAGCTGTGAACTTTTTTCTTAATAACAGCAATAAAATGAAAGTCAACCCACAATAATTCCTCTCACCAGACCTCAGTGACCCAAAATATGTAGCTGCCCTCAGAATTCTATTAACCTCAGTGGGTTCTGATGGATGTTATTTATGTTCCCATATATGCAAACACCGTCCATTCATCTAGATGGAAGTATTTTGGTGGACGGTATTGGAATTTTATATTGTACATGCCTACAGTTACATTTCAGATCTCCTTAGCTGTATTGAAGAAAAGGATTTTTGACCTAATAAGCTGACATCTACAATTTCACACAGGGGCTTTAGTTAGCAACTGGCCTTCCTAGATAGATTTAAGATTATTTTTCTTTTGCTCAACGGCCAAAAGTCGACAGAGATGGAAGACACCAGACAGCAAAAAACACAAAAGATTAAAAATATGGTGTTTATTGTGTTTTAGGATTTCTGAGAGTTTGATTTTGAAAATGAAGACATGTAACACTTACAGAAAAAAAACTCCCACATGTGCTTGAAAGCTGCGGTTTTCCCTTTGCAGGATGCATGACGACCGGGCCCTCATGACAGTGCCCTGCTGCCCCACCCAGCTTGGAGTTGCTTTTGTGGCTCCCAAAAGCCACAGTTGCTTTTGTGCTGTCCTGCATTAGTCTGTGGAAAGGGGATGTGCCAAAGCTGCTGGAGCAACCTACGAAAAGAAACTGCAGTCAGAGGATTTCTCTGCGTTCCACTAGGAGAGCAAACTGGTGAGATGGTGGAAGGCAGTAATCTTGAATTTTGGTTTCTACAGCCCAGCCTCATGGTCCTGAGGGGCAGGAAATCTCACTTCCCTCTGGCTAAGCAGCATAGGGCCAACCACCTCCTGGTGGACCAGAATATCTTTCCTCTGCAAGGAGAGCAGCAGCATCTCTTCCCACTGATCTGCAAACCTGACTGACCAGCCAGCTGCACCTTTGCTGTGCTGGGGCCAGCTGCTGCAGGTCCCTGCAAAATCTTTCCAGAGCATGAGCAGGGATTCTGGGATCCCAAATCTGCTGATGTGCTGAGTCTTGGGTGTTGAGATGTCTTGTGCTCACATCAAGGAGGTTCTGAGTACGGGGAGTCACCCCCAAAGCTACTTCAGCTACTCAGTAGTGCCTAAAGCCTGAGCAAAGTGCTGAGTGTGCATTTTTATTTCATTTCTGCTTGTAGCTGCTCTGTCACTCCACACTCTGTTCCTTCTTCAGCTCTCCTTGGTTTCCAGTTCTTTCCCAGTGACCAGAGCCCCAGCTCCTGGTGGGGTCAGAGCCACACCGGGAAGGAGGACGACCTTCACGTTCCCAGATCTGCTTCTCTCTGTACAACACTATTGTGCTGGCAGGTCCTGCTGTTAGATCATATTGCAAATTCATGTCTAATCTGACCCCGAGGTCCCCTTCAGCATTGCTGCTTTCTAGGATTCTCCCTCCCTTTGGATGTCTGTGTTTCAAATTATGTTTCCCTGGGTGTACTGGGTTACATTTTCCCATGAATGTTACTGCTATTTTCCAGCTCGATATTTGTAATCACTTCACGTTTATTACCTCTGTTTTCATTGATGCTTCCTGCTCCTTCAGACTTATGGGAATGAGGGCTCTGAAAATGGGCTCTGACTTCTTTCTTTGCTCTAAAAATTCTCCAGCACCCTGTTTCCCACTCTGTGCTTCATTGCAAATGTTCAGGAAAACGAAGGGAATACTCTCTGTGTGACACAAACCCTCACTTTGCCCATTTTGCAGCCTACATTGGTATGTCTCCAGCATCTCTTACTTCTAGAGTCAGCTTTTGACCAATCAATCTGCCCCGTTCAAAAGTACTTGAACAAAGACACCTACAATGCATTTTACAAACCGAGAAGTGCCTTATTTTCTTAGACTACCAGTTTGGAGAGTCTTTGTCAAGAAAATCTCTTGTGTGATGGGTCATCTGGTTTCCACACATTCCTGGCTCAGAGGTGATGTCCCCAGAGGCCTGGAGCCTCCTGAAGCAATCAGTTGCAGAGACAACAACCAGTTGAACCTGTCCACAACTGGATGTAGGTTTTAATGAAGTGACAGTCCATGCTGCTCTTGGCCCTGATGGCCATTACCCTGACTGCAACTGATTTGTCATCAGGCTTTCTCCCACACTTTTAATGGCAATTTTGATTTAATATTTATATTTCAATAACAGTCCATCCTCCAAGCCAAGAAGACTTTATTTCCTTTACTGTAACCAGGAAATTTTGAAGTATTTCTGGGCCTTTACTGGGTTTTTTCCCCTGACTAATAAGAGGAGGATCTCAGGCTACTTCTCCCTCATCCTCTAAAAGATCCAAATGTGGTGCTACTGAAATTAATGGACATGGTAGAGCAATTTCCCAGTCACTTCTAATAAAGAAATTCAGAGCAGATGTAATATTGTATTCTTAGTGCTATTAAGGCAGCTTTACAGGACAAAATAACAGGGTGGGGAAACCTAAGGTGTACTTAGCACACCATATTAAGTACTAGAAAACTCTACCAATGTACTACAGGTAGCACTAAAGGGAGTGATTATGCCTCAGCTAGATTTTCTGCTGCGTATCCACGTGCCAGCAGCTTGCATCAGCCATTCCATCGCTACCAATAGTCGGTACGAACCCAGCACGAGCTTTCCAGAGCTCTTGAGAGAACTAAAATTACAGAGAAAACAGACTTGGCTAACGCATTGATTTCACTGCTTCAAGGTGCTTTCAGATTTTACCCCAACTGCTTCCAGCTCCTTTACTTGAAGTAGTTGCACTGCTCTTCATAGTCCTTGCTGCTCACATGTTTCCATTGAAAATTCAGCGTGACAGAAAATCACCAAAAAAGGTATTAATTTTGAAGAAAGCAAACAAACCATTCCTCAGCATTGCCTTTCACGAGCCAAACCCCCTTCACTAAAATCTTTTTAAAAAGTCATCTTCTCATCGTGCTGGTCCCAGAACGTTGCCGGTGACCATGGCACCACTCAGCCCAGACCCATTTTAGGGATCACTGCCTTCCAAACCTTGTGGTGGTGGGATGGTGCCTCACTCTTCCCAAGTTTTGCCAACACCCTGCAGAGAGGAACCATTTCAGTGTCGAGGCTTTCCTTGGCGCTGGTCACAGCCAGGTAGGCCAGCAATGGGCCAGGATCGTTGGTGGTGTTTGCGTCCATGTACGATCAGCTTCAGTCAGCTCCATATCTCCCTGTGCCAAAACAAAAGGGCATCAGAGGCCACCAGGTTGATTTCCTGAGTTTCTCCAGAATCAGATGTTTCGTTCCTAAACCAAACAATAAAAAAACAGAGAAGAGAACAAGCCCCATGATCCCATTCCCAGAGGCCAGATTTTATTCTCATTTGCTCTAAACCCAGGAACGTCAATAAAGTGGCACCAGTCCGACTGCTCTGAGAATCAAATTGCTAACCTTGTACTCTACAATAGCTTCCAACTTTGAAATAATGCCATGGCAACCTCAAGTTAAAGCCCAAATCTCTCTCAGTTTCACCTTCAGTGGGGCCAGGATTCATCTCAGAATATTTTGGGGAGGGGGTGGTGGTGTTTGCATTCACCCATCTGGAGGAAAGTACAGGGACTTGCTGGAAGTCCTGCCCGTGCTGAGCCTGGAAATACCAACAAGAAACAACAGCCTGCGTTAATGCTCACTCTCGGTAACATTTCAGGTAGTTTGTTTTCTTCTGAATTATTTTCTTTTCGTCTTCACAACAACCAAACCATGTTTTAGAACACAATCCGTGTGCTGAACAGGGTTAAAACATAGAACATCACAGCCCCCAGTCCCCACACAGAGGGACCAGAGAGGCTGCTGAATGCTTCGTGTCAAGTCTAGAATCCATGCCACGGCCAAACCTGAACATTTCAGAGATTTATTTTGCTAGGAAGGATTTTAATCTTCACATTTCAGGCCCTCAGAGGAGGCAAAATCTTCCAAGTGCAGAGTCTGCAGCAGTGGTGAATCAACTATTGTAATGTGCTGCCTTTTAAAATACTTGAGGGTAGCCGGGCATTGGGAAGGCTCCTATTTTGTGTGAACTGATCAAATACAGATGTTGCCAAAGACCTGACCTTATTGACCGCGACTTAACTAGAGATTGAATGGCAGACAGACGGTCAGTAGTAGGGTGAAGCCTTGTTTTGGCGGTAGGGTGTAAATGTATATACAGTTTACAGGATGTGAATGACACTGAGCAAACATCTGTTCTATTGATAAATCCTGCCTTTACTTCCAAAAAACAGTTTTTTTGATCCCAGGGAAGCACAGTTAAAAATATGAACTGCCCAATATTTCTGGGTGTTTTGTCGTGGTTCTGGGAAGCCTGAAATAGAAAAATATTAAAAACGGTCCAAACTTTTCTCTCTTCCTGTGATATCGGATTTCATATAAAACTCATCAGCTGAGCCGAGTATTAGTCTTGATCAATGGCAGGAAACTCGAGGATCAAATGTTAATAAATCAGAAACAGATACCTCCACTTGAGCAGAGATATATCACCAACCTGAAAAACAGGGCAAATTATTTGACAACTTTTATATGCACACGCCTGGAGAAACTGAAAGCTTCTCCTAAAACTCCTTGAAAGCTGAAACAAAGGAGGAAAAGTACCTTAATGAGGTGATGAGCACAGATCACGAGATCACCTTCGTTTTCTTTGGGATAATAAAAGAAGATTAAGTGAAAAGGCTTTAGCTAACACAGCACCAACATACTGCTACGGCAAATTAGCTCCATCCTGCTGCTATTTGGTCCCAGGGTGAAGGTAGGGAATAACTAACCAGAGCCACTTGCACGTGTCATTACCTTGACTCAAGAATTAAGCAGCAATATCATCATTCCAACAGAACATTAACATGGAGGCTGAAGCAGTCAGCAGGATGAAGATCTCCTGAGAGCATGAAAACTTGTAAACGCACAACAACCGGCTTGATCTCTACTATTTTTAAGGTGTGATATCTGACTAGCTCAGGTTAAAGCCCCCCAAATCCCTTTCAGACGAACACCCTTGGAGTGTGGTCTTCTCTTTAAATGGAAACTATTTGCTCCTGTGTATAGCCTGCTAAATTTAATTACAAAATCATGGTAGAGCAGCAGGACAAAATTTCCCTTCCTTCCTAATTTCTCATTCCACAATCTATCACCTAGAGTAATTAGGACCAGCGAGGGATCATCTTCACTGGATTAACCTTGACTACATTGTGTGCTTTCAACATGTGCTCTTTTGATTAACTTGAGCCTGGACTGCTGCTCCTGGTACACCCACCTTGTAATTCTACACACTTAATTAATTGCAGACGAACGGCGAAAAGGACAAGTAGCGTTCTCCAATTAATAACCTGACATTTGTTAATGCATTAGAGCCGAACTTCTAATCTTCTCCCTGGGCAGGGATAGGAAAAACAGAAAATAGGAGCAAGGTGGAAGGGAGCTAGGTTTGCCAATAAGCTTGTAATGACTTTCCAGGGCCTGATCCTGCGGCAGTCAAAGCAGATAGTTTTCCCCCCTGAAAAGAAGAGGAATTTTGGCCAAAGAATCAGTCCCTGCAGTTAAAGTATAAAAAGCAATAGGCAGCAATAAGATTTTTCTTTCTTTCAAAATGATAAATAAGCATTATTTAAAACCTCCTCACCTTAACTCAGTTTTCCATATGGTTTCACTCATGCGTGGGTTTTTCCTCATTATTAAAAAAAAAAATAATTATAATGTCACTGGCTATGGGCCCAATCCTCCAGGTCTCAGTCCTGTGGGCATATTTTTCTCTTCTCCACTGTCACAGGGAGCTGCCTAACACCTTCGCCTTGCATGTGTTTGCCCAGATGAGTGAGTTTGCTTTTTAGTCTAGCCCTAGAGACTTCAATGGTATTTATCAGATGAGCTGAATTACTCACGTAGAAAAACATTTGCATGAACAGGTCCTAAAGAAGTTCCTGGAAACACCAAGAAATGTCCTGAGAAAGGCAGGAGGATAACACTGCTGTCTGCTTCTTTAGTGACCAGAATTAACTCATTTGCTAATTACAAAGCAGGGCTCTTACTCTTCTGCAAGAAAATGATAAAGTATATCGAGTTTGTCACTTTTCCTGTGCAGCTTTGCTGAGGTTTCTCTCTGATATGGGTAAACCTGCCTTTTTGGTAAAATCGATAGGATTAAATTGGAATCTGCATTGAAGTATTTTGCTGAAACGGAGATTGGCTGTTAGGCATCGAGCAGTGAGAGCAGAATCCGGTTCACAGAAAACACTATGTTTTCAGCCAGATGTGGTTTTGAAATTAATTCTGCCTCTGTGAAATCAATATTCTAATAAATGCTGCTAGGACCAAATAGTAGATAAATAACTCCACTGATGGTATCTCTGAGGCAGCTCTCAACACCTTCCTTTGTATTAACTGCCAGTACCTGATTTTTCTGCTAACAAGAATGACAACAAACAGCTGCAGGCTGTAAGGCATCCTCATTAGATTTCTTTTTCTCCTCCTTGATTCCTATCTGCTTACTTCATCAAATTAGCAAACTGCATTTTCTTAATCACGTGTGATAACTATAAATTAACATTTAATTCCTGTTAAGAGAGGGTGAACTATTTGCTGCTGATTTTTTTTTAGTTGATCATTCGAGGTCCCTTCCAATCCCTAATGATTCTATGATTGATTTGATGGACAGTCTTTCAAAAATAATAGGGAAATTTATTTGATAAAAGCATTAGATAAAACATTTCCAAACCACCTTAATAGCTCATAAGCCTTTACCTCTTTGTAAAAGGGACACTGGGAATCTCCCAAGTTATTTGGATACCTTTCATGATTTTTAACCTCCCACTTGTAACTCTTCTAAAAAAATAAAATAAAAATCAGACCAAACAGGTCGCAGAGTAAAATCCCTCCTGAGAAGGGAGGATGTACTAATAGGGAGCCTTTAAGCAAAATTGTCAGCATTTTGGGTCAGTTTGAAACCACAGAACAAGAATTTGTGTGACTGCTGCTCAATTTCCACTGCATTTCCTTTGATTTTGTCCGCTTCAAGCACAAAATACCATCAACTTACATTTTCAAGGCATTGCTTACAAACAGCTGGAAAGCTCCAAATACGGGAAAAAACCCAACCCAAACCAGCCCCGACAGAGAGCGCAGAAAATCGAGCTTTGCTTAATCCTAACTTACCTCAGCCCCAGCCGGTGCGCAAGGTCTTACGGCCGAACACACTGTTTTTCTTAGCGTCAAGTGCTTGATTTAAAGTAAGACCTTGTCACCTGGCGAGGAGATATTTTTCCTGGGGTATATGCTCATATCTATTTAACCGTCAGGCATGAGTGTGTATATACACACACCTAGCAGTGGTCCTGCTTAGTGTCTGCTTGACTGAGAGAGGATGTTAGTAATTACTCCTTCTCTAAACACTACTTGAGCGCAGTTTAGTGTATCAGCTGGCTTCTGCTGCCACAGGACCTCTGCTGCCTACTGGAAGTGGCCCTACAGTCAGACTCTTTCCATCCTCTTGGAGCTCAGTTGCTTTTTGCTGTTGACTCAAAAGGACGGGATTTCTTTGGGTGTATCTTTGAGCAGTGCTGGGGGAAGAAGCCCAGGGCACACAAAGGCTGCTGGGCTGATGTGTTCTAACTGTGAGAGACTGAGGAAGTAGAGCTGTACCCAAAGCGCTGATGCCCACCAAGGCAGAGCTGTTTGCCACAGAGGAGGAATGAAGCTTTGGTTGATTGCTGAAAAACAGCAGTAATCAGGGAGGTGGTGGAATAGCCATCCCTAGAGGTGTTCAAAAGATATGTCGTGGTTTGGTGGCCATGGTAGTGTTGGGTTGATGATCAGACTTTATGATCTAGGAGATGTCTTCCAACCTCAATGATTCTGTGATTCTACAGGAGCTGGAACTGTCTCCACAGCCTGCACAGGGATGGTGATGAGATGGACTCTAGTTCCTCGTTCTTTCCTTCTGAAAGTGTTTGCAAGGGATCACGTCAAAGCAACAAAAGCTTAGAGAGCTGCTAATCCAATGACTAACACTGCAAATGTTGACACCATTTTTCCTTTTGCAGGGCTTATAAAGAGACCCAGTGAGGTCTTCTTGCATCAACACTGAGTCAAAACCAACCCTGTGTGGGTTTGTGGTACCACAAGTTCACGATAAGAACAGCTTCTGGTCTTACATTTTAGGAGTCAAAGGGTCTTAAGGAAAAATATGACACTGCTGCTTCTTGTAGGGTGGCCACACAGAGATTTCCACGTGGAAGAATATCTGAGGAAGAAAGAATTAATATAGAGTGATAGAATTGTTAAGGTTGGAAAAGACCTTTAAGATCATCAAGTTGAACAATTAACCCAACTGTACCAAGCCCACCACTAAACCATGCCCTTTGATATGCATCTTCCCTTCACACTTTTTAGTATTTTTTGGTTAGGTCACATTTGAAACTCTCTTGTAGCCCTGAGGATTTCCTTGAAATAACAGTTTGGGGTTTCTTGTGTGTGTGGTCTCTACAGTACCTTTCCCACAAAAAAAGAAAACTCTCCTGGAGATGTACTTCACAAAACACCCCCTTCATGTGTTCCCTGCCTGTGTTGATTTTCTAAAGCAGTTCTCAAACTCTTCTTTACATGCTTGACAGCTTTCAACAATATATCACCAGCTGGATTGTTATATACATTTAATTTCTACTTTGAACTATTTTTACATCAAATTATTAATCTCTATTGTTCACCTTTGGCTACAGCAGTATTAAACAACCTATTAAGTAAGAAGAAATGGAGAGAAGGTATGAAAAGGCACAGTATTATTCTGATGATGACTTTCTGGTGGTCCTTCACATGTAAAACTACCTGTTAGGGATATGCTTCAAACTGGCACCATCACACATATTTCATCGTTGTTAAATTTAATTGTATAAATAGTTACCGACTGTATTAGGACTGTTTTGAAAAAGTGAACATGCAATAAATCACCCCCTGAAAAAGAAACAATAATTCATGGAACATCCTCAGCCACCACAACTAGGAGACAACCACCAGTTTTTGTCAATAGTATCTGCAGCAATTAGCTCTGATAGTGAGCAAAATTAGAATTTGATCCTTCAAACATTGGGCAGGGACCCATCAATATCCTCTATAGTCACATGCATATGGTCAGTCACATTTTTCTAAATGTGAGTCATTTTTAGGGAGCAGCCTGCTTACCCTAAATTCTGTCAGAACAAGCTGTGATAGGAAGAGTAGGAAATACATAAAATCACAGCCTTTTCATAGAACTAAGGCTTTTGGGCAAACGTAAAATAAATTCCAAAAGTAGTAAACATGTTTCCCGTTTTAGTGCAATGACTGCTCTCAGTACTAAACCCTACACTTGACATGAACAGCCACCCAGCAGGGTGACACCAAACACGGAATAACTCAGGCATTAAGTGATTTTTTTTCGGCCTACACGGAGCTTTCAATATTGACACATGCTCTGCGGATGGCCACTTGTTTTCTTAGAAGTAAAAGCAATGCCTCAATTGAGAGAGGAGTGTTCTTGCTCTGGCAGAGCCTTTTCCATTAGAGTGTTCCTAAGCTGCAGTGTAATTGGTCCTATTTATTGAACAACTTCCACAAAAGGTAGGAGAAAGATAAAGCTGCTGCTTTCAATTATGCAATCAAGAATGGGGAGAAAAAAAAGAAAGCCAAGCTGTGGGTCTGGGATGGAAATCATTATATCTGATACATCATGTCAAACAACAATAGCATTTGTGCTAATCACATTTTAGGGGACTGCTGTCGCAGCTGATTTTACTGCAAAATGGAAAACAATGAACAATAAAGCCTGCTGACCTATCCTGAGCAGTACCGCTTCATTAACTCACTCGAAACCACTGTTGGCTTAGACACTAATTTAATATGTGAGTTCCAACAGATTCTCTGCTATCATTGTTTGAGAAATCAATGTTGAAGATAAATCAGATGCCTACCAAGAACTCTACAGAAATGACAACTTGACTTTAAGCATCATGTTTTGCTTTAAATGAATCTGTTGCATCCGCAGCAACTGTAGATCAAAGCTGCAGCTTTGAGACCAAGGATTTTTAAAAGACTTCTACCTGGTAGATGTTTCAGCTCTCAGTGGACAGATGGGGGCTGAGACCTTCCAGCTCTGCACCTCAGTCATAGGAGAAACTCCAGGATCTCACTACCTGTAGCAAATGGAGAAGGCTGTGTCCTTCCTGGTATCTCTAAGACATAATGGTGGTCATTTTCCCAAACCACTCCATTGGCTGACATGCCTCTCCTATCCCAAAGGGATACCCAACCCTGTCTACCTACCTCAGAGGGATCCCTATTCTGCCTGCCTACCCCAAAGGGAACCCCAGCCCTGCCTGCCTAAGAGGATCCCCATCCTGAATACAAAGGCAGCAAGGAACACTCTGGTAGCAATAAATACCAGTAGGAAACACATTGTCCTGTTGCTCAAGGAAACAGGCAGCTGGTGAATGAATCAACATGAATCCAAGAAAAATTATGATCTTTATAAATTATTAGGACTAGAATAGTTTTGTCTCTCTCATTGTTTCTCCCCGTATGACATGTGAGACAGGGTAAGTCTATTTATCTTTTATCCTAATGAGCTCCTCCAATCTTACAAAAAATCCTACCTCTGAGAGAAAAACATGAGTTGAAAATAAAAATATACGTCTTGCTCCTGTACTGACAACCAAAAAACATGATGGAACCTTTGTAAATCACCAAGGACATTCATGCAAGATTAAGGTTATAAAATCTTAACTATTCAAGATACCAGAATATCAGAATCTTATGCATGTTCAGTCAGTACATTTTAGCAAACGTACATCTGCTGTATCTCAACACAAAGACTTGATTTGGCACTTGAACTTTCCAGAAGTTTTTGTTTTGGTTGTTCTTTTTTTCCCCTCCTTCTTTTCTTTTTCGTGAGCATTTCCTATAAACAGATATATTATAAGGAACATACTTTCACTTCAGGAATGTCTTCATTTTTATCCTGGCATCCACATCTGTCCTTGTTTAATGCTCTGCTGGTGGTCCGTCTCCACGGTTTGCCCACTGCACTGTTCATCTTAAACAATATTTACACTGATTAGGGACCCCAGCGCACTAGAGGCACTTATTAGAAAATGAACAAAATATCCTGGGATAACAGTGAACATGGAACTGCTTGCTTTCTGAATCTCTACTCATGTATTGTTGAAGTGTATAAACAACTGGCTGCCAAAAAGGAATGGTGACGGAGAAGAACATGGTGTGAATGCAGAATATAAAGCCTCCTGCTTGCAAAACACGCAGCCGACAAACAAGCAAAGAATGCAAATTTCATTGAGCATTTAGTATGTGTTGCAATCCTGAAGACTTGGGCAGTGTACATTCGCACCAAGTCATTTATAACTGACATAAATAGCCACTGGGGGAGAGTGCCACGTGATAACTATCTTCCCCACATGTCTGCCCAATAAAAGCAATTAGTCAGTAGTTAATAATTTCTTAAGCCTGCAATCCCCTTGCCCTCTGTGCATTAGCTACGTGTGTTTCGCAATACAGTCACTTAATTAACAAAAGGCCAAGTCCCCATTAAGGAAGGTGGCTGGAAAAGTTTGCTTTAATTATAGATGAAACCCCCATACTTATTACCCTGCTATTTTTTACCTTGTCCTGCACAAACCTGAGGGCTACAGATTATCTTGACTCCAGAAGTGTGTTAATAAGAGAAAATACCCTTCCCTGGTAGAGATGCACTGGTTGGCTGTTTTGGATGGGGAATGCAGAGATACACTGCTAAGAGCATCTATGAAGGTACATGTCCCACCCTTTGCTCCAACAGCTCCTTGATATTCAGAATACATTACCCTTGCTCTTTTTTTTCCCTACAGCTGTAATGGTTTGGACCTCAAGCAATTCTGATGATGAGACTAGTCTGAAGCATGTTGACATTATGGGATGGCTGAATCCAAATGTGGTGTTGTGTTTTGTTCTGGATGTGAGTCTAAAGGCCTTTTCTGATTATGAGAGCCAGAGTTACGAAGCCCGGAAATATTTCAGTGGAGTGGTGCTGTGGAAATTCACGACAAAGTCCTGGTGAAAGCAGGCTAAGAACAAAGAAAGGGAAACCTGGGCAAATTGCCTGACTTCAGTATGGGACCCCAGATCTTCAGCTGGGATGGTATTCATCCTGGGTCCCTAGAGAACAGGGAGCACAGAGGCAGTAAGGGGTAAGAGCACAGATAAAGAGGATGTTTGAACAACAGTGGGGCTTTTAGCCTGTATCATTTCCCTATCTACCAAGCAAAAAGCTTAAACCCCCCCAAATTTAGGTTCTTATTAGCAAGTTCATATCTGCCAGGAAGGAAGGGTGTTCAAGCTAGCCATTAAATCCATTTTGCGTGAGCCCCTGCTGGATGCTCAAGAGCACTAAGAGCACAAGCAGAGGAAAAAGCTGCAAGGAATCATGGAAAATGGATGGCAAACAAGAGTCATTGGTGGGTTTCCTTTTCAACATCCCCTTCTTCTATCTCTAGTCTGCACAAGACCTTATCCATATGTAACTTGCTGAGCAAAACCCATGTACTGGTTTAATAGCTGAGGAGAAACTCTGCTCTTTATCAAAGTGTTGTTGATGATGATGGAAAGGAAGGAATTTCATTGTCAAGGGAGAGATATATTCCATTTTCAGGAAAGGACAAACAAATTTCTGAAAAAACTTCCTAAGCAAAAAGGTGAAAAGGTCCCCTTTTGAGTTAATTGGTGTTCTGATGCTTCTGAAAATTCAAAACCCTCAAATCCTGTACTCAGCACTCAGAAACGTGAGGATGAGAAGGAGCACTCACCGAACACTGTGAACCAAAAGAAAGTTTCATGTACAAAATGTCACTATTCTGCCCTAAAAAGCAATTGATTCTGACATATGTGAAGGAAGTCTAAGCAAATAATAAGATGATGCCTCTAAATCTAATTTTGCAGTATGCTTAACATAATGCAGGCTCTATACTTAAGACACAACCCAAATCAAATATGGTCGTGCTCAAGTGGTCTATGAAATATAAGATCTGCTGCCACTTGTCTGTGTCTCACAACTTCCTCAGGACTGTTTCAGGAACTCTTACTGATGTATTTTTTAATATTAAAGGATGGAAAAAGGTATCTTTCTCTTTCACTGTTCTCCACCAGTGAGTCATGGGTCCCTTGCTACTCTGAGAGGAAAGTTGTTTTAGCAATTCTGGAAAGAAACCTACAGCTGAGTCAGCGCTATGGCTAAAAATGACAAGTTTCTTATTAAGAAACCCATTAGAAATAATAAGTGATGGTGTATCTCCCCCACTAAAATTAGCTGGTGTGTCACGAGCTGATTTAGTAAGTGCCTCATATGCCAGGACATGAGAAATACCTCTTGGACATTGTCAGTATGAAAAAGCAAATTCAATTTATGGGAAAGAACAGAAAAAAATAGAATAAAATAGAATAGAAGAATAGAGGAGAATAGAAGAATAGAATAGAATAGAATAGAATAGAATAGAATAGAATAGAATAGAATAGAATAGCAGAAATTGAGGTAAAAACCAGAACTGCATTGGAAGCAACATTAAATATTTTGCTCGCAATGGCACTTAGCCCCAAAATGATTAAATATTATCATAAAGGAGATAGATGTGAAAAGACTTTTGTTTTCAGTTGTCTGTGCTAGGAGATTTCCAAATAAGCAACTGTAATCAAGTTTCTAAGTCAGTTTATGCTTCCAGATAAACCAGCGAGATTTTGTTACTCTGTTTATCTGGAATTCTGGCTTTTGCAGGGAAAATAAGTTGAAACAAAACATTTCCCAGCAATCAATCTTTTCTTTCTGATTTGCTAAACACGTCCATATGTATTTATTGCTTGTATTTGGAAGAATAGGAGCAGGTTTAGAGGAGAAAAAATGCTACAATTGCAAAATTCAGGTAGTCATCTGGCAGTCATAGGGGGAAGACTTTGTCATTTTTCTTGGTAAAGAAAGTTCAGAATTTACTGCTGCTTAAACCTTAATATTGAACTTTTTCATGGTATATATTTTTTTAGTCTATTAGAGAATTACAGGAGATTTTTCAAAACACCAAATGCTTGCCACGTCCTTCCCTTTCTCCTCTGGGTTGAATTCTGCTCAAACGAATGTCCACAGCTCCTTAGCAGCATTATCCCTTTATGTGCTCTGGAGTAATTTTTGCCGGTCACTTCTCTTCGGAGGATCCAAAGTCCAGTGAAATATAAAATGAGCCTTAAGACTGATTTCAATTTATTTTGAGCCTCAGAAAGAAAAATCAGTCTTCGATGGGCATAATTTCCCAAATTATTGCTGTTCTCTGATTAAGAACAGATTTGGGTTTGAAATGCTCCGTAAGTGGATGAAGACCCTCCTGACCATACAGAAACTATTCACTGAAGACTTTCCCTGTCTTTATTTGCTCCTTTTCTGCCTTTAAATACTTCACTGCAGACTGGACCTGAGGCTTATTCAATCTTTCCATAAATCCACAAACATTCCGCAGTACTAAAATACTAGAATGACTCTACCTTAAAAGCACCAGGGTGACACCACACGAAATCTGTGCAGAGAAAGAGAAACTTTATGTCTTAAGTAACTAATTTATTTCTTAAAGAAACTGTATTTCTGAAATAATTTCACTTGAGAGTATCAATAACCATCATTTTAAAAACCTTTTTGTCAACATCCCATAGAAAGTGTCACTACGGAAGAAAATGGGAAAAAAACTTACTGTAAAACCTCTGAGTCCTCTTTCTTTTCTTCCCCTTTCTCACTGCAGCATGAAAATGTGGTGAAAAGTCAGAATTGTGCACAAGAAAATTATTCCAAGGCTCTGTAAAAGCGCCTTTCCCTTCCCCAGAGCCCAAGGGAACTCTGACTATTTCAATAATCGGTGCAAACTTTTTGGTTATGATTTCTGTTTCCTTTCTCTGTCTCTCCCTCCCCTCTCAATTTTTTTCCCACCATCGCATGAGCCTCACTGTTTTCTCAATAAAGGAAGGAGAAGAGCTGCATGACAGCATTTATTTTCAGAAAACACAGAACGGGTGTTAAAATGAGAGGTAGTTGAAAAAGAAAATACCGGGCAGGAATTAGAATCTTCAAGAGAAGGGTAGAGAGGTGACAAAATACTGAGCAAATCAGAAATACCGAGCCTTTGCTCAGCATGAAAAGCAGCACCTAGAGAGAACAAATTCCACGCATTTTACCTTCAGCCCTGCTTCGCTGGGGATCAGAGTTTGGCCGTGAATAACCATGAATTATATCGTCAGTATAATGGAATCCTGCAATTTACCAAAAGGAGCAGGAAAAGCGGACTTTTGCTAGAACTTCCCCACTTTTCAGTCAGCCCTTACTGGTCAGACATATGGACTATGTTAGCACTTCAGGTTACTGGCCCAAAGTCAGCCCTGAAAATTAATTTCCCAGAAATATAGAAATTGCCATTTTTCACACCTTGGCTAGGGAAAACCAGAAGAAGTAAAAGCTAAATAGTTATCCAAATGATACTTTGGAATAATTTGATTTCCTCTGAAATAGCAGCTCTACCAGGCCGACAGGAATTTTCTGTATATGGAGGCATGTGACTCCTCACCAACCTGGTTATAATTATGGATTTCAAAACAGTATCTAATGAGTTGAGGCCCCGACGGCAGCTCGCAGTAGTGGAACAGCTCCAGTATTCATTAAAGATGTACAATCTCGAAGTTCAGAGTTTAAGGATGGTTTTCAGACACGATTTTCCCACTTGTCTCAGGAATAAGGTAAAATAGCAAAAACAGAGGTAATAAAACGCGGTCAACCTCAATGACTTGGCGAGAGTTCTTGGCGCAGCTGGAATGGAGAGACCACAGCTTCACTCGGAGGGTGAACTTGCAACACCCTGAATTTCGCATCCTTTTCTTTCTGTGGCTGTTTTTGTTGGACCAAAGGAATGATCCATTTGCCCATAATTTCAAAGATGACACACCAAAACCCTCATCTCCCATATAAATACACTTTAAATACAGCTGCCACCTCGGGGAAATGGGACATTTCTCTTAGTAAATTATTTTGATTCCCCAATTATCACAAAAAAATGGAAAGAGATGCTGAGACCCAGTCAAGATGGAAGAAGAATTACAGCACAGAAGGGTAAAATAATGTTTCTTCTCTTGGCTTCTCTGTTACTAGTTTTAGGCCTGTATGAGAACACCTCTGGCTAGGTCGCCTGCAAGATATGAACCTGTAAACCCTGGATTTAAAATCAAGATCCTCAGCTCTTGGAGGTAAAAGGTGAAGCCTATTAGTGAAGAGACAGAGCAGACTCACGAAATTCCATATGTGCTGTTGCCACAAGGGGGGAAAACATCCCGATGCCAGGGTGGGGAATATCCAGATTAACAGTCCAGCCCATGCCTGCCAAAGCAAGAAGTGACCGTGCGGTGTGTAAAAACATTGACGTGTAATTATCCAGAGGAGCTTTCACCTTTGGATTGCCTAGTTGCTATAACTCACCCCAACGGCAGTTTAATTTACAGTAACGAAGCCATATGCGATTGCAATTACAGAGTCTTGCTCCAGAAAATAAAAGAAGTGTCTTGGACTTGGTAAACATTGTCTTCACAGGGAGAAAAAATTTGTTTTAACAGACAGGCATCTGCGGGCTAAAGGGCTTTTTTTGGAAATGGACATCTTAGTGAAAAATACCCCTTTGGGTCCTTGTGAAAAAAACAACAACCGGCTGCTTGGGAGTTTAAGATATCAGTGTAGGAAACTGATGTCCATCTCTTACAAATCTACACTGCAAATAACACTAAGGAGACTGTGACTTTAAAGAAGGAGTTTCATTGTTTGGCTTTAGCACAGTGTGAGAGGGTGAAATCTGGGGATCACATACCAAAATAAATGTTTCAAATCTAATACACACGCACAGAGAATCGTTAAAGTGTAACGTTCCCTAATCTAATAGAGAATTTGGGACAACTGACTCAGGGAGAAAGAAAAAAGACCCTGGCAAGCTCATAATATGCATTCTATTAAAGTAATTAGAACTATTTCTCCAGACTGAGCCGTTTCTGGCTTCTCAAGGTGCCCAGGAACTCTGCATCATTCTGAAATATGCTGAGAGCCAGCTCCGTGGGTGACCAGCCTTGTGGCGTGATGGCATTACCCTTGTACTCAAACCCCAGACCCTTACCCGGTGCAGGACGAAGCACGGGGGCCATGCTGATGGGTAGGTGCTGAGTGGTTCTCTCAGCACCTCGAGGCATCGAATTGCAGCTCAGTGCAACCAGCACACCAGGGCGCAAAGCAGTAAAGATTGGATTTGCCACCAAAAAAACCTGCCAAACAAAAAAAAGCTCAGTATGACCCATTTTCACTCAAGTTTAGACATATATCAAGGAATTGCTGGGTCCTCAGTCTAAGCCGCTTTAAAACATCATTGCCGTGGCAATATCTAGAGGGTTTCTCTCAAAAACACACTAGAATTTGAGCAATTTTTCTGGAGCCAAGCATGAAATCCTTTTAAAGTAACTCGCTTCCCATTTCCCCTCTGTTACACAACAGCTTCCTTCTTCTCATGCCCGGGAATGCTGGGTTCCTGGCAACTGGGACAACTGGAACTGCCTGATCCCACTGAGTGCCTGCAGGGCTCTGCCTTTGCCCGGCAAAGGTGTGCAGGGATTTGCCAATTTGCTCACTGTGGCCAGATGAATATCTCAGTTACTAATTCTCACCGAGCAGCTACACACATGTACCCACAACTGAAAATAGACTGTTGGTGGTTGTTTTGTTGTTGTTTTTTTTTTTCTCTTGGGGTAGGAAGAGGCTTAAGGAAAGAAGAGAGTGATGGACGGAGATGGAGAGGCAGCTTAGTGTTTTCACTTATCATCAGGCAGGGACTGACAGCTGAAATAACTCCCAACTTTGATGTCCACAGCTTGGTTTTAACAGGTAGCAAGGTTTTCCTCAAACCGAGAGAAGAACTCACGGTCCTCTTGCAGCAAAAATTGTGCTTGCTGCCCTACACATGATGTCCTCAGGGATTCCAATTACATCTTTTTAACAGGAAATATAAATGAGAAATAATGTGGAACAGTTGCCTAGGGACGCTGTGGCTGCTCCATCCCTGGAAGTGTTCAAGGCCAGGTTGGATGGGGCTCTGGGCAACCTGGTCTGGTGAAGGGCATGGCAGAGATAGGAACTGGATGAGCTCTGAAGTCCCTTCCAACCCACACCATTCTGTGATTCAACTTAGGTCCGTGATTCCTGTCAGAGGCGGCAGCAGCCTGTCCCTCCTATTCCTCCAGCTCTTCTGGCATCTGCTTCTCTCCCCCACTGGTGCCTGAGAAGGCAGGGTGTTTGCTTTCAAACAGGAAGGAAAAAAAAGAAGACAGAGTCCATCTGGGGTACGAATTTCAATGCAGGTTCCCTGCACAACTGTGACTATGAACCATCCTCATTTTCCCCTGAGAACACAGCGTGGACTGAGGCCAGTGACTACATTCATGCTTGAAATGAATTTAAGCAACACTGTGATAAAGAGCAAAGGGTGCCTCACTGCAGAGGGAGGTCAGGCTCTCTGCTGCTATCCCAAGATGTCACAAGGAATGACTAAAAATAACTGCCAGGAGTGGGATCCTCATTTGCCATTCACCAATTAAGCGGGACCCAGCCTGGGCTGGGTCATGTATAGATGGTGGTGAATGTAAACGCAGCCAGCCTCTCGCATTCCTGCCCTCTGCACAAGCTGTGGAGGTAGGCAGGACCCCCCCAGCTGTTCCTTGCATATGCCTCAGCTCACTGTTCCTGCTAGGGATTGATGCTTCCAGCATGCACTGGTATAGGGATGGATGGCATCCGGAATGACTCATAGCAAAGAGCATATGGCAGCCCCCGAACATCTGCTGTGGTGCTTATTATTAAAATTTCTCACTTCTGCTGGAGCTAGTAACCAAAACAAACAAATATTGTCTTCCCAGAGCCCACCTGAGGAAATCCCATATCCTCTTTGGCTTGTTGCCACTAACTCCGATCAGTGCAAAGGATTGGAATTATTTTATTCTTTATTGATTCTTATTGGTATTAGATAATAATTATTAATGTGAACTCTAATAAAAAATTGGAATTATTATTTACATTATTAGTCTTGTTATTTGAACAACATATAACGAACAATAAGTTGTCTTTAAGCTTATTCTTGGCCTAAAGGTTGAAGTGACTCCTCCTCCGCACACCAAGAGCTGAAGTTTTGTGGGTATTTCAGTAAGGCAACAGGCATGAATTAAAAATAAATGGGAGGAACAAGCATCTTCTAAGGAAATAAATATATGATCAGCTCATCAGTTTGTGACACGGAGGTCCCTGCAGCTGCAACTAACCAAGGGACCGTATCTGAACAGAGCAAGAAGCCCTGACTGAATCCTTACAATTCATTTTCCTCAGCTAATTTTTCTCCAGCGAGAAGTGGGACTGCAAGTGCAGACGTGTAAAACTGGAAAACCAGCTGATGAAGCAGAATGTCCACTTTGCACAAGATTCACTGAGTGAGGACATGAAATATAGTGGGCGGCCCCTCGCAAGCCAAGATTAAACCGTGTATCAAAACCCAACACACCGACCATCAAAAGGCATCCAGAGAACAGCATCGAGGCTGGATGATCTAACCTACTCCCTTTTCAGCCGAGAGAGGCAAAGAGTTGCCAACAAAAATGTTAGGGTTTGACAAGTCTTGGCAAACTGCTGGGATATAAATTCATGTTTTGTGAGTTATAAGGTCTTCCAGGAGATGTGACAAATCCTGAAAATGGGTGGAAAAGCATGCACAGCCCACAGAAACTCACTCCCTTCTCGTGGACCTGCCAAGAGAAAGGAAATGCAAAGAAAAAAAAAAAACCCCAGAAGTGCACAAGAGACCTGCCAGTGCCAGAGTCACCATTCCGTTTCATAAGCACACTTCATAAAATGTTGGGGGGGTGTGTGTGTGTGGAAATGGCAATAAAGGCCACATATATTTTAAATAGTGACTGGTTCAGAAAGCAAAACTATTACATTTTTGTCCTGGGGATGGAGAAGGTATTGATATGGGGATCAAATGTCCTAACCCAAAGAGACCCCTGCACAAAAGATTAATAATGGCCCCACTAATGGTTATCTCTGTCCTCCCATATTACTTTTCACCTTCACTATCTGTTGCAAGACTGATTATCAAAAATGTTCCAAATGTTCCAAGTAATAGCAGAAGCCACTGCTGTTTCCCACTCCTCCCAAATGAGCAAAAGAGGTTTGTGCAGGAGGAACACGTAAGCCAGAGCGATCCTGCCCTGGCAAGGTGCTGTGTCTATTGGTTTCCTACTATTTCCTGTAGCCTCCACCATGCTAAACAAAATTTCTTTGGGGCTAAATAGCCAAGGAATGTATCTTAATAAACAACTGCAATGAAACACTTCACAACAGATCACGCACGGCATTTACTACCTGAGATTCTGCATTTGAAACCATCTTAAGTAAAATGGAATGAATTGCTCACAAACCTTTCTTTCCTTTGCTTTTTTAAAACATGTCTCCTCTAATTTCCTGAGGAAAAACATGATACTTAGAATATAAGGTTGCTCATAATTAGCCATTCTAGCATCCAAAGCAATGGAATTTATTTTAAAATATTGCCCTCTGCAACTGCCTCATGGGATCCCCATCTTGTTTGCAGGGTAGTAATGGAGCACAGCAGTCGGGCAGTTGTGACTGGATTTTATTATCTACTGTAACTGTCCATTTTTGATACACATCTCTGATGACCAGTAACATTATCTGGAGCACAGTGACACGTGAATGGGTCCCCAAGCACAGGTTTAGGTTGGTCACTTGGAGAACATAAACTTTCACACTGTTAAACCTTCTTGTACCACAGACAAAAAGTCCAGGACACCTCCTTCATCCCACACCATCCATCCTCACCCTAAGCTCCAGATCTGCACAGCTACATCATTTACTAACAATTCTTACTCCCTTTTCCTAGGCTGGGTGCACAGCTCCACATCTCCCTTCCTCCTCCTGCAGCCTTCCCAAAACTCTTCTACACATTTCAACGTGACACACAAGAGAGACATAAACCAAAATCCCCACCTACAATCATGCTCCGATCCTTTTAGCCTCATCTCCCCTCACCACTGCAGGACTGGATTCAAATAAAGAGAAAAGAGTTTCTAAAAGAAGTTTCCAAACCCCTTAAAAAAGTACATCAGATTCTCTTCTGTTTGCCAGGACTGTATTTCCTGTCCCAAACACATTCACTTGTTCTCTAAAAACCAAAAATGCGCATCACTCAGGTCAGTACTGAACAGTTGCTGTCCCATATCTTCCTTGATTTTCCCCCCAAGTGGAATATTTTTCTTTTTATATGTGTGTGTGTGTAGCAAAAATACACTTACATGCACACACAGAGACAAATCTTGAAAATTACCTAATTGCTTAGGTCAGTGTGTGTTCAGTGGCACGGATTTAGAACTGCCACTTGAGAGTCTTTCTCTAATTTTATTAGTATTTATTATTATCTGGCTCAATGGAATTTTACAAAACTCTGAAGAGTAGCTAGAAATGGAATTATTTTCTTCCGTAAAATAAAGATAATAGTGTAGTCACCTCACTTGTAGCCCTAACATCTTCGTTTATGCCTCACTGTATTGCATTTTATGAGCAGGACATACTTTTGCTCAAAGACTGTGCTGTTGCGTGCCCATATCATAGAATCATAGAATCATTAGGGATTGGAAGGGACCTTGAAAGATTATCTACTCCAATCCCCCTGCCACAGCAGGATCATTTAGACCAAGTCACACAGGAACACATTAATATCTGCATCAATAATCACTTGTACAGTCACACACAGTTCACAAGAGTATTCGACTCAAGTATGAGCTCCAATGCATCTTTAAGATCCTTCCAACATAAGATCTTTGACATCCCTATGAATATAAATAATTCTATTATTCTTCTGGTATCAACTTGTTCTTCAGTGATCTCTTGGGTCCCTTCCAACCCCTAACATCCTATGATCCTATGATGATTCAGTCAATAATCAGGGAGACACAAATTGTTCCTGATGTCAACAGAGTTCAAATGTTTCACCCCTTCAACTGATACGTCAAGTCTTTGAGACAGGTATGCTGTCAGTCATCTCATCACCAGTGAATTTTCATATCCTTCTTTTGACATGCTTGACTCGCTGAACAAATTGCAGAATATACTGTGGTAATGAAAATGTGGTGTACGATCAGTTCTCTACGAAGACTTAGCAATTTGAGAACCAGCACTCAGATTTATTTTGGTTACTTCTGTTTCTTACAGTTCTGTCTCAGGGGTTTTAAGTAATGTCTGCACTGGCTGCAGAAGAATCTGACTTCTCTCCCTCTCCAAAATCATATCCTGTCTCAGAGCTGGCAGGAAACCTCCTAGAGGAAAAAAACTCAAGTAGACATTTTTCATCTTAGCCCAGTGTGTAGCCACATAGCTCTCACACTCTTCTCCAAATTGCAATCTTCTCATCATTTGTAAAGTAAAATCAAATGATCATATGAACTTAATTTTACAAATGATTGTATGAACTTCAAATTAGAATCACAGCTGAAACGAGCACGCACAACTGAGATGAACTCAGACAATTTAGTTCTCAAGCAACTGTCCAAGTCAATAAGGACAATCCGATAATCCTGATTCAAGTCTCAGCTCCAATACTGGATGGTTAGTTGAGCCTCCCTACAAATGGCACATCAGATGTTTTTCTAATACTAAAATTGGCCTTTTCCTGGAAGCAGAAAGACACTTTTGTAGTTAAAGCTCTGAAACTGCTGGGTATAAAGCAGCAGAAGAAATATCCTGTTATTGTGTGGAAGGAGATAAACCACTAAGTGCATGGGGTACAGGCTAGAAATTGTTAGCCATGGATTTTAGACAGATAATGGACTGCTGGTAGGGACTGACCTGCTGCTGGGAGAACGTGTAAAGAAATTTGATATTCCAGCTAAGAAGTGGTTTGAGTAAGTCTCCTAGATCACAGATGATCCACCTCAGCACTGGATTCCATCACTTTGTTTTCCACCTATGGTGATGCAGAGGAATGGAAGAGAGAACAGAAGGAAAAAGCCATCTCTTGCTAGGAAACCCTTCATCCTGAATCACAAAACATGTTTGAAATGATCCTGCATTTTCTTCCCTCTATACAGCTCAAGAGGGCAATTTGCCGAAACAAACTAAAAAGTTTTCTCTAATTTTTCACGTGATGAATGCAACATTTAGGGCTCCTGCACTCAGCTGCAACAAATCTAATAATTCTACATAAATAGGAGGTCAAATACTGCTGGTTATGGCAGAACAGGCTAAGAGATATTAGGTTAGTCCTCATAGTCTTTCAGCTTTGAATTGCGTTAGAAAAGACCACAGTGCTCAAACTGCAAACACAAACAGTCCCGAGGGAAAGAGCTGTTCTATGGAGGCCTCTGTCTGTAAAAAACCCACCTTAGCAGACATTTCCTTAAGTTCTAAGTTACTGATCCAAAGCAAAACTACTCTGCTGCACCATCTAGTGACAATGAGAACTGCACTTTGAACCGCTGATCTAATTCAAACAACTCCCCTCCTTCAGCGTTATGGCTCATTAGTTACAAAGAGTGTCATCCCACTGCCCCATGGGATGTCCTGCCGCCTGCAGAGGGCTGAGGAGGTCACCAGTGCTCCCAGGAACACTGAGGGAAGGAAAAATTCACCTAATTCCAGTGATTCTGACGTGTTGTCTTTTCGACCATACTACGACCATGCTGTGCAGAAGCACAAAATCCTAATGGAAACACAAACCCTCCTGCTGGGATCCTGAGTTTGGCTTTGGGAGACTCCAAGGTTCATTAACCACAGATCATTTTACCCTGGCCATTATGTTAGACCTGATGCAAGTCCTAAACTAGGAAGCCTGTTTCTTTTATTGGACTCTCTTTACCACCAAACTGAGACACTCTAAATACTCTTGCTGGGCTGGAGGTCTGCATATTTGTGATGGTGAGACTGCAGCTTTCTCAGAATGCATAGTGCCCCTAGCTGAAGCTAATGGCTTTTTTAGTACTTAATATTTGGCTTAGCTCAGTGGAAAGTCCTTGAATTTCTATGGTTTTTGTCTCTGAAAGCTATTCCACAGACAGCTGGATTCTCTAACTTGCTCTGGCCATCAAATCAGGACAGCTTGATGATGACAGGGCCATTGGGTAAACAGCCCTGCATAGTTTATATGGCCAACGGAACAACAGCTAATGAATATATTTCACTACTGATTTGTTATTGATGACAATAAGCTCATCACAAATCTAGGAATTATTTTTTGTAAATCATGGGTTCTGCAAATCTGCCCAAGTGTGTAAAACACATTATTGGATAAAAGATGGTTGCTCAGCCTGCCCAGCACTGAGTGACTTACGCTGGGGACTGGCTAGATGGCACTGGTGCATACTTCTGTGCTACCACACACAGGAGACTGTTTACAACAGGTTATTTTGTTGATTGAATCTCCTGGAATATAACTGTTCAGCTGGAGCTTGATGGTGCTATTGCTTTGTACTCCTCGTGGCACTGCTCACTCCTCACTCTCCTTTGGTCTTTCCACCTTAGTTCCCTTGCTTGCTGTGGGAGGAAAGCAATCAGCTCCTCAGATACTACAAAATCACTGCTTCAGTGCTGCTGGTTTTATAGCTTTTATATACCTCTGAATAACCAAACTGCTCGGCACGTTTTGGCTCTGCATAATTTTTCCACACCTGACGTAAACCCCAGAGTAGACAGAGCAGAACAGTTGGCTCTGTGATGCTGTTTCAAAAGGTAATAGTGACTGCACAGAAATTATCCACCCCCCCTTTTTTTTTTCCCTAGGAATAACACTGAATTTTATCACAGTGATATCTAAAAGATATTTGTTCTCTCTACAAGCCAAACCTCTCCCATAACAGCCAGAAACAGGTTTCTCCAGCTCAGACACAGAGAATCTCGTAGCTGAAGCTTTACCATGCCACTGTAGGAACTTATAATTATGTCTTGAAGGACTGATCAGAGTAGGTAGCACTAATTTCATGTATTTATCAAGGTCCCAGAGATGATGAAAATGTGTATAACATCCCACTCCATATTTTTCCCCACTCTCTGTTGCTTCAGTGACCCAGAAGACAGGATTACACTAGGAGAGCATTTGCTAAACCTTGTGTGGACCGGGGCCTCGGAGGAATACACTGGAGTATATAGTAACAAAAAGTCATCATTCAAATTCACCATGTGGAGAAAATAGCTCTAGCATAGCCTACTTGAGCGATTACTGCTGAACCCAGACCGAACTGCATGGAAAACTCTAGTCAGGAGGAATCTTCAGGCAGGCCTGCAAAATAATTCACTTTCTACTCCCCAAAACAGCAGTCATGATGTTCCCATATACCAGAACTAAACTGAATATTCAGGAGGTTGGAATTACAGTTCTGTGCTATACACCCCAAAAGGAATGGAGTGATTTTGCATTAAGACTATGCCTGTGCGAGAGATGGAGGAGGAAACAAGTTCAGCTGCCAGCTTCCTGCTGCCAAGGGGAACCCCAGCTGCCTGGGCTATTGAGCTGCAATGTTTGGGTAACTGTGGTTTGGAAATGAGATGCTCATTCATGTTATAGATGCAGCATGCATGGTCTCAGTGGCTACTGGCCATGTGGCACCCCAGAGCCCCATCTCACTCTTAAGACGTGATGTGCCCATTGCACAGGAAATTCTTGCAGTAAAGTAACTTGACAACAGCACGGTTGGATCTCTACATGAGCAGGAAAAACGCCAGTAAAATAGCAGCAATTATTTGCATATTTTAATTTGATCTGCATTGGTCTGATATTCTTTGGGGTGCACCCACAGAGCTCCTCTCCTCCTCTGTGCCCCCCAGGAGCTCTATTTTCAACACTGTAAAATCCTTTCCTATGGTTTTGCCAAAGTCAGGCTTTACTTCAGGATGCTGTTTCCAGGCTATCGTGGCTATACTGTTTCTCTCGTCACATTCCTCTCTGGGTTTCTCCAGCTGTAATAATTTTCAAGGCTGTTTACGATCTCCCCCCATAGCTCCTGCATTCAATATCTAGAGGTCAATTCTTGCCTCCAGCCCGTGATGCCAATCTCAATCTCCTGTTCGTTAGATTTGGATCTGCTTTTTCCCAGGCTGTCCCTACAGCTTAGAGGAGTCAGCCCCTGCATTTTTGCAGAGGTTCTTCCTCTTGTCCGTGACAGAATTAATCCAAGAAATAAAGTATACAACATAAATAATGATTCATAAAAGTGATAAAGGAGAAAACGAAATTAAATGGTACTTTATGTGATTGTACTGTAACAGAGCTGAGATCTAATCAAACAAGTTGTTAACTGGGATACTACTGTTAGGATTCTATCAGTCCATATACTGCACTATTATGAAAAAATTACTCGTTGGTAGTTAAAAAACTAGCTGGTTTCTACTTCTCTAGAAAAAAAGTGTAAATCTGATCCATATCCGGTAATTAATATAGATGCAGCACAGTGACTTGTTCCACACAGCACCTCTCAGGGCTCTCCTGGATGTGACATACCCCCCAGCTTAAACCTTTAATTAACTTTGTTATAGGACTAATAATCAGTTAATCAGTCTGACTCACCATGTTGTGTGAATGGAGGAAAGTGAAACAAAAATTCAGCAGCTCTCTCTCCGTACTGTGAAGAAACAACCATTTCCTGCAATAAGAAGGGATCAAGAGTTACCAAAAGGTGAATCTGTAAAAGGAACAGTTAGCATAAAACAGTTTTAACACAAAATACAAAGGTGGAAGACACACTGCTTGTATGTTTGTGGATTTTCAAGGACCTAATTATGAAAACAATACATTACTACAAGACTGCTTGTAACCACTGATCCTTCAGATCCTTCCCAAAAGTCTCCAGTGTGTTACACCACTTGCAGTCACCAGGAAAACATTTTTCACCTTATGGACTTTTATTTTGTGATAAACAATGGTCTCATAAATCCAGAGAGTCAGTCTGAGATTCATTGATAAGTGTAGTAGATGACATATCCATGGGAGAGACACCAACCCAGTATGGGATGTCTGCTCTGGTACATGGATATGTCTGACATGAAGCTCAAATGTGCTCAGGGCAATCCTAAATGGGCAAAATTTTCTTTTGGAGGGCCTGTGATCTGGAAGAGAGACATTGACCCAATCCAGAGCATGCTGCAGCACTCCCCCATGCATGCGGGTTGGCAGATGGGATTGCTTTATACTCTTTTTTGGGACTTACCTCAAGAGGTGTCAAATCTGTTCTAAGCTACGTAACAGTTGTGAAACCCCTGCAGGCATGATGACACGATAACTTCACTTTTCTCAGACAACTGTTTCCAAGATTTATTTTTAACTGAGAGCTGGACTGTTAGAAATTAGCTCTTCCCTTCCATGATCCCTTTTGTAAGTGTAGATGCTCCACACTGTGGCTTAGATGCAGCGCTCAGTCTGAAAGGACAATCATATTAGTATCAGGAGCAATACAATTTTTTTTTTCCATTAAAAATAAACCCCTTTCTCCTGTCCAAGTGGCTGCAGATGTACTGTATTTTAAAATTCATTGTCTTTTAATGGCAACACCACTGCCAGTAAGTCTCAATGTGCAGCACCTTGAATTACTGCCACAGATCTCTTGTGATTTCCTCCTAATTGATAATTCATAGGGTGATTATACTGAAACAATTGGTCGTATGAAAGCTCTAAACTGTGTATACAAAGACATTCGAAGTGTATGTGACATGGACTCCATGTTGCCGGGAGTATGCTTCTTCCTAATAGCCTCTGGGTGTGTTGCATTCTGTTGTTTTAAAACCTAACCAGCACATATGTTCTCTGTCAGTTGGGGTTAAAGTAAAACTGATGCTTGAAAGCTGCTGTATTTCTACTACCAAGATGCACATGTCCAAGCTTGGTTTGGAAAAGACCTCTAAGATCATCAAGTCCAACTGTTAACCCAGTACTGCCAAGTCAGCACTAAATTGTGTTCCTCAGCTCCACATCTCCACAGCTCTTCAGTCCCTCCAGGGATGGGGACTCCAGACCCTTCATGGTTGCACCAGGCACAGCAGACCCACAGTGAGGTCTGAATAGAAGCAGCAAGTTCCCATGTCAGACGTTCTCCCAGCCTTAGGGCTTGGTTAGGGGATTTTGACCCAAAGTGCCACTCCCAGCTGAAAAACTAGTGTTTGTTTAGCATGGATGGAGCACCATATGAGAATAGCTATTACAAGCCATACCACCACCCATGGCAGTCAATTCTTGTCATTCCATTGTGCACCTCTCGCTGCATGACGTTTTATTGGCAATGTCCCATCTCAGAGCAATCCATCCCGAGGCACAATTTCCTGCCGGTTGTGAGAAGCCTGCACCAGGACAATATTCCATTTTCCATTAATCTGTTTAAAGGAAGAACATTTTAGTTCATTTCACGTCTCCTCCTTCAAGCACCGCACAGAGCAAAGAGACTAAAATAGATATCAAGGGTTTATCCCACACGAAGCAGCAGGCAGCAGAGGAAATGATGATTGTAAAGGTTGATTGAATTGATGATTTAAAAGCTCTCTTCCAACCAAAACAATTTTGTGGAAGATCATGATCCTTTTTAATGCGGTGATCCCAAATACTGTACTGCCTTAAAGTACTCAACATTAACTGTCAACTGTTGGTTCATTTTCTTCTGGGTTACTTCTAAGAAATTGTTTTCCTCAGGGAGAGAAAATAACTGTCATGTCACATGATAACAACCTAAAATAAATAATAATAAAAAAATAATAATAAAAAATTCCTCGGTGTTTTTTGTTTCTGTTTTTTTTTAAGCTGGAATCCTATGTGTCTCCCCAAGGTGTTACAGCTTCATCCTGCTTTTTCCTAAGCCAGAACTGCAGCTGTTGGGAAGTCACAACCCTCTAGTGGCCAGACACCGCATGGAGCCTCCTGCAAGTTCACAAAAGCAAAATCTCTGCAGCATTTAACAATTTTTTGGCTTTGTTTTGTTTGTCTGGCAATAAAAATAAAAAAAAAACCCCATTCCTGTTTCAATGCGGTGCTACCTAAATTAGGATAATGGGGAAATACAGTATTGTTTAGCTTCCCAGTCATGAAAGTATTGTAAACAGTCGAGTTGGATTGATGCACTTCTTGATGACTTGAAGTGGTTTTCATAAATGAAGTCCAAATATGTAATAGCTGCTCTCAATTTTCTATGAGAAGATTTATTCAAAAATAAATTTAGCTAAGGGGGGAAAAAAGAGAGAGAGAGACAGATTTGAAAGCTGAATTATTGCCAAGAGCTCAAACATTGAAGCAGCCAGTCCCTTTTGAGACAGCTGCAACATTTCATGGTGTAAAGTCAGCGAATTTCCACAGGCCCTGCTGCCAGAGACCACAAAATGGTTTCAAACAACGGCTCACTTCATGATATTTTTGTTTTTAAAAAAAAAAAAAGAAAAAGAAGAGAAAAAAGAAAAAACCAGTGTCCTTGTGCTGCTGAGTGGGCAGTGTGCGCTAAGTTAGCAGATTAATGAAAATGTTTCGCTGGCACAAGATTTTGATTGCCCCAGTGCAAAATTGCTTGCAGATTGGAAAACAGCATGTTTCATTTCAAAGTCATTCTCTTCCCATACATTAGCACTTGTCAATGTAGCCATTAAGCACAGTCAGTGCAGAAATTTAATTACAAAACCATTTATTTTATTGAAAGAAAAATAAACCCAAGCTACCTCAAATGCATTAGGTGGGTTCAAAACATGTTCGGCTGATAACACCCAAGGGTAGAGAGGCTGCTGTAAGAATAATGTTCCTTTCATGTGTGGTGGGGACTCAATATTAGAAACAGCTGCCTATAAGTCATTCTTTATTTAAGTTCTATTATGAATTAAAGAACAACTGATTTAATGAAGGAACTTTTTTATATCTGAAGTTACTCAGCTGTGCTATTCATTCTGTCTTCCTCTATGAAAAAGGTTAAATCTGAAATACTAAGTAGGTGAACAGAATGAGACTTTTATATTTAATTCTTTTCTTTCCCTTTTTTGCTCATGTTAGCCTTTTGTTCTCCCAACGCTTGAAGAATGCAAGGTCTGTGGCATTAAAGGAAGTAACAAAAATGTGCTAAACACATCAAAAAGTCAAAAAATCTGTATCTTATTTGTGCCACAGAGTTCTACACTCCCCATGCCTTATAGGCATTCGGAAAGGCCTGAGAGTAAGGATCTCCCCCAAAAATGATAGATGTGGGTCAAGCAGCACTCTGATGTCATGGTACATATTGCCTCTGTCTCACAGCTAATGAGCTGCCAATACCAGGTCTGGTTTACTGTTCTGCTAGGAGAAGGAAAAAAGGAGTTACAACCTTAGTGGTTCGGACAGATCTGTCAATTTAAAGCTTTTTTTTAACATTCCAACTCCCCGGCCATGTCTGAGATGTCTACCCACGAGTTCTCGTAGACATAAATTCATACATTCACCTAGCATGGAACAGTAGATGCTCATGTCCAGCACTACCCAGGGATAGGATGGCTCGTAAGTCAGCAGGCAGCAGTGCCCCACTCTCCTCCCCGATAGCTAGGGCTTTACACATGAGTCTGGTCACACCCTGCCTTGAGCAAGTGTAGAAACAGATGCTATTCATGAACATAAAGGCATTTTGTGCAGCCAAGATACTTCATGTAATGTCTTCCTATGCTGGCCAAGATGATCCTGTCACATCCAGAAGTGTTGCCTGTCATTAACAACTTCAAAAACTAAACGCTCACCTTTGATTTACGTCATTTCCCTAAAAACACCTGTTCTCACTTTTTCCAACTTTGTTGTAAAGAGAAATCCCTTAGCCATGAAGTCTTTGTTTCGTTTTACCTGTGAATCATATCCCTCCACTAGCAGAAGTGCCAATGAGTGGGACATTCCTCAGCAACAAGTGGGGGAGATGAATGTCTTCACCTGCATTCTGGGCATGAAGTTTTGAGCAGGTAAGATGCTCCAAGAGGGATGTCTCATGTCTGAATGAGGGTATTTGTCCCTGGGTTTTACATTTTTTAACTAGATAAGTTTTCTCTGTCCAGTACTCTAAGGCGACTGGAACACAAAATAGCCTCAAACCCTAGGAAACCTTAGACCTGCATTTCTGTCCCAGTACCATAGCTGCACATACCAGAGTGGATGATAACAATCCATAAGGAAGTAGGAATCAGCTCACCTCTGAGTCCCATTTCTGCAATGAGATCTAGATGCAAGGGAGCCAATGCGGAAAACAAATTCTCTTAAAAACACGCAGGGAGTGAGGCTTGAAGGAAAATCTGTGCCAGGGTACTCACTCACAAGGGTGTTTCCTGGAGGTTAGGAAATGCTCTATGTGTTGGAGCATTCCACCTCCCTTCATAAACCCACCCCACCAGGTGTATCAGGAACACAAAATAATTTCTCTGCACCAGGGCAATTTAGACCAGTCACCAACTTCATAGCACCTCCTCATTTAAATTTTTTCTGAATGGTTCCAAATAAATCCCCATCTAGACAGATCTCTTAGTCACCTCTACAATGCAGAGACACAGCTTTCCTTTATAAACTCCACACAAATTTCTTTCCTATATTCATAGGCACAAACATCTGTCCACTTTAGGGATTCACAAATTTTCTACTACTACTAGTGCCTGAACTTCTCATAAGCTTTAACACAAACTTACAGCGCACCTCTGGCGTAGGAAAATCTCATTCCCATGTTACAGATGAAGAGAAAAAGAAGGTAAAGCGAGATTCTATCGTCTGCCCCACATCTAGAAGTCTAAAAAAAAGTCTTGAGGCTGCACTAGTCTCCCTGGACTATCTTTCATCTCTGTCAGCTTAAAAGGGATTTGGAATTGAAGTTATCCCAGATTTACAAGAGGAGCAGCTTCTGTTACCCTAAATTTAGATACTGTCTGTAGTACAATAGCTCTTGAATTCAGTCCTTATTCAAGACACAACAGAGAAGTACATCTCTCATTGAGAGCCAGTAGAGTATCTTAAAGGATGCTGCAGGAGAAGACACCTTGTCATGTACTGCCATACCTCTTACCTGAAATATGGATTTTTCTTTAAAACTTAGGGATTTAAATACTTTCTTTAAAAATTAGGGATCTCTTAGGGAATCACAACTCCACTTGCCTCTGCCCTACAACTTTCTTTAAGGCAAGAAACAATACAGAACGAGAAAATTGAGAGAAGAAAAGTTGCAGATTTCTTTTTTGTCCCTTAAAGGAAATGCAGTAGAAGAAAATATGCACAAAGAAGTATGTAATGTGCGTGTGCCTGCACGTATAGGACACCTTAGGATCTAATTCTTCAGTCTGAGGAAAAACAATGCTTTCTCTTGATGCAAAACGAACAAGACAAACACAGGCAATGATCTTAGTAATTGTTAGAGTGAAAAAATAAAAGGGAAGAACTACCACGGTAGGACGAAGTCTTCTCTTTCAGCTTTCAGGGGAAAAAACCACTGGGAAGACTGAGGTGGCTGCCTCACCAGCAGGGAGTGTGGAATACTCACCAAACCACAGTGAAGTAACCGGTTTAGACTAGACAGAAGGAAGAAATTGTCTACACTGAGGCTGGTGAGACCCTGGTCTGGGTTGCCAGGTGGGAGAGGTGGGAAAAGCCCCATTCCTGGAAACATCCCAGGTCAGGTTGAACAGAGCTTTAAATGAACTGTCTGTGCTCACTGCAGGGGATTAGACTACATCTGAAAGTCACTTCCCACCCAAATCATTCTGTGTTTCTGTGATTTTATGAATATGATCACTCTGCCCTGTGTCAAGACCGAGGCTGGGTATTGCCAGCTCCATAATATTTACCTCCCTACTATCTGACAAAATAACTTGAAAACCTAAATCCGCTGTATCCCACAAACAGTTAACACTGGAGAAGAATCAAAGCAGCTGCCCACTGTGTAGGCACAAACTTGAACACACCACCTTCTGCAAAGCCTGTGATGCTTCATCTGTGAAACACTTCATCCAGCTGAAAAAAACATTAATTAAAAAGTTGGAGACAGCGTGAGTGTAAACATATTCCCATAACACATGAAGTAGGGACAAGTGGACAAGTACTTGACTACATGAGTTTCACAGCTAACTGGGTGTCATTCCAAAAAGCATCTGTCACCGCCACCGGCAATGAAATCTGAAGACAACTGTGTTTTGCATCTTGAGTTTAACAGTATCACAGAGTCACCAGCAAACTACCTAAGCCTAAAGACTCTGGAAACGAGCATTGTCCCTCTTCAGAGCTTTTGCTCCCCTATATGATCAGTGACAGGAGCAACAGTGCTGCTACAATGGTGTTAGACAGAGCATTCACACGCAGACTTGACTTGTCACATCAACACCCTCTGACTGAAATTTCCACAATTCTCTTCAGAGCAATTTATATCCTTTGGGGTTTTTTTGATACTGAACAGGTTCCACTGTAGGTTTGTGAACTTCTACTCAGTTTGGTAATTCCAGAACGGGAAGAACAAAATTAGAAAGGACCGTGTGTCTGCGTTTGTCCCCCTCCGTGCTGAGATGTGAGTACAGGACAGGTGTTTATAGCACATAAAAATTGAGGGGGCAAAGGAAGTGGTCTCCCCATGCTGATGAGAATTTGGTTGCAGTCTCATTAGGATTTATCCTACCTAAGATAGATGTGGAGCTACGGCAGGGAGTCCAGCGTAGGGCAACGAGGATGATGAAGGACGTGGAGCACCTCCCTTATGAGGGACCTGGGTCTCTTTAGCTTGGGGAAGAGGAGACTGAGGGGTGACCTCATTAATATCTATAAATATTTGAAGGGTGGGTGTCAGGAGGACGGAGCCAGGCTCTTCGCAATGTCATCTAGTGGTAGGACGAAGGTCAATGGGTGTAAGCTGGAACACAAGAGGTTCCACATCAATATGAGAAGGAACTTCTTCACAGTGAGGGTGACGGAGCACTGGAACAGGCTGCCCAGGGTGGTTGTGGAGTCTCCTTCTCTGAAGATGTTTAAAACCCGCCTGGATGTGTTCCTGTGTGACTTGGTCTACGTGATCCTGCTGGGTCAGGGGGACTGGACTAGATGTCCCTTCCAATCCCTGATGATTCTATGATTCTACGATTCTATGATACTTACTTCTGTTGTATGTGAGAAACTATTGTACTGGGGGCCATATACAGCAGGCTCTGAAACCAGCTGTTCTCCCACATGGGCCGTGCAAGGGCTATAACTGAACTGGGCAGAGGATCTATCCCTTAGCCACAGGTAAGGGGAAAGGTTAGACTTGAGCCATGGACAAAATTGTTGCTCTAGAGTTAGTGTACTATCAAAAATAATATTTAAAATGATTGGTAACTATCATATTGATTTAAGTAACACCCCAGTTTATCCTTGCCTGCAGAACTGTTGCTGAGACATAATCTAATTCAGAGTCACTGTTTCCCATAAGAAAAGCCTGATCTAAATCTGTACATTTCTATCCCAAAGCCCCTCTTTACCCTATCAGTAGCATCACTTCAGGTCAAACAAGACAACTAGGACACACTGGAGATTTCTGCTGATAAAAGCATACTAGCAGGGAGTGTAAACTGATGTGATGTCTTATCATTGAATCATTTAGGTTGGATAAGACCCTGAAGATCATCAATTCCAACTCTTAACCCAACTGTCTCAAGACCAAACTAAACCCTTTCCCCAGATCTACGCAACTTGGAAACATGTCCAGGCATGGTGACTCCCTGGGCAGTCTGTTCCAAGACACAATAACACTTTCAGTGAAGAAGGTTCTCCTAATGTCCAACTTAAACTTCCTCTGGCACAACTTCAGGCTCTTGTCACTTGTGATAAGACATGAGTCTGTTTCAGCACTGGGACCTGTTGGCTCCAAGCATGCAGAAACCACTTACCCAATTCTCTGTCTAAAAGGTTTGTTTTGGTTGCTAAGGTTTCTTCTTTGACCCACGGTGCCTTCTGTTTTGATCTTGACTTTGGGCTCAGCCAAGAAGTCAAACACACCAGTAGAGCATGTCTTCCCAAGCATCGCTCTGCTAACATATGCTTCCAGCCTACAAATAGGAAAAATATCTCCCCACCAAATGAGTCAGGGGAACAAAATCAACACAGAATGGAGAATATTGTTGGCTTTGTTCATCCCTCTTCTTTCTAGGCTGTGAGGGATTATTGTGCATTTAAAATACCTCGATGTTAATGGAAACAAAATAATAAATTCAACCTTGTATTAGAAATCACTAAGGTGTTTATTTTCTTCCTAGCAGCTGTACAACAGATTAATGCTTTGATTTTCCTAAGAGGCTGTCTGCATTTATTAGTGGTCTTTGGCTAAATTGCAATGGAAAAACTAAGTTAAAATAACAACCAGCAACACCAGCCTGTGCAGAAATGAAAATGATGTTTGCAGTAATTGTTAATGATGTCTTTTTTCCCTACTTCTGTGCTAGGAACTGTAGCCTGGATTACACTAACACTTTACAGAGGGGTAGTAAATTGTCATTCTCTCTATAGATTTACAAGATCAATCTTGGTAATTTGTTAGTTACAGTGGGTGTAACGGGATATTATTGCTCCTGTCACACAGGAGGATTACATGGCTTACTAAATAAAGCAGTGGTCTTTGCATCACAGACCCCGCTTCTTCACACACTGATGCTGAGACAAGTGAAATTATTTTGGTGAGCTCAGCCTCAGGACCATCTCTAGTGAATGTAGACTGGATATGCCCAAATGACTAAACACAATGGAGCCCGCTCCTAACACCTGGAGTCCAGATTCTTACATGTTTCTATTAATCATGAGGCACACAGATGTGAAGGTTTTCAGTGCAAGACTTATCAGGTTCCGCATTTGTACCTACACTCTTGTTTGGTTTATTAGGGCCCCATGAAACAGTATTCAGGTTGTATAAGGCCATGGTCAATTGTTCTGGTTACCAGGCTTCATATTTTGCAGTTAGAATATCCATCCATGTTTCACCTTTGACTTTCATGCAACAGGAGATACTGTGTTGGATGGTTGATATAAATTGAAGAGAAAAAATAGAAATATCTATTCAAATGTGCATGTTTGAGTTTAAGGTTTACCTTTAGAACATTTTAGAACATAGCAGGGGGATTGGACTAGATCTTCAGAGGTCCCTTCCAATCCCTAATACTCTGTCTGTGATTTTTGCTCTTGGAAGTCCTTGCTTAGTTGGGTTTTTTTTCTGCCTCTCATGGATTAAATTCTTTTCCTCTGTCCAGGAAGCAATGTCCTTTATTATTACTTGCAGACAGCTATCTGTCTGTGGATGTCTTACCTCTCCTCCCCATGAATAATTCTAATGCTGGTTTCTGGCTGGCATTTCAGTATAGTTCAGGTGAAATGGGTCATATGACTGAGCACAACATCCCAGATGTAGCTGATTAAAAGAGAGTTACAACCACCCTAGGATCAAATTGTTAATGTTTATTTTCCTTTTATTATATTCCCCACTCTAAAACTTGGCAATAAATTTTGTATAGATTAAAACAGCTCCAGTGACAGCTTTCAGCCTGCAGAAGGGTAAAGCTCAGCCTCCCTCTATCAGTCTAGATCAGTCCTGACCACTAAAGACCATACCTGTGGCTGAAAGACTTTAAGTGAAGTCAGCCTAGCCACAACCCCCACAACACTGGTAATTTTTGATCACCTTCAAGCATCTGTTGTTCTATTAATGCTGAGTTTGATATCTATCAAGAATCTATTGATCTACTGGTCAAAAATCGGTATGAAAATGAATAATGCTCAAATTTTTCAAAAAATGCTGTTCTTGAGGCACGTTTAGAATCGGGTTGGCCTGTCGGTCATGCTAAATCGCATGCCCACCTCCCGTTTCTCCAGAAAACCTCTTAGATTAACTTGCATCATTAAGCCAGCATGAGCTTAAGGGCCCAGCATGGCTCCTGCCTATGCTAAGGTCAATTTCAGCCCTGCTCCAGCATCTTCCTTCTTCCCTCTTACAATAAAATAAGTAATGAAGGGTTCCCAGAGTATCTGAAGGCAACAAGAGCTCCAACTGCCCAAGCAACTGACTGTCTATTTGTTTTAAGTGGATGAGGACATCTGTAAATCTTCTACTCATAATTTCTTAAGTCTATGAAGACAAATAACCTCGAGATCCAAGTACCTGTGATCCCACTGCAAAGCTCCAAAAGCCACACTTCGTTCCTTCACCACAAATCCTGCAGTTGCAGAAGACTCTAATGAATCATTTCAGCAGCCTTGGGTTGGCTTTGAGGTCTGACAGGACACAGGCATGTTAATGGGTGAGGGATGGTTGCTCATTTGAGGGGTAGCTACTGAGTTTTTGTCACTGCTAAAATAGAAGGACAAGTTGTCATTGTTCACATCAGCAGAAGCAATCACAGCCTGTCAGACAGAGGAGGCATGTAGCTGTGTCACTGTGGCTGCGGTCACCAAAGCATCTCTGTGCATCTCATGAGCACAAGTGGTAGAAGCCTGAATCTAGAAGAAAGCTGAGGAGCAGCTGGAGATCTGAGACTACACAACATAACCACACACCAAAAGAGAAGATGTACTTGATGCTCTTGGAGGTCTTTTCCAACTGTGATGATCTGATGATTCTATGTGGTTAAAAAGTTCCCCTGATATCCCTCGAGACCTCATCTGGAGATTCTTTTCAGAGCCAGCAGCCATATGTGGCTGCTCAGAGAGGCTATTGGAAAGAGGACCAGCTGTGACTCCCACCATCCTATCACACAGGGCTCAGAGGTAGCAGAGGTGAACCTCTCGTAGACATCAGTGAGGATGTTGGTGATCCCTGAATAAAACAGTTTTTGGGGAAAGAATGGTCAAGATAGAAATCCCCTTTCTAAGAAGCCAACCAAGGTCTAGCAGAAGCAATATCCTGCTGCTGCTGCACAAACCCCATGGTGTGTCAGACTGTGGGCAGAGAAGGAGTAAGGCCATGCTCCTCTAATCACTGCAGTGCAAGGATTGTTGCTTACTGCACAAGAGATATGGGAGTGAGAGCAACAGAGAGGGAGTTCTGCTCTTTGAGATGTTTATAAAGGAGCAATGAACCCACATAATTAGTGGGCTGCAACTCATCCCAGAACTTCGAGATGATGCATTGGCAATGTAGCAGCCTCCACTGGCAGATTTTTAGCTCTGCAGTCCAGCCTCTCCCTTCTGTTCACAGATACAATTGCCTCTGGCTTCCTGGAAGTGACTAAAGCAGAACTGACTTGCTAGTTTTTACCCTAAGAAACTGTTGGTAGCCTACAGGTAGAAATCAAAAAGGATGTCAGTTGAGATTTGGGTGAAGTTAAGGCTTGCACAGCGTTAAGGCAGTTGAAATGCTCAGATCTGCAAATTAGCCTGGCCATTGTACTCTTCTTGCTTTCCCCCAAAATCCAGAGTGAAACTCTTGACATTCTGGGTTATTTCAGCATCAATCACATGGACAAATGAAGCTTAGGGCACACACCTCTGGGTTGGGCTGTTTTTTTTTTTAAAAATGGTTTCAGAAATTTCTACAAAGAAGGAGGAGGCAGCTACTGATCATGTAGAAATACTTAAGAACCAACAGCGCTGAGAAAATCAGGTTAGTTGATAAAGCACAAAACACGCAAAGGTATTTTTCTACATATCAGTGATTGAGATTTTAGGAGAGGAAACACATGTTAGAGCTCAGTCAACTATATCTAAATAATATTGTGCTGTTATCTTGGCCATTAATGTCTGAGGAAGTTTACTCGCTGTGAAATTATTTACAACTTTGGGTTTTGATAAGTGCTTAGTGCTTCTGCATTATAAGGTCTGGTTCAATTTTCCTACAAACTGCAGCTCATAACCAAACTCAATGCATTGTATATAAATTGACTTTCATTTATAATACACCAATCAATAGACCTTATCTCTTGGTTCCACGTATTCTATAAGGAAGCCGATGTCTCCAAGTTAGCGGAAATTCTCCTAACAGTGACAAGAAGCCTTTTGCAAAGGATTTTTTTCTTCCAGCACTACTGAAAAACATGATGCTGAGGGTAAGCAGGTGTGCTGGAGAGATCTTTCCCTCCAACACACTTTCTCCTGAAGGCATCAGGACACTGACATCAAGTCACTTGAAGGCAGCGGGAGGGTTTTCATTAATGTCAGCAGGTGCTTGCTGGGGAATCACAAGACCACACAAATGAAATCAGAGGATCATGAACAGGAGACAGAGCCAGGCCCAGGTTTGGCTTCAGGAATGAAGCCCAGTTCAGAGGAGTGAAGTCCAGAAGCACAGCTCTGTTATCACCCCATCTGCAATCCCTTTGTAGGCTGCTGCTCTTGGATCAGCTCAGGTGCTCAGCTTTATAGGAGTTAAAATAGCAGTGTCTCCATTCTACAGAGTGACTACAAGACATCAGGACCTCCGAACACAGGACCTACAGCACTGGTTTGCCATGCCATGACCAATTTAGGTAAAGACAGGGGTATCTTTAGTCCTGACAGGGGCAATTTTCACGTCACAGGAAGTACCTTATGCCCCATTTCCAGCTAAACCACTCAAAAATATGGATTTCTTCCTTGTTTCCCAGAGGGAGCACAAGGAAACATGCCACAGCACCACAATCCTTCATGAAATTAGGCCAACAATAATAGGGTTTTTTCCAAAAGTTTCTTTTCCTATTATGGGTTTGTTCATCCTCACCCACTGGGCAGGAAAAGACAGAGACAAGTCCCTTGTGTCAAAGCTTCCAAGAGCATGAAAGCAATAAAACCCATGTGACGTACAGGTGATTTTTAAAGGGGTGTTTCATCAGCTCTCTTCCATGCTTGATAGACTGGGACAGGGGTTTTACACAAGCTGGCTCTCACATTTTAGCCCTAAAATATCTATCCCTAGTAGAAACAATTTTTTTTTGAGTTCATTAAGAAAGTCACAATGTCTTTTCATACTTAACTGCAAACCATTCAAACAAAATGTTGGAAGCTTTCCCTTACAGCTTGCTAGAAAAAAAAAAAAATAATATTATCACTCCAAACCACCCAAAATATCCTAAATATTACAGAACCAATTTCAATATTAAGCAAAGCCCAACACACTGTGAAAAGACTCTTCCTTAACAGATGAGGGGCTTCACACAACAAATTCTTCACAATAGTTTCCCCTTTTCCTTTGGGAACGCTCTGGCTGCACAGCACACTGGGTGCCATCTGGCTGGAGACCCAACTCTCGTGCCTACAGAGGAGCAGATGACTTCAATTCCAATGCAAATATTTTCCCTTTCAGGCAAGGTATTTTAACTTTTTTTTTAACTAGCATAAATAAACTCCAGAAAAAGCAAATAGTTTTGCAAGATAAATCTCCCCTCATCAGAATCAGAGGTGTACACAACTGGGTTTTTTTCCTGGTCAAAATATTAGGAACAAAAAGAATAACTAATTTTCAGGCTTGCTGAGTTTATTTACTTCTTTTAGTTGTTGTGAAATCACAGCACATCAAAATCTCCCACTCACTGAAAAGCTTGACTTGCTTTTACTGCTTGGGTCGCATTGACCAGTTTCATCCATGCCACAGGTTGTGCCGGTGCAATTTCTAATAACGCTGGCAGAGCTCAGCAGAGGCGATAACAAAGCAGGGATAATTTAAAATACTTCTGTTGAAAACACCTTCCAGTTGAACTCTGAAATTCCTGAAATGTGACCACTGCAGTTAATGTCAAGCCTACTGATTGGAAAAGAACTTCTTAAGTCATGCCACTCGTAAGAAATAAAAATCTACTCAAAATGAGAACAAGACAAATGGTTTTTATACACAGGCTCACATCTAGATTCCAAAGTCACGCAAGGCTGTTAAGTCCAATCACTTACAAACTCACAAACTCCATTTTCAGACACAAGCCCAGTTTTAAACCCTCCCGGCATTCCACAACATTTCACTCAATGAACAGGAGCCCAGAATTTACGGCTTTGTTCAAGATTAATGATAGAGAATAATTCAGGTTCAGTAGACAAATGGAAACCTCAAAGCTAAAGGTCAGACCGCATCAAACGTATCACCTCATACTTAGAGAAGTCCCTTTTGGAATGCACAGGACATCTGACTGGCTATCTAGTCCCCAGGATGGGGCACTGGGGGATTTGTGTTTTAGAAGTTATGAGCTTTTAGTGGCAGTAACTAAAGCAAAGTGTTACCTGGAGAGCTGGGAATGTGCTGCTTTCCTTTGAGAGGAGCCTGCCGAGATACTGCCCTGCCATCACCGCCTTTCAGAACCACTCACTATTATCAGTTTCTCTGTTTCATCTTGTGGATCAGCAGCAACTTCTCAGCAGCACTTATTCACATTGCTCGCTCAGCAAAGGGCTGTCACAGCACGGGTTACACGGACCCTGGAGCAGCAAGCCGCCAGCCTCATGGAGGTGGATCTGGTGAGACATGGCTGGATCACCTAGAGATGGATAGGGAAGAAGAGGTACAACATTCCACGGTATGTGCAGCTTTCATCTCTCCTCATGGGCTAAGCACTGCTGCCAGGGAAGGTTCCCATTTGTGCAGGGATTGCAAAGGTACTGCTCAAGGGCAAATGACCTGCTGCTGCGCTGTACCAGCCCACAGCAGGCAGCAGGTAGGACAGCAATATTTCTCCCAGAAAAGGATGAGTTCATTGCCTTTAAAAAAACTTGAAACCTTCTTCTCTCTACTCTACAAAAAGGACGGGAACAGATGCCCCTGCAAACTCCATATCAGGATGAGGAGATATTTCCTGTCACAGCTGCAGAAGAGGACAGCTGAGAACACACTGGAGAGAGTTGGAGTTGCTTTTGGAGAGCACCTACTGACCAGACAAATGATAATTTGACACTTGCAGCTGACTATTCCACTAGACAAATCTCTAGGTGAAATGAAGAACTTAGGCAGGGCCATCATTGCAAGAATCTCTAAAACTAAGAATCATCTTGGGGTCAGTGGACCTCACCACCTCCCCTCCACATTGCTGCACCCAAAGGGCATCCCCCAAAAGCCTTATCCCTCCCAACACTCCCAGAAAAAAATCACCCTGACAAAGCCTGTGGTGCAGAAGACCTCAGCAGGCAAAGAGAAACTTGGAGCATTTCCAAGAGCTCCTGCACACAGCACTTCAAAGGAGGTCAGGAGCTCTGTGTCTCACTGTTTCAGACGGACGGCTGCCACCACTGCACGCTCTCCATGTAGAATCAATTAGTAATAGCCACAGTCTCTGGTGACTCTGTAGAGACGGATTTTCTTCCTCTTCTGAAATACTGTCAAGGTTTTCTCATCAAAGGATTATGCCTACGACAAGAGAGCAGTGTCATTTAATATAAGCTGAGAGGGAAATGGAAAACACTGAGCCCACCTGAGGCTTAGGCTGGGACTGTTGGTATCTGGAAACATCATTGTGTAATCTCCAAAATGATTTCTCACCTCTGCCTCAAGAAAAAAAAGAAAACCCAAACCCTTTCAAAACAGCCTTTCCTGAGCATACTTGAGTAAGGGAGAACATTAGCTTAGATCAACCCCATGAACCTGTGTCACTCCTTTTCCTGAAGACTGGGATGTGACCCTCTATCATGGGTAATTCAGACACAGTTTTGTTATTTGTGTTGCATAGAAAGATGAAAAACATCGTGAACAGAAGTAAGATTCCCAAAACCTGCTTCATCTCCATCCAGACCCTGTTTGCAGTGAGAAGCCAGTGATCTGTGCAGTTACAGCAGCCAGTTTCTGATCCACTGAGTCCAAAACAGGAAGCAGGTTTATAAGATAAATGGACACAAGTTCCCTATTTTTTGGTCTATTTTTGTCAGAATCTGCATTCTGCTGGCAGCACACTGCAGTGATTATGGGCGCCCACAGTCCTGCCACAAATACTTGAGCGAATCAGCCTTTGCCAAACACATTTGTGGATGGCTACGGACTCTTCGGTGTGCGGCTGTTCCTGAAATCTGCCTCCCTGACAGCTTTTTCCTTTTCCTTTTCTTTTCTTTTTCCCTTTCATGGTTGCATATTTTATTTACCCAACTGCTTTGTGAGAATTGGAGGAAAGGTACTGCCTGGGCTCTCCTCATGCAGGACAGATTCCAAAGACATTTTAGTGCTGTTCAGAAAAAAGAGCTTGGCAAGGCTCCCCCGTCACGGTGATTCACAGGGGCTTAAGGCTCCAGCTCAGACAGAAAAACAAATATAAGCATCATCATCATCTTTCAGCCAGGAGAATCGAGAAGAAACAAGGCAGAGCTGGCAAGAGGAGAGCAGGTAAATAGGTGCTTTGTCCCCATCAAGAGGAGCAGCAGAGGAGCACATCTATCTCATGTGGCCCCACCACAGCCTTGGACCTCCTCGGGTGCAATTTCATCTGGAAGACTGTTAAACCAGGGGTTTAAATGCCTTGCTGTTCTGAGGAACTTTGTGCCAGCCTTTGTGTTTTATTTCATGAGGAGAAATTATTGCAAATAATTTGGTTCTCAAAGAGTGACTTGAGATTCAAGACTGAGGGTATTCAGATCTGGATTTCAAATTCATCCAAAACTCATATAAATCCTGAACTGAGCATAACTGAGCTGTTGAACAGTTTTATTTTCTTTTTGTCTAGTCCAAGTGACACTAGGTGAAAGCACCAGAATGTCACCAAGGATATTCTCTTGGTGGTATTCCCACCTTAAATATAAGTAGAAAATACCAGAAATAAACCCAAACCCTAATTCCAAAGCCATAGGAAAGCAGATTTTAAATGTTTTCCTTTTTTAATTCATTTTGCTAATTTGTTTTTTCTTCCACACCAAAATAACACTGGAGGGTGGAGAGCCCTTTCCCAGAGAGTTCCCAGAGGGACGATAGAGTTGTCTATGGTAAGGGCAAACTTCCTTGAGGGACAGGAGACACAATTTCCTTTGCAGCCTCTATAGAACTACGAAAAAAAAAAAAAGGTTTTTTTGGATGTGGGAGCCACCAGCCTTATTGGCTTTCCACTCCAAGAGTAAGACATATTCCTTCAGTCACTCCATTATGTGATTTTTGTGCTCTTTTATTGTTTTTTACATAATGCAGCAGACATAAAACAGTCCTGGGGAGCAGCATAGAAACCTGAGTATGGCAGGTCTGATTTAGTGGGATTTGTAGAAGTAATCAGGCCTTAGAAAGGCTGAGGATGGCATTAAGACCTGGACTAAAGGGATGATCCTACCTCAGTAACAGCACAGAAAGGAGGAGATGGAGACTAGAGAAGAAAAGAAACAAAAGGAGTTACAAGATTGGCTCCATTTGAGGGCAATATGTTATTTCCATCAGACTGCTTCGCTCTGGGGTTTCATACTTGAGGGCTTGAATAAGTCTTGGACAAGGCTCTGACCTTTTAAATGCTTAGCTGAAGCTGGAATTTGAAATCTTTTGAAGTTGGCCCATCACAAACACCAACACACAAACAGCTTCCACACAATAACAAAACGCAACAGATATGGTTTACAAACAAACTTCAGGGTGCCGAAGAACACTCAGGGACCTGCCCAAAAATGTTTTTTCACATGTGCCACACACTGAAAAGTGGCTAGAGTAGCTCAAGGCTGCTTTTAAAAGTGTTTCAGTGCAGCTATCATCCATACATTGGGTCCCCATAGCTACTTTGAGAAGCCGCGGACAAAGCTCAGCTGCTTCATTCTGCATCAGATCACACAGACCTCCCCTTCAACCTGCTAATCTGGAGATGGCCGCTGAAACAAATGAGCTGAGTTCCCCTGAGGTCTGGCTATTAACATTTATTATTTGTATTCAGGAGCTCAACTATGCTGGTCTTTGTGGCAGACGCATTAGAAGGGTGTGATTTGCCTCAGATAACACATATTCTTGCATTCCATTTGGGCTGCAAGAGTTCAAGGTTACTTACTAGATCCACATGTGAGATTCATAAGGCTTCTCATTTTTCACACTATCAACACACTTGTAGACTGTACCTCAGATGTTCTTCAAGGCACTTAAACCCCATGTTCCACGGAATCAGCAGTGAACACAAATCCATAGGTAGACCTTCATTTACAGCAACAGTAACTATTGTTATCATTCAACAGGCAGATGTGAACTACACGTTCCATTACCTTTTATTACAGCACCCTCACCAGAAGAAGCCAGCAGAATGGTGTTTGCCATTGTATTTTCAGGCTGGAGCATTTCTTGTGGACTTTCTGCCACCAAGCATTAGTCACATAGTCACACCAGTTCATTTCAAGAGATTCCTCAACAGCCATCAGTGAGCCACTTGGAAATGCAATCCAAGAAACTCCAGTGATCTGGGCAGCAAAAGGAATGTGGTTACTGGAAGAAAGTTTGGGGAAATGTTTTGGCAAGATTACTAGAGGAGCATTTCCTATCATTTACTGACCACCAAACTAAATGCTATTGTAAAGTCTTAAGGCTGACTAGCAGCCTGTTAGACCATTGGACATGCAGTTATGAAAATGGAGCTTGAAAAAATGGGGGACTCACAGCGACAGTGTCTCTTTTTCCTAGAAAAATATGGTTGAATGGAAAAGATTCTTGAAATTCAGATGAACGCTTTCCAGAACAACTAGAAATATCCCATCGGTGCCTCTGCAGGTTCAAAACAACTATTTTTTAATGTTTTTAAAACTTTTGATGATGTATCCAACAGTCATTTTTAGCAACCATATCACAGACACTCTCAACCTTTGAAAGCTCCAGCCACGTAACATTCAGGTCATCTTCTGTTCCGTTTGAAGGCAAGAGCTATAGAACCACACAATCATTAAGGTTGGAAGAGACCTCCAGGATCATAAAGTCCAACCTTCAAACTGATGTCACCTCAAAACAAGTTACTCGTGATTTTAGCTAAATAAAGAAGATTTCTAAGTGTGTATTTGTCTTCATTTTCCACAAAGTAGGGTTCACAGTGCTGGAATAAAGGACAACACAGTGCAAGTCTGGCATCTACATCTCTACCCTTAGAGCAAACAAATGTGGTTCCTCCTGGGGAATCAGTAAAGTCCAGATAACCTGTTTTTATTTCAAAGAAAGTTCAATATAGTAAAGTGCCTGACCTGCTAGCCAGAATGCTGCTCATATTTTTCTCCAGCTTGGCCCCTGCTTCAAGAGGACAAAGGTTAAACTGGGTGTTGCTCATACCTATTCTACTCAAAGCCAGGGTCTACCTTTGGCATCTTTCACCAAACCATTGTGGGTGCCAAAACCCAGCAAAAAATCCCAAGTGCAGAGTAGTAGCAGGAATAAATAATAAATGGAGAGGGACATAAAGGAATGGTTTTTTGATGGTAACCGTCAAGCCAGGCTCGTCTCCAGCACGTATGTACTGAAAATGCATACAAGGCTCCAGACTTCAGTAAATGGTTGAACAAGTTTACTATTGTGACTCACTCTATTGCTATGTCTAAAGCAAATCAACTTTAACTACTCATCCCTGATGAACTTTAAGGCCACAATAGTGGTAAAAATATAAGAAAGGCAACTGAAAACATTAACATGGGAAAAATATGGAATTTGACTGAAAATAAAAGAATTTTCCAAATAAACAGTAAGTTTATTTGTTCTTTCCCAGAAAGTTTACCTTCTCTCACAAAAGGAGCTTGTTACAAAGGTTCTTTTGCTTCACCAGCGGAGGTATCGTGGCTCTGCAACATCCTGAGTCTGGTCAAAACCTATATGGGCCACATAAACCAAGGCAGGCACAGTGTTTGTTAAGAGCTGGAAGCAGAGAGAGGGTGAGAAAGATGAGGAGAGACAATATTAGTCATCTACAAAATACAGAGTTAGGCAAGAGGGCAAAATTGCTGAAGGGTAGATGGAGCTAGCAGTGCAGAAACACAGTCAATTTCTTTTTAATAAAGGGGGAAATTGCACATGCTCAAGGAAAAGTTCTTGAAAGCACCTGACAGCCAGATCTGACTGAAGGGGAAACAGAGACTGATTTGGAAACATTTAGATCCAGCAAAATCTTATCCTGTTAAGCCCTTTTGTTGAGAAAATTCATGTCAAAGTGCTTTTGTTGATGAGGAGTTTTAGGGTGCACTCACGCAGGATCTTGTAGGGCTAGGGTTTATCTTGTAGGCTCTGCTGTTGAGTGTTTTAGCTGCCCAAAGCCATAGTAACTGAAACTGCTCAAGTACCTAAAATCATAGAATCATAGAATCATTAGGGATTGGAAGGGACCTCAAAAAAACATCTAGTCCAATCCCCCTGACACAGCAGGATCACCTCGACCAAGCCAGACAGGAACATATCCAGACAGGTTCTCAATATGTCCAATGAAGGAGACTCCACAGGTCCCCTGGGCAGCTCGTTCCAGTGCTCTGTCACCTTCACTGTGAAGAAGTTCCTCCTCATGTTTCTGTGGAGCCTCCTGTGTTCCAACTTACACCCGTCACCCCATACCCTATGACATTGAGAAGAGCCTGGCTCCATCCTCCTGACACCCACCCTTCACATATTTATAGACATTAATGAGGTCATCTATGCCTCCACTTTATATTTTCTCCTATTCTTAGTTTTAAGTCATTGCTGGAGTTCTACACAGGAGGTCTCAATTTGGGCATCAAACATGGTATTTTCCATCCACCATCTAGAACCTAACAAACATTGCCTTAAATAAATTTGTGCCCATGCCAAATTCAAAATTAACTTCCTAAGCCAAGCAAAGGGTTGTCAGGATGGGGCCAAGGGGGCCCACAACTCTGCTGTTGAGCTAATGGAGCAGCTTCAAGCTGCCAATCCAGCAAGAGAGCCTTTTTTTATTTAACATATACATTACACAACGTGTGCAATATTTTCCACATTCAATGAGAAGACTTTATTTATAAGCTGCCTGTGTTGAAATGGTCTCTTATTACAAGAAAGCAGCAAGCCAGGTTGAGCCTGAAAATGAAGTCTCATTTTCTACTCACTGCAACATTCAGTGTTGCTCATGTTGCTCATTCCCTACAAAAAACCTTTTGCAGATGGTTTTGGCCATATATTGAACATGCAGGCCCTAGGATCATGATTTGTATTCCCAAATCTCATCCGCCTTCACTACTGGTTGGACGAATTAGTGAGATACTGAGTTTAAGGAATTGAACCTACCTCTGGGAAGAGCATCTGTGGTGAAGGATCACAGTTTCAGAGCCTTTTGTCATCATCAACAGTTTCAAATGGCTTGACATTTCCCAAGCGGGACTCGTACATAATTTTGAATAATCTCTACTGATACAAAATTGAGTTGGGTATTTCACACTGTGAAAGAATGGGTCAAATCTTTGCAATATGAATTGACACTTACCCAAAGGAAGAAAACTTGTCCCTCATTCTGTCTTGGTCTGTGGAGCCAGGATGTTTGCTCTGAAAATTCCTATTCCTAGATTCACCTCTGATGTCAGTCAAACTTCTTGTTACACAGGGTGCTACAAACAATTAAGTGTTTGTACAATGTTCTTGCTATGTTGTGCACAAGAATTTATTGCATGAGCCTTTGGGACATTCTGCCAGTATCCATTTATACAATGAAAATCACTGGTCCATATCTACATCCTTGAGATCACGTCAAGTACTATTGCTACACCTAAGACTTCCGAAATACAGTCTTGGGTAACAAAACCCAGAGGAATTTTCTGCCCAGGGAGATGGTTAGATCACCATCCCTGTATGTTTAAAGATTGTTTAAGCACCACTCTTAAAGATACAGTCTAGTGGTAAACCTTGATTGGTTTGACTTGATGATCTCCAAGGTCTTTCCCAACCTGAATAGATTCTATGAATCCTGGTCCTATGAGCACTGTCACCAGCTTGGAGTTAAACATCTGTGTGTCACTGAGAAACTTGCTTCCTAACCTCATTACCTTCTCAGTATTTCCTGTTGCTTGGCTTCAATCACTTCCTGCCTGGAGAGTGCTCCTGGAACCACTGGTGGCTGTGAAACCCATTTTTGGATACCTGCCTTCACTCATGTAGTCTATAAGGACGCTGTAAAGTGTGATGACATAAACCAATGTCCTGTGGAGACAACAAAGATTTCTGAATGAGCCAGTTGTGCTGCAGCTAACATGATTAATTGAAGCTGATAGACCTAATGCAAGCTCTGTGCAACCCCTTCCATTCCAGGAGAGACCAGATTACAGTCCACCAGGTGCAATGAGAATTAACAGAAGATGTGTGTGAAGCTAAGCAAGCAGTGCATATTTAACCAAATGCCTAAAAATTAGACTTTGGCTAATTGCTTGGTCCCTGATCAGGGAAGAGGAACTAATTAGGAGAGAGCAGATTAATTAGTAACCTAAGACACTTCTGAAATCACACAGAATCACTCTGTTTGGAAAAGACTCCTGGGCCCAACCATCTACCCTACCTTACAAGTCCACTCCTAAATAGGCCCACAGATGAAAGACAGTCTCTGTCTTCATTAAAAAGTCATACTCTAGGCACTTCAAGCTAGAAAGTGTCAGGGGAGTTTTAAACTGAAAGGCTGTGGAAAGAGCACAAAGATTGGAATGAATCATTCTCCTCTGGGAAAGTCATAAAAATTCTCTATCCTTTGAAAAAAACACAAGTTAGGACAAAAATCAATAACATTCCAATAGGAAACAACGGCATTTCAATGGCAGCCTTGATAATAAAATCCTGTTTGTGGAGCACAGGTCAAATGGACAAAAAGATCATAAACATTTATTTCCACAGAAGTGCAAAGACTGACCTGGACTATCAGTGACAGCAAGAGGCTTTAGGCTTTCTTGGCACTTGGCAAAAGATGAGATGCCAACAACTTCAACCTGTCAGTAATGACATGGGACAGAAACTACGGAGAAGTGAGATGGTGTGATGGTGTCAGATACACGAACAATTGCCATTTCCTGCAGATCTTGAGGCAACTGGTCAGACAACTTGAAAAAAAATTAAAAAGAAATTATTGGTTGAGGGACTAATTTCTGAACCCAGTAGAGGTTCCGAGTGGAAACATCACTTAAAGAATTCTGACCATGATGGGCTCATCATCCTTGGGGGACTCAAAACACCAAACGCAAAACCCTAATCCAGGAATAATTAATTGGCAGGTGAAGTGTTGAGAACCAAGGCTGACACATTCCTTTTTTTCCCTATAAGAAATGTCCAGATTCTCATGGGAGAGTGTGAACAAAAATACTACCCTGGATTGCTTTCCTAGAAGCAACCTTGAGAGAGAGATTCTGGACTGGATAACAACAGATGCCTGCTTCGGGGAGGAAGCTAGTGGTGCAGCATCTCAGTATAAAAGTGAGGCTGCTTGCAGAGACCCCCAGGGAGATAGATTTGTGCCATCTCTCCCTGCAGGACGCTTCTTCTCCCTCTCTGCAGACAGGCTGCTGCAGATGGAATGGACTCAACTTCGCTAATGACTTAGACCAGGGGTCCTCAAAACCCGGCCCGCGGGCTGGATATGGCCCCCCAGGATCTCCAATGCGGCCCGCAAGTATTTACAGTGGGGGCTGAGGGGAGGGGTGAAACCGAGCAGCCGCAGATGACTTCCTGCCAACTGCGTAGCTGGGCTGAGGAGGGGGGCAGCGGCATCAACGAAGTGGGCAGATCCCCCATCTCTCCCTCCCTCCCTCCAGCTCCCAGGCAGGACAAGCCAGGCAGCACAAACTATAGCCCAGCCCCCAACACTGTCTGAGGGACAGTGAACTGGCCCCCTGTTTAAGGAACCCTGACCTAGACTGTAATTTTAATGGACATTTTCTAAGATAGGTTTGGGTGGATTTTTCTTTTGTTATGGACTTTCTCACTGCCTTTAGGTTTTCTGTCAGGGTACTTTTGGTCAAAGGTGTTCTCCTTTATTTTGGTGGTGATAAGTTATGCAACCTTATCCTTACACTAATGTAAACACCAACAATAAACTGTGCTTTCTGCTGGTGGCTCTGCTCCTTGGACTTGGTTACAGAATTGTCAAAACAGCAGGTCAGACAAAAAGAAGTAAAATTAATCAAGAGGTGCACAAAATCACAAAACCAGTAAGAAAATATCTGGAGTTGCTGAAACTGGCTCAGGGAGCCTGAAGAAACACAGCTAAGAAGTTCAGCTACTAGCTGGTACAATTAACTCTCCCCATCAGAACTGTAGTCAGGGAAGATGGCAAACACGATGCTGCTTTGAAGGAGGCACCTGAACAGCTTGGGCAAGTACGGACCAGGAAGTCTGACTTGCTTATTGGACAACTTGAGAGGAAACAATTTGGGATGCTGGCAACCAGTTGAATGTGGGTTCAAGACCACAATTACAGATAAAGGAAAAGAAAACAAAGCAGTTAGGTCTTGATGAGATCTCGGATAGAATTTGCCTGACAATGGATAGCTTAGGGAAAATGGAAAAGGGTTTATTAACTCTATAACTGTATACAGAAAAAAAGGTTAAGCAAGTTAGCGCACACAAACTGGAAACTGTGTCACAAATGCCATCACATATTCTGAGACAAATATAACGGGAGATTACTGTTGTATCGATCCTTGGTTTTTTACATTAGAGACCTGGGCAAAAAACATGTCAGTCAGATAGAGATGGGTACCACCACCCTCTCTATTCTTCCTTATTTGTTGCCACTCTTGCCTGCAGATGCCAGACTCTCAGCCGTCCAGACCAGTGAACTCTTCAATTCTTCAGTGCAGCTTCTCCACAACATTGATTGGGCAGGCCTGACTCCTCAGTACCTGAACTGCATCCCTCGATACAGGAGACATGCTTTCACAGAGGACCCAGTCTCTGTCTTCCATGCCCAAGGTTTAAGAATTCTGGGGTCCTTCTGCTTTCTTTAGCTAAGCACAAAGGAATTCTCAGATGCCTCCCTTAAGGCTCCTTCTCTCCCCAGTACTTGAGCATTGCCAGGTTTTCTCAGTGGCAGAAATGACAAACAGTCTCTTGTCCTGCTGATCAGTGTTTTCTAAGATGGTGGCAATAGCCTCATGGCCCCAGCCATGTGTGGGATTCAAGATGGAGACTGATCACATAGCTGCGTCAGCAAGGCCCCTAACTCCACAAATGTGGTCAAGAGGGCTCCATGACCCTCATGTCTTCTTTCTCCTCCTGCCTCAGCTACAGGGGAAAGGGGAAGAATCCTTCAGCTCACCATGGGTCGCTGAACGGCTGCTTTGTCGGGGGGCTGCTTTATCAGCAGTAAGTTCTTCCTTCTCCAGTCCAAGGTGCCAGCCTGGAGCTGGTCTGGGTTGAAGCCAATGCCGCCACTGCTGAGCCATGGTCAGGGCCATGCAGAGGGCAGCAGGGCTGCCACTCCTCACTCCGCTGTCTACAGGAGGGCAGAGGGCCTGCCACGTCTCCTCCGTCCCATCTCTGACTGGAGAAGCAGGGCTGGAGGCAGTGAAGCGGTGGCAAGCCCTTCCCCACTGACTACCTGAGGCAGAACAGGGCCTAGGGAAGTGGGGTGACCACCCCTCCACCATCTATGGGACAGCTAAGAGGCTGTGGTTGCTGCCCCGTCCTGTCTTCCCCCAGCGGCAGGGCGGGTGTCGGAGCCAAAGCCCCATGCTGGGAGAAAGACCCCAGCCAAAAGAGGCAGGGCCACAAGGATCAGCCCCTTTCATCTTGTCACCTAGCCCACACCCCTCCAGGGCAGGAACCCAGGACAATTCTCTTAAAGCGAAATGCACCTTTTTCCCCCTAAAAGCACAAACCTATACATCTGAAAATTCTGGTAATTTTCAAACTGCAACAATGTATTTACAGTTTAATTGAGAGGTTGGTCTAGGGCCCTTTGGCAATGCAGCACAGATCTCTTGAAAGACTTTTGAAGAAGAAATGAGCTGGAACTTGCGGTATCCGGCTTACCTGTAACAATGATTTAGAAACAGAAGGAATTAATGAAGTTAAAAAGTTTGGTGATGGTACCATGATACCAAGACAATGAAAGCTCTCTGGAAAAAATACAGGTAATACCAGTGAAGTCCAGCTTCACTGCATCACTCACTAGACCAGATTGTACAGAGCCTCATCAAGCTTGACCCTGAAAGTCTCCAGGGATGAGGCCTCCACTGCCTTTCTAAGGCATCACCCTTAGATTCAAGAACATTTTGCTGATGTCTAACCTAAACCTACCCTTTTCCAGCTTAAAACCATCATCCTGTCTGAGTAGACTCCTTTCCTACTGCCGTGCAGACAGTCCCTCTTACAGTCAGATGGGCACCTCAAGTACAATGGACCCAATGGACTGGAGCTTCTAACTTCCCTTAAGGGCAGCTACAGTTGTCAAACACAATACGAACACAATCACAAAGAAAAAAATTTGAGATCTTTTCCGGCAATAGTTCCAAAATGTCAGAGCTGCCTCCCAAGACACAATGCTGCATTCCAACAGTGGAAGCCAGGGCAGCTCAGCTAACGAAATCAGAAAGGTCTAGTTGTGTTATATTTATTACAGCCCACACAAGAGCAGCAAATAAAAGACCCAGCAAAGTAATGGGGAACTAAAACTGAACTTGGAGTTCCAGTGACTCAGCTGGGTAATTGGTTCCTGGCTTTTATACATCTCATTCCTTCTACAGCTTCATTTGGATACCAAAGGCTTATTGAGATATTTTACATGTTTATAAGGAGCCTTTAAGCTAAGAATACAGAATTAGTTGTCTGCCCCATCATGAAATTAACTTGTTTTACACTTGGACAAGAAGAGGTTTTTAATTCACACCACACTTCAAACATGAGTTATTTACACCGGGAAAGCCTTTTCAAACTTCAGACCAAAGAAAAAAGAAGTGACATTCATGCAAAAGCTACCAACTCATATACATGACATCAAGTCATATATTACAGACTTGAGGCCACTCACTTTTTACCAAATGTCATAAGGTTTGCAGTTCCCACATTGTGTTTTAGTATTTCTGCCAAAATTGCCAACAAAGAACGTGTCTTTAATTTCTCTGACCCTATTGTGTCAAAAACATCTCTCCTGCACCCCATACTGTATCTTTTAGACCTGCTCAGTGTTCATTTCTGAAATTTCAGAAATGCTCGATAGGAAAACCTCAGAACATACGATGCAGCTTCCTCGCTCACATCTGGAGCCATACATCAAAAGTCATGCCTAGGAACAAAAGCTCTGCCATTGTTTTCTTATAAAAATTAATGGAAGGACCACTAACGCTTCCAATGAAATAAGCTAAAAGACGAAAAAGGAAGTAACTGAACTGATAAAAATTAAATTAATTTTGCCATTTAGCTCCTTGCCAGGCCTTAAATATCCACCGTGAAGAAAAGGCAGAGCTCATGAATTTCAGTAGCAAAATTGTAATGTCATATTGATTAGTGTTTCGGTCACTGTATAAAATTATTTTCCAGTTAGATCCTGATTTATGGCTTCCCTTACACATTTTTCTCCTTATTTATTAGGTGTGATTAAAATGTTAGTTAACTAGTTCTTTACCTGTATCTCAGCTCAACAAAACAAAATATTAAACTAGTACCTCTCTCACCAGTTACTTAGTGCCATGTATTCTTAATTTCTTTTACCTTACGGCTGCCTGAAGAAGACCCCTGCTTTAACAGTAAAGACACTGGATGTCTTTTGGTCAGATGGATCCTTCCAAAGGATGAGGGAGAATGCATTAAGTGTTATGGTCACCACAGAGTTAAACAATGTATTTGTACCCCCTAGAATTTTTTCATATCTGATGCTAATCATGATACTACTTGGTTTCCTTTTGATATAATACCACTTCTGTTATTTTTAAAATAAAAATGTTGTGTTCTCATTGAGTCAGCACTGTTTCCTCTCCCATCAGGAAGGATGTGAGAACTTCACCTGTTTTGCTCACTGCAGTTCTTATGTTCAGGTAAGCTCCTTTGCTGTCCATCTATTTGCAAATAACTTTCCTAAAGGTCTCAGGCTGAACATTCCTAATCTAGGCTACAGCCAACCACAACAATCCATAAGTAACAAAGCCCCATTTCCTTCTCACAAGCCTTCAGAACATCAAATGACCTGCCTTAAAGGGTATTCAACCAGCATCAAAGCTTTGATCAGCTTATGATATAAGGCTAGTAAATGCCACCACTTTGCATAGCAGAACTAGAAATAATGAGAAATAAAAAAAACCCCAATTCATAAACTAAGGATTAACCATCCAGGGCAACACAAGGAGGAACTGTGACAATCTGTGTTGCAAGGCCAGAGAACACCCTCAATGACCTGAATAATCTCTCTCAGAGCAGGTATAGTCTTAAGCTCCATCAGGGGAGGTTTAGACGTGACATTAGGAAAAGATTTTTCACTGAAAGAGTGATCTGGTTTTGGAGTGGGCTGCCCACAGATGTGGTTGAGTCACCATCCCTGGAGGTGTTCAGGGTTAGGCTGGATGAGGTGCTGAGTGGCATGATCTAGATGTTAGATGTTAGATTTACTTGGTTTATTTGGATTTAGGTTGGACTGGATGATCTTTAAGGTCTTTTCCAACCTTATAATTACTGTGATACTGTGATCTATGTATATGTAAGAAAAAGAACATGTAACCAGGAAACTTCAGCCTTATAGAATCATAGAACTTTTTCAGTTGGAAAAGACCTTTGAGATCATCAAGTCCAACCACTAACTCAACTCTACCAAGTCCACCCCTAAACTATGTCCCTAAGCTCCTCCTATCAGTCATGTAACATCTCAACGGTATTTCTCATCAGCTTTTAAGCAAATTAATGATCAGTACTTCAACAGCTTTTGTATTATGGACATATATTTACCTGTGCTAACTACAGACCTGNTTTATTCCCAAATTTGCAGGCAGCTACAGTAGATGAGACCAAAAGTCTATCCCAGTATCCACTCACACACTTAAATACAGCTAGAAGAGATGCTTAACAGGAGAGTTTAAGAACCAGTGAAGCTTTGCCCTGTGTCTTAACCAAATTCTGGTGGAGTCTAGCAATTTCCCAGCCTACTGTGATATCTGGGTTTTTTTGCTGCAGAACAACCAAGTTTCTTAAAAAGCCTTTGCTGAGACACACCTTGGAAAATGGTCTTCCTGAAACCTGAGTCTAAATCGCTGAACCTTTTTACCCCAGTCACCTAGATGGAGAGATAAGATAAAAATGTCTCTCTGCCTCTGAAGCATCTTTGAGCTATTCCAGGCCAAGCCTCCATATGAAAGTGCAGCATTAGGTTATTAGTACAGTTTTTGATAGGCTCCTGACTTCCATTTCATTCTGAAGTCAGTAAGTACAGTCCTTCTCATGTTCCACCGTGTGGTTTGCTTTGCTGGCCGAAACATGATAGCTGCTTCCCTATTAATATCATCGCACTGTCTGAATGTATTTTAAGAGCTTATGATACTTGGCAATGACTGGGTTTGATTTTGTTATTGTTGGGTCAGAATGCAGCACATTTAATTTAACCTTTAGCACAAGATGGGATTTATCTGATCAAGAGACCAAGCACAAGTAGGAAGGGGTGCATTTCCTTTAAAAAGCATGCACCCCTTGATCTACTTTCAATGCAAAGGGTTTTCATCTGTTTGAATGACAGCCACAGAGTCCCGTTACGCTGACTGGAAACCAGTGACGAGAGCAGGGAATCTGGACAGTGATGCAAAGGCAGATTTTTTTTGGCAGCGGGATGTAGTGCATTCGAACTTGTGAATGAAGGATGGTGACATGCCTTCCACTCAATCCAAGAGTCCTTTTGGAGGCAAAAATCTCCTTAAAACATATTGCAGAATGGTTTCAAGAAACCAGTGAAAAATGACTGATGCCTTATTACTGGAATGTGCAAGTAGGAGTTTAAGCTTTTCCTCCTCAGCGATGTCGATTAATGGAGCAGGTCTGTTGGGAGTCAGTTGCTGGGCTTAGTAGATTTCAGTGCCTCAGCCCAATGGAGCATTTCCAGCCTGTTCACCATCACTGAACCACCACCACCACGGCTTCCCCCACCATGAGCCTGGGCCAGGGCAGGTGGTGTTAACTGGGGTTATAGGCTTCTGAAACTGGGACCCACCTCTTTTTTTCATGTGATCAAATTTGACATTTCCATTCAGGAAAAGAGAGAAGATAGAACTTCACCGGAAGTTTGAACATAATAATAAATTTGAAAGTAATAATAGTTCTGAACATAGTCATTTGGAGATAATAATTTGAACTCTAATAATAATTTTGAACCTAGTAATAATTTTGAATATAATAATTATTTTATTACTAGTGACCTGGGGTTTCCAGAACACACACCCCAAAATAATCACGTATTTCTGAAAAAAGTGACCCTCTTCAAATTCAAGTCTGATGTTCACTTTCACAACTGCATCATACCCAACATGGTTACCGGAACATTTACTTGAAGAAACATTTCAAATATCTGGGGAAAAAAAAGAGTTCACGTGTTTGGAGAAAAAAAAAAGGGCTTAGTGTGCATTTCTTTCATTTCTTTCTTGCCTCCCCGTTGGGTAGCAGCATGTGTTGACTCTTCTTAGCTTTACCAGCAATGTTATATATACTGAGATTCTATCTAGACAAGAAATGAGCAGAAATACTCTACACAGCAAAATAAGAAAACACAGATTATTGCCCGAGCCCCCGAAGGCCTACTTTGTCCATCCAACAGTTTGTTTTACTTTTCATAAAATTTATTTTGGCTGTAGCCAGATTGATGGTGATTATATTTGAAATCCCTCCCACCCATCTGTCGCATAAACACGTTGTTAATTCAAGACTTTTTAAAACTTATTTCGATAACAAACGTGGCTCCTTACTCATTAGCGGATTCTGGCCATCGCCGTGGCATCAGCAAACAATAAAATGCTCCCTGTGAGCAGCTTTTAGCTGGTAGGATGTGCTGCTGCTTTAAGGGCAGTCACAGTAGTTAGAAACCGACGCAGCTTTCAGAGAAGAAGAAACGCACCTAAACTGAAAAAAATACCCCTCAAGTAATATCAAGTGTCTTAGTAGCCTAGAAAGATCAATTTATGCAACCTGAGCGATGGTAAAATTTCCAAGTTCTCCTGTAGCCAAGCAGAAGCAATAAAAAAAATCCCCAAACAACAACAAACACCATCACTCTTCATTAAATTTCTGAAGTTTCTACGAAGCAGATTCTGAGCTTGATCGGGATTTCTGTTGATAATACCAGCATATTTGATTTAAAAAAATAAATAAAAAGGCAGAAAGAAAAAGCGAACGTCGAAGGCTGCAGAAAAGGGGGCAGGAAGTGCCCACTGCAGGGTCTGGGGTCCACACAGCTTTTATTTCACGGAGAAGCACAGACAGCCTATTCCCTGGCGACAGCTCTCTGCTCTTTCCAACCCTGCACAGGATTTCCTTCTGTCTGAAAGTGTAAGAGTTCCTCCAGTAAACACTCTGCATATGCATTCCAGCTGCTGTGCTTGCTCTGCCAGCGACAGGACCGCAATGATTCCCCACCAAACCCTTCTAATCACCAGCCCGTGTCCATTTCCAGCTGCCCCGTGCAGGCAGCAAGGGCTTGCGCTGCTTTTGGTAACTTTAGCCTTATTAAGAAATTAGCTTTTTGCATCCCAGCATGTTAATCTTCATCTCAGGATTCCTCAGGGTGAAACTGTGAAAGGTTTAGGCTGGGCTAAGAGCTCAGTTTCCAGGCAAACTTGCATTAATGAACCGCTTCAAGCAAAAAGAAGTTAAAACATATATATGTATATATGTGTGTGTGTATATATATATGAAAATATTTTACATGCTAATTCATATCAAGACACACAGCTATGAACAGCACAACTATATATATTCTCATCATCAATATGCATCCACACACACTTAGAAGAAATGGCCATCTGTACTGTTTGCTGCTGTCCCTATTTATTTTGGCAGGGACTTGCCTTTACAGGAAAAGGATTTTTTTGTTGTTGTTGTTGCAGAGCCTCACCATTCCTTTCCAGAACAACTGCGTGGAACACGACACAGAAAGAATTTCTCAACCTGCAGTAAAGAAAATAGGACTTATGAAGGAGCTTAAGGCATATTCTATTACTAGCATAACAATGACTTTTTTTTTTCCAGTCCCTAGGGAAACTCGAGCAGATTTCTGATTAACCCTTTCTTCAGAGTGAATTTTGTTGACTGATTTTTTCCAAAGTCTAATTCTTACTCAAAGAATACACTTTGTTTGTACTAACAACTCTTTTCTCACTGCTGTGCTGCATTTCCCGTTCATTCTCTTGAAAGGCCAAACAAAACACCATGGCCAATTCTCATCACTTTTCATTTTCAGGTTCACTTTTTTAAAATCTCTCCTCTTTAATGAAACAAAATCCCTCCAGTCCCTCCCGAACCAAGGTTGTCATTGTTCAGCCCATGGATACCTGGACATGTAGAGCCCTGACTGCCCAAACGGAAACTGGAGCCCAGCAATTACAGTCGGAACTGGCTTCCCATCAAAGGTGAAGCCCTTTCTCACAGCCCCAAATACACAAACAGTGGCTGGGTTCAAACAAGGGCCAGTTTAGCAAGATGCTCTCTCCAAACAGCACCAAGCAATCATATATTTTTATTTTTTGAGTCATAGCAAATATTTTCACCTCTTGTATTTACATTTGGATGATCATTTTAATGCATAAAGGAGGCTGAGGAAAAGCAAGCATTTTCAGACCTGTAAATACGACAAACACGTTACTAACATTTATGTTGGCACAATATTTCTCCACTTAGTGGCATATTGGCACAAAATTTCACATTTAAAAAATTCAAGCAGTTATGGGATTTTTTGGGGAAAAATTAGGTCTTTCCATAACCCATTTCCCAGGAAAATAACCATGGTTTATGCCTTTCCTTTAAAACCAATCAAAATTTTTTAGTAGGCCAAGGAAGTAGCTTGCCCATTTGGCATCTGGATTGGCATTGAGGGCTCTACCTCAATTCCCTGCTCTACTAAGCAGAAATGGATGAGGACACCATACACTGATCCTCACACCATTGGTGAAGGAACTTTGGACTTCAGAAGTGCCTCTCATGAGCGTAGGGTGCCAGGTGAGAAATCTGAAGTGAGATACGATCATGGATCACCAACTGACAGGGTCTACAGTGGGACTGTTCTGCTGCATGCAGACACTCTGTCATTGTCTGTATCTGCATTTTTATCTGGCTGTGCAGTAGGGATGAGGGGACCCACTTTCAAGTCCATATGATCAGAGAACCACAGAATGGTCTATACTGGAAGGGACCTCAGAGATCATCCAGATCCAACCCCATGCCATGGGGGTGAGGTGCCCTCTCACCAGATCAGCTTGCCCAGAGCCCCATCCCACCTGGCCTTGAACACTTCTGGGATGAAGCAGCCACAACCTCCCTGAACAACCTGTTCCAGTGCCTCAGCACCCTCACAGGGAGGAATGTGGTCTATGCTTAAAGCATATATAAGACAAATATTTAAGGAGAAAAAACCTACCAAATCATGTCTCTTACTGAATAATTTTTTCAAGGTGTCTTTAATGGTGAAAACTTGACAAAAATACCTTTTTGCATGTCTGTCAGTGCTGTTACAACCATGTTAATATTCAGACAGCAGTTTGTCTGTTCCTCTTAATATTACTCCTAAATTTGTTTCTAGCAAGTCTCCAGGCAGGGCATATCAAAGGGATTACTGTGCTGAATAGCTGATTAAAGCTGGTCGCCCTTCAGCCTCATGCCTGCGATGCCACCTTAGGCACACAATAATAACCCCAAAATGATTAACTGTCATGTTTCATTGCTTAATTACATTGTCACTGGAGCCCTCCTCAGAAACCTCTTGAGAAATAGACTTCAGCAGTAATTTTCTTTTTTTCAAAGGTTTTAAAAATTATTATTAGTAGTACTACTATTTCACTTCTTCAAAACTCAAAGCAAATACCAACAGACCTAAACAAGCAAACTCATAGAAGCCACAAGTCCAGAAAGTCCCAGCCCACAGGCTGGTTTGAAATAATCTCCCAGAAGACAGAAATCCTCTCACTGCAGCAAAGAGCAGCTCAGAGGTTCTTTCATCTTCTGTGTTCCGCTAAGATGGGGAGATCCAATGCTGACAATGAGTTATCACAGAATATAAACATAGTGTATTGGGTTGGAGGGGACCTCTAAAAGTCATCTAGTCCAACCCTCTACAACAATCAGGGACATCTTTCACTAGAACAGATTGCTCAGAACCCCATGCAGCCTGACCTTGCATGTCTCCAGAGATGGGGCTTCTACCACCTTTCTAGGTAACCGGTTCCAGGGTTTGGTCACCTCGGATAAAGAACTTTTTCCTAATGTTAGGTTTTAATCTGCTTTACACAGAGTTTTAACAGTGCTCAGACCCTTATAATTTGCCATCCCTGACGAAAAGCAGGATGTATGGGGCAGTGCAGCCAGCCCTGAGAGCTATTTTCTCCTTTCAGTGATTTTTTACACATTTACAGACATGCATACGCAGGCTCGTAGGTCACTTTGAATAAATACGACCAGTACCACTTCCAGTTCTAAAGAAAAAAGTGCTACAGGCAGCATCAAGGAGGAAAGGGTTCTGTGATGTATTAATCATGAAATTATAAGAGTTTGAAAGCGGCTCATGAAAATACTAAGGGGTTTAACAGAGCTGCGATTTGATAGCTTCTTCTTATGACAAGCTAGTCCTGTCCATTCGTGTTTCAGTGATTAACTCCCATCATTCTGTCTAGCTTTGCTTAAAACAAGCAATTTTAGCCGCAGAAACTTTCTTTGCCCTCCTGTCATTTAATCTGATGGGCTCTGATGTATCTGAGTTTGTCAGTAAAAGCCATGAATCTGGAGCCAGAGCTGAGGGTGGATGAGCCTTAAGATCACTGCGGAAAGAGCACAAGCCAGCAGCTCCACTCCTCTCATCAGCTATTACTTCACATTACTAGTAAATAAATGAGCATGAGCCCTTGGCCATCTTGAGTTCAACATCCTGAGTATCCCATGTTAGAATCATAGAATGGTTTATGCTAGAAGGGACCTTGAGGATCATGTAGTTCCAACCCCCGTGCTGTGGGCAGGGACACCTCTCGCCCACTAGACCAGGTTGCCCAGAGCCCCATCCGATCTGGCCTTGAACACTTCCAGGGATGGGGCAACCAAAATCTCCTTGAGCAAGCCATTCCAATGCTTCATCACCCTCATGATGAAGAACTTCTTCCTAATATCCAATCTAAATCTACCCTATTTCAGTTTGAGGACCCTTTGTCCTGTCCCTACAAACCCTGGTAAAAAGCCCTTCTCCAGCTTTCCTGTAGGTCCTTTTCACGTACTGGAAGGCCAATATTAGGTCACCCTGGAACCTTCTCTGAGCTGAACAATCTCAGTTCTCTCAGCCTGTCTTCATAGCAGAGGTGGTCAAGGCCTCTAATCATGGGATCATAGGATGTTAGGGGTTGGAAGGGACCCAAGAGATCATCGAGTCCAACCCCCCTGCCGGAGCAGGACATCTTCATGGACCTCCTCTGGTCCTGCTCATCACAGCCTGACCTCAGCTGCTTCTACACAGTGCTCCACATCACATTAATGACCTTTACAGTACCTATCAAGCTACTAATGCAAAGCACAGCAGAGATATATTAGCAAACAATCTCACACTAGAGAGACCCACCAGAGTTTCCAGTGTTTTCTTGCAGCCCAGCATTCTGCAGCCCATCACTGACTTCCAGATCAACTGAAATTTTCATCTGCAAAAGAAAAAACCCTGATCTCGCTGTAATTTCCATATATGGATTCATTCCAGTCCATTACAATTCTGTTTGCCAACTCGAACGGCAAAGAAAACAACCATTAGCTAGCAACCTATAAAGATTTCCTTTCTTCACATGGGGCAGAGCCTTTAATCTTGTGGCAGGCACAAGCAGCTTCTGAAGTGCATTTGCTCAGGGCTCCGGTTGAAATGGGAATTAATGGAGTCGTAACACTGCAGCAAACAAAGATCTTTAACATTGTCCTTACACATTACAGGCAGCCCGCAGCAGATTAGATCGATCGAAAATGCTGCTAGAGATTTACGCGAGCTGCTGTCCAGTGAGGTGTCCTTGTCAGAAAAAGATTCAGCAGACAACTTAGCTGCCATTTTGCTGTGCTGCTGTAATTAGAAAACCCCTGGTAACAGCACAGAGCAGCAATAGTTAATGCAGGTATTTTAAAAGGAAAAAACCGCCAAGACATTGCCTCAAGAGGGAATACAGTTCTTCTCTTACAAAAATTACTTTTAAATGGCGTCCTAAACGGCTAACAGGCCATTAGTCATCTCCAGTAATGACAACAGGCAATTTATTCTCATGCACATGCCACGCAGTTAACAAAGGGGTCAGCTCTAGGTGTGTTAGCAGCAGGAGTTCTCAAAATAGATGTGCAAGCAACAGCCATTCCAGTCCAAAAGTTAGGTCAGATGGACTACAGGTCTGTACTTTGCTCTGCACCAAGTTGTTCCCTGATAGGAACACAGAAATGTCCACATTGAATCACCCAAACAACCTTCTCAAAGGCTGCTAATAGTTTTTAATTGTATAATTATTTGAATAATATATTAATTATAAATTCTAAAAATGAAATATATAGTTGTTTAATGGTGTCTCAGATAATGTCCACAAAGGCAGGACCCCGTAACAGTGACTGCTTCAGAAAATGTATCTGTGAATATGTCCTAAGGCCATAAATAGGCACATAACTGGTGAGATCCATGGAGTGATCAACCCTTGGCTGGTTCCAGCGAGGATACACATCCTGCATCTGAGCACTTGCACAACGAAAACATCTACAGGTTTCCTGGCTACAGAGAAAAAAGTATTCCTTAATTCCATTATTGCCTAGATACACCCTGGTCATTTATGGTTTCAAAGACCATCTATTAAACGAGGCTGCTTCCACCAACACTCAACCATCTTTTATTTCAGACTGGTCCATGAAGTACCTGCACAGACCACTGGTCTGAAGAAGAATGCATCGAGTTCTTGTTATTATCTGGTATTATTATCAACATTATTATCATTATTATCTCCATACTGTCAGTGGGACCAATCTGGGTGATACTTGGTGGAAACCAGGGTTCACCCCCAGCCTTCCCTCACCACCTGGGATGTTTAAGAAGCCAAAACTTGCTGCCTTCACCACTCCACTGGCTTGGTGACATGTTATGAATAGGAGAAATATTAGGAATGATTTTTAGCATTCCTCATCTGACGCTCCAAATCCCTTGTTTACTTTGTTGCCTGAGAGCTGTCAGATTGTCCCCACCAAGCTGACAAGCCTGGAAGTTGAGTGAAGCTGTCAAGCAGTGATTTGCGGTAGGGCAGCCATCTCCGAAGGGTTTTGGCATGCAGGAATTCGAAGGGAAACAGTGATAACCTTTCAAACTCTCCCAGCTCTCTGCTGCTTGACGTGCACGAGGGTTTGAAGTAATGCCATTTAACACAAAGATCTCAAACTCCAAGTAATTACTCAGCTGCATGGGAAGAGGTAGGAAAATAGGCCACTTTTTTCTTTTTCAAACAAGATTCCAGGTGGTGCTGAACTTGAACTGCGGCAAGCTTCATCAAAAACTATCAGCCTGGAAAAACACAGCCAGAAGGAAGCGACTATTGCAAAACCAGTATGGGCAGGGCAATAGAGAAATCAGTACAAATTATTACAGTAAAATCCAAGTAGGGGCTAACACAGAAATTTGAAGTCATTTGGCTCTGTGATTTTGATGAGGTTTAAGGGCTCCTTCTCTTTCAGTGTTTAAGCCCAGGGAACAGCTCCATGGTTTTGACAACTACTACTTACACACGCAGAAAGTTTACAACCTGGCTTGCAAGTTGATTTTTGGAAGGTTAGGGGCTTTTTTCCCATCCTCTGTGTTCCTCTCTGGAGATCGCAGACTCCTTCAGTATTGAACTCTGTTCTTTAAACACACAGTTTAAGAGGAGTCTGAAGTTCAACCAGCATCTCGGCAAAGTGCATACAATTCTCACTAATAAATCCATCATTAAATCTCTTGGCCTCATGGCCTGCATCTCTTAACACCTTGTGCCATTTGTACATCTCCTGAAAAGCTACAGGAGGACGCTGTTGGCTGATGGGGCTGCGCTAGGAACTCCAGATTTAAGGAAGCACGGAAAACTTCATTTTATTCCCAGTAAGATGATTGACCTTATATATAAACCCTGGATATGAACTGAAATTTATTTAGCAGTGAAACTCATAATTTTTGTTTAGAGCCTCAGAAAGCAAAAGATTCTTTCTTAAATATATTTAAGTTTATATAAAATCGCTGTCTATAAATTCACATAAGCATGGCATGAGTAGGTAGGATCTACTCATGGGTAGGTAGGGCTTTCTCATGCTTTAAAAAGCTGGAAGTGTCTCCTAGATTTTTGTAGGTTGCTGCATCTTAGAATCATAGAACCGCTGGGGCTGGAAAAGATCCTGAAGATCATCAAGTCCAACCATTGCTCACTAACTTACTATTTAATAAAATGTGCACATGATGTACAGTCTCCGTAGAAACTTCTCCAATGTTACTTTGTAGGTAATTCTGCTTTTATTAATTGAAATGAATGAATTAATTGCTTTATCAGATAAATTTTCTCCTGATTTCTTCAACCGAAGCAGAATTCCACATTCCTTATCCCACTATTATTAAAATTAGTCCAATAGAAGGAAACAAAGTTTTTAAGGTGATGGCACAGAATCAGGATTGAGAGGGGGGTTTTCACTCTCCAGCAACAATATCCTCTGTGGACTTTGGTGAGACATCGAGCCCATTTTCAGTTCAGGTTCCCCACAGAGTAAACTCGGATTTATGCAGCGTCAGGCATGTCAGATGCGCAAGTCTTGCCTTTTTATTTCCTACGGTATTTATACAAGTCCCATGAGGTTTAAGAGTGGTTTTCTTTTTCCTATTCTCTCTCTGGCATCACTTGGTACCACACAAATGCCAAAACTAAGCCCTAACCATTTACAGGAGAAAATGGGCCCTCCAGTTAAACCAGTCCAAACTGTTAAAACAGCGCTGTGTGACAGCACTGGCCACAGATGGAGAAGACTCAAGAAAACATGACAAATGGAAGCTATCAGCTTATAGGTGATGGCAAACCACTACAGGATAACTCATGAGATGTTCAGGACATGGTTTAGTCATTCAGGATTGTATGGAAGACTGTTGGACTTTATGATCTTGATGGCCTTTCTCAACCTTGATGATTCGATGATTCTATGACTGCAAAGCACAAACCACTCCCCTGACACCACAGAGAGCAAAAATAGGAGTGAAAGGCAGCCAGAGGAAAGCACCTGCAGCCTGAATTTCTGGGCTTTGACATAAGAATTAGATCATGTTTACAGGACAATAATTAGGAAGGGAGTTTTAAGGCTCATAATTAAAGAGTTAAGGGCTTACCAAGCCCTGGGTTGCAGATGTATTACGTGCCATAAAAGGTGTCAAGGAAAGTTCAGGGTAGCTGGGAAGAAATTCTGCCAGAACTCATGCCCGAACATATTTAATAACAAAATATGTGCACATGACAAGCATGTCTGACAGGCCGGGTTTCTAGACGCTCCACAGTGCCGTGAAGAAACATTAAATGCTGATAGATCTGCTTTTTACATTTAACGGTGCAGACTGGAAGGAAAAGAGTGTTCAACACTGTGTAGCCTAGATAATGCATTAGGAAAGTTTCCTCTTCATGCGGCAGCAAAGAGCAAATCCTTTTCTTTTTTCCTTTTTTTTTCAACATAACTCACAAACAGCTATTTTGATCTCATTACAAGGAGTCCTGCTGGCTGGTGAAAAGTGCTAATATTCGTGTCAGCTCTGGATACTTGCCTGCCCTCTTCCTCCATGTTCATATTTGCTGCTTGTAGAAACAAGTGATGTAGGTTCAGTCCACCAGCTACAGACGGGTTTGCTAAAGACAGAGAATCACAGAATCACTTATATTGGAAAAGACCTTCAAGGTCAAGCCCAGCCATTAACCCAGCTGTCCCCAGGCTAAGCTTCAGATCTCCACGACTTTGAAACACATTCCATCATTTATGTCCTTCACCTCAAATGATGTTGATAAGAAGAGAGGACCCACTTCTACCAAGGCTTTAGTTCTGCATGGTGGTTGCTGCCCCAACCTTGCAGGGTCTAGACCCAGCACAAACAAGTCTGTTCCATTAAATCCTGTTCTATGTGCAAGCAAAGAGCTGAGTACTGCATGGAATCCAGCTTCACATTCCCAACTGCAGCAACTGATTTGAAGTGATTTAGGAACAGTGAGTGTGGCCTTGGTGAAATACCAACCTCAAAAGCACTCTAAGGAGGCCAACAAGTTGGAGCTGCAGGCACGTTTGCTCAAGAAAAGGTATTAAAAATTACGTGATGTTAGAATAAGTCAGTCCACGAAGGAGAACAGAACATTCACTTGCAAGTCATCTCAGAAGACAGGTCAGCGACAAGGGAAATAAATAAACTCACAAACTGCCCCAAATTTAACTTCAAGTCCATTCTTTAATTTTGCAAACAGCAGTGCTCTCATTTGGCACCGACCAGTCATCAACAGCAGGACTCAAATCCTGCCAGGAAGGAAGGGTTTTGGGCAGCTTCAGGAGCTTCCCAAGTCTATCTTCATCTGAAGGGCTTTGGAAGTAAATAGAATGGTGAGATTCAGGCTGCATGTGAATGAAAACTGCTGAAAGATTTGGGAACAAGCATCACAAAGCATGAGGGAGTTCCTGGAGGTGTCCCAGGACATAATTTGCCTTAACCACAGAATCAGTTTGATTGGAAGAGACTTCTAAGATCAAGTCCAACCATCGACCCAGCATGGACTGGTCACCACTAATCCATGTCCCTCAGCACCATATCTCCAAGGCTTTTAAATATCTCCAGGGATGGGGATTTCACTACCACCCTGGGCTACCCAAGCCAGGCCTAGAAAACCTTTTTAGAGAAGAAGTTATTCCTCACAGCCTCATCTACACCATGAAAACCTTTTAAGCCATCCAGCGCATTGCAGCCCATCTCTAAGTGTAACTCAAAAGACCACATGGTCATTTCAATCCCCATTCTTAGGACACACACCTTTTTTCTTTTCTTTTCCTATTTTTTTAAAGCCTTCCTGCTTGCTTTCGTTCTACCTCAGGTATAGGTTCAAAGAGCTAATCTTAAACATCTACAGCCTCAGGCTGGTTTGTGGTATTTATTTCCAATTTATTCTATTTTATAGCATGGTTTGGATTATACATGACAATCAATTTGCTGGAATTTATAGCTCTCCAACTACTACGTTTTCGTGATGTACTTGCCCTTAATTTGTGGATTTTATGGAGAGTTTATTGAGGTTAGATTTCCCACTTACACTTTTTCAACATCTTTATGTGTAAACACATGACACATAGTGAAGCAGAGAACATAGAATCACAGAACGGTTTAGGTTGAAAAGGACCTTCTAGTTCCAACCCCCTACCACAAGCAGGGACAGGAAAACTTATTATCCACAAGAACTAAATCAGATTAAAATCTCCCGAGCAGCCACACAGCAGCCCTTTGGTGAAGGAGTCCCTTTACCTCTGAGTCTGGACTCCAAAGACACACAAAATCTCTTGGGCAGGATTGAGGATGGGAATTGCACCCTGGCATCAACAGGAGAGGAAACCAAGAGTGAGGGTGTCCCAAACTGGCACAGATTTACCCCTTTCTGAGCATCGCTCTTAACCTTCCTTCTCTTATCCCTTATCCTTCCTTTCCTCACCCTTTCTCACCATTGCCCAGGTACCCACTTACCTGCAAATGTTGTCTCTCCCTTTGACACTGACCCTAAGACAAATCAGGAATGAAAGAAAGAAGCCAGACTTGCAGCCCACCCCACTTCACCAAGGTTGTCCTAGGCCAACCACTTCCTAACTCAGCCCCCTGGGTTATGGGATTTTGGGTAGCTCCCAGGCAGGATTTGTTCCATTTTTCAGACCAGACCAAAAAAAAAAGCGTTCAGCATTCTCAGCCAAGAGGATTGGACTCGGTGCCGCAAGGGCAGAAAGACGGGCTCCGCATTGTGCTGCACAAAACGAACACGCAGCACTGAGAGGCCACAAGAAGGAGGAGGTAAGACACCTCCTGGGAATGAGGCAGGGATCTCAACCAGTGCCCCGCAGGCAGAGATTACAGCAGTCTGTGACTGAAAGGCGTGTAACAGCCATGGCATCAGCCTGCCCAGAGCACCCTCCTGCACAGGCACCTTCGCTGGGGCTGTCTGCTATGAGATGGAGCTGGGCACATCAAAGAAACATCAAGGCCATGAGCTGCAGGGAGAAGGTGACAAGACATCTGATACTTGGTGAGGGGTGAGATCTGATGGAGCCTGAGTGTTGGGCAGATGGAGAGAAGCTAGAGGAGACGTGGACAAGAGGTCCTGCTCACTGAAGCAGGACTGTTGTAAGTGTGCAGAGCAGAACTTGATTTTTGTCTTAATTGTTCTGAATAAAGATATTGAAGGTCTTCCTGAAGGTGTTCAACAGGCTGAGACAGTTGTGGTTGTTCAGCCTGAAGAGGAAAAGGGTCTGGGGGGATCTTATAGTGACCTTCCAATCCCTGAAAGGGGCCTATAGGGTGGCTGGGAAAGACTGCTTACCAAGGGCAGGGAATGACAGGACGAGGGATCATCGCTTAAAACTGGAAAAGGGCAGATTGAGGTCGGACATGAGGAAGAAGTTCGTTCATGTGAGAGTGGTGATTTGTGTAACAGGTTGTCTAGAGAGGTGTTGGAGGCCCCATCCCTGCAGCCATTGATCAGCTTGATGGGACTCTGGGTAGTCTGTTCTAGTTAGGCATGTCCCTGCTTGTTGTAGGGGGGTCAGACTACACAACTTTTGGAGATCCCTTCCAACCCTATGATTCTATCATTCCTCCTAAGATCTTCACTTTGTGTGGCCTCATACAACTGGGAAGCTGTGGCCAAACTGTGGCGGAAAGATAAAGGAGGAGGAGGAATGATCAGCAAAGGGGAAAAGCAGACACCAAGCTTCATTAAAATCTAACAAGGCTGAAGCTGCTTTGTGGCAGAAGAACTCTACAACAAAGACTTTCTGACTTTAGCCAGCATCCAAAATACAAAGCAACCTAGAAGCTGGGAAAGAAAACCAGTCTTGCCAGAGAACTCTCCAGGAGAGAGAGACTCTAAGGTACTGACAGAAAAAGATACATTTTTTTAAAGCCATTCATGGGTCATTACGTGAAGCTCTCCAAAATGCTCCACCTACTGCCTCTTGAGAGGGAGAGGGGTTGGCATCCTGATGGGGCGATTGCCAGACCTCCTCTGCTCTCCTCACCAAGCAGATTCCACCAAATCACTGCACTTGGCAGAGACTGCAAAACACTGCCCTTCACTCAGAAGAGGGATTAAGTGTATTTTTACCTCACGCCACTGCAGATCTCACGACACCACAAGCCGGGTGAATATTTTGGGGACATCTGCACTCCTGAGCTCCTGCCTCCAGCCATTCCTCATTATTTACTGCTAACTAACGAGCAGTCAGGTGGCTGATTCCTTTACCAGAGGGCACCGTGCAGACGGCTTTATACCCTCGAGCGCCATTTACCATCTCACACTTTGGTCTGGGCTTTTTATTTAAGCAAATATCTCCCTTCCTTGAAACGCTGCTGGAGAGAACAGATAGAGAGGCAGCCGTGTAGCAAAATAGACGGATTTCTAAACATTTCCAGCTGCCTTTAGGGCACATATAGTATATGAGGTGAGACACTGTGAGGTTTCACCACACAGTAAAGAGCAGCCAAAGGGCATTTTCAAGACTTTTTTTTCCCTACTGTCCTCCATTTGATGAAAGACTTGTGGTCAAGCCTTTATCTTCTATAAACATTTTAAAGTAGGGTTACCTTTTATTTTCACATCTCGCTTTTGTTTCATTAAAGGACAGGATTTACTGTAGTCATTCAGGTGATTGATACTCCAGATCACCTTCAGAAAATAGATGTTAATGATCTGTATCTCTGCAGTCCAGCACAGATGTGCTCACAGATGTATTTGCATGAAAGATGCCCACAAAGCAGCATTTCGTTCCGATGGCATTTTCTCCTTTTCACTGTTACAGAGAGCAGCTGTCATGCACAGGGTACGGAAACCCCCAGGAGCAGGATTGGAGTGAGGCTGCTCTCACTCTCCTCCTCATGCACCCCAGCAGGTACCTCCAATGCCAACCAGCTTGACTAAGTTTTTTAAACACTGGACCATCATTATTTTGGGGACTACACAAGAGTGTGGTTCATCATCAAGAGATTCCTCAAATTTAAAAAATAATCAATAAAAAAGCCTTGTCCTTTGCCTCCTTTTAAGGGAGTTGGCCACTGCAGCAGGTATTCCTGACCTCTCTGAAAATTCCTGTTGCGGCCTCAGCATTGAGTGAGAGTTACTAACTTAATAAACTGATAAAGTAATTTAATAAACTGATAATAAAATGGAAAAGCTGCAATTAGTAGAGAAGCTCAAAAAGCATCAGCAGAATTTAAATTTCCCTTGTCCTTCAGGTTTTTTAATTTTTTCCCTTAGCAACAAGACTCAAAATTCTGGAGATGCCAGAAAACTATGAACTTCTTTTAAAATGAGCAGTGGAAATCTCCTGCTGTCCTGTGTCTCCCTGTCTGGTGCTGTGACCTTCCTGTCTTAGTGTCACACGTCTGATAACATAAAGAAATAATTCATAGTGCACTTCTCACATTTTACATATTAATTAAGAGACTAAAACTACATCATATTCTATTCCACTTTCCATCAGTTCGAGCCCAAACACCCCATGCTGACAGAGTCTTTATTCTGTTTGTTTTTTTAAAAATCTGAGAGATTTTGCACTTTCACAAAACAGTGAGAAGATGACCTGGAGAAAACAGTTACTGGTGTGGACAAGAGAGATGACACCATTTATCTGTTAAAGAGAGACCTACAGAAATGGAGATCTAATCAAAATGTACTTTCTATAAGAATAAGTCTGATAGGAAAGTTGCAAAGAAAAAGTCAGAAAAAAACCCCTCCCTAAACACCCAAGTCTTGTGAAACAGGAGATCTTTGAACAGAGCTGGAGCTCCTGTTTACTGAACACAAGTAGTTGTCTTAAAATAGAAAAGTGTAACATAAAAGCCATTTCCTAAAACAGGTAACAAAGTCTGCCACCATTTTAACATAAAAGGAGATTGTGCTTTGAATATGTGTCCCAGGAAAAACAGCTTAGCTCTTTTATCTCAGCAAACCTCACCTCCCTTTCAAACATTCCCTTCTGTGAACGATAATAACCCAAATGATGGGTGGATCCTCATAACAGAACACAGGAAAAAGCTGGAATTAAAAAAGAAATTGAAACCCCAATTCAACAGCCAGAGCTGACAGGTGCTTCTGCAAAAGAGGCTCAGGATTGCAAACATCAATCCTGAGAGCGTCAGGGGCCTCACGCTAGTAACGTCCCTTGTGATTAATTGATGGGACTTCATTCTCTGGAGTCTTACTTTGAGGATCTTAAAAAAATGTCTTGAGGGAAATACAGATCTTTCTACCAAAAGAAAAGGAACCTGCAGATTCTCTTCCCCGCTAGCATTTAACTCCATCAGTTTGCAATCCATAGTCATTGGATGTTTCCATTCCTCAGCAGACCCAACCAGGACGGGAGAGAGCCCAGGCAGTTGGGAGAAACATGGGCTGTGGGATCGTATAGGATCAGAAACACTCACCTTGTCTTGAGCCTTGAAAAGTTCCTGCAGTTCATAGGATTACTTGTCAGAAATACCATCCTCCAGAAGAACACAGTCAACACCTTTTATCCTAATGAAGGGGAAATCTCAACAGCCCAGGAGGAAAAACACCCATGGAGAGCAACATGGACTTTGCTAAGATGTACAAAACAAAATAAACCTGGATATTTGGGTCCTTCATTCTGGCAGCGTTTTTTTTTTTTCCGAGATGAGAAATCTTGCAAATAGGAAAAGAAAAAGAAAGCTACCTAGTGATCCATGTCATCCAGACACAACAGAAACAAAGGCCCTGAGAGTCAAATTTATGAGTCTTGAGAGAACTCAGCTGAAGCTGGTGAAGAAATAGCTCCATTAACACCCCTTCCCCATCTAATTCCTAGGTCCTTCCCTCCTGCAGTTAAGTAATGAGCACAAAATATCTGCATTTTACTCTGAGCACTAAGTTTATCTACTAGCAGCCTTTTTCACCCAAAACTCAAGGAGAAGCGGGAAGGGAGTTCCTCAGCTATCCCCATTCTACCTGGAGATGCTTTTTCACCAGAGCAGCTCTAAATGCAACAGCCACGACAGGGTTTTAACACATCTAGTGAACGCAGAATGTGCTTCCTATTCCAATACTTCCTCACAAATGGAAACAAGACATTTCTGCTTATGGCTGGGTTTCATCTTCAACTGGAATTGATGCTGCTGTGTTGCTCTGAGCCCTGGCCCAGAGGCTCTCAGATAAACAACAGCTCCTAAACCAGTTGGTTTGTCTGCTCATTAGTCTAAATGTTGAGCTTTGTCTCAGTGATCCCCAGTGAGTTCTTCTCCCCAGTGGACCCACTGCTGTTAAGCGCCCAGGTTTTGGGGCCAAATCATTAATCAAAATTAAGAGCAGTTAGTTTCAGAAAAACTGGCTTCTACTTGGGGTCGTGCTAGATCATCCCTAATGGATGGTCTTTCTCTTTTCAGGTGTCTTGTTGTCATCAGTCTCCTTTAGATCCCTTCAAAGGAACATTTTACTAAACATACTCCATTATTAGGGGGGAATAAAACCTAACACTGAATACATTGCTGTGAAGAACAGCCCTGCCCTACCTTGCTGCCCTCAAGAAATACATCATTAACATGTTGAGAGAAAAGGTAGATGTGGCTGCTGAGATTACCTAAGTCTAGAAAACCAACTGTATCCCCAGCTTGGGGCCAGGTCTGGCAAAAAAGATTTCCAAAACTATTCTGGGCTCCATGTAACCCTGTTACACACTTTGGATCACCTCCACTGCAAACTGCAGAGCTAAAACTCAAACCATGTGGGAGCTATCAGTCCTCACCATTATTTCCTTGTCATCTCAGGTAGATGGGACACCCTAAGACATTTTTCCTGTGTCTCTAAACTGTGTCATGACAGTAGCATTCACGCTTGCTCTGGCCAGCAGAAGACTCAGGACATAGAGAATCAACCTGCCTCGGGATGAAGGCAAATATCCTTTGTAAAGGCTCAGCTGGACACCACTTTCTCCTGCCTGAATTCAAGGAGTCACTTGACAAGGCAAAATCACCCTTGAAGGAGGTGGCTGCAATGAAACAAGTGAGAGCCAAACTGCAGCACAATGTGAACATCCTACTTCTCTTAGCCTGGTCTGTTGCCTTGCAACAGAGATGCACGTTAAGAGCAAAGAACTTTCTGATCTTCTAACCAAGACAGGCTGATACCATGAACAGTTTATGAAAATTTCTTGCACCGATTTCCCAAGTAATTATTGATTATCGCACATAAAAGTCTACACAGCAATGCATGGTGGTCCTACAAAGCTGCACTTATGGTTTACAACAGACTTAAACATCCAGGCTAGGAAGATGTTGTCTCATTTGAGTCAGAGAATTACACATTGATTTGCTTTCTGATAAAAAAACCCCCACATAAAAAGTGGAGCTATTAGTCACACTCTTCGCAACTGCCTGAATTTCCCCTCCTCTGTACCTGCAGGGACAAGCCAACAAGCTTTTGTGTTGTTGAATGAAACCACTTGACGTGAGCCTTTCTGGCAAAACATCCACACACAAACAAAAAGCTCAGTCCCATTATAAAGTGTAGAGGGAAAACAATTTTTAAGGGTTTAGTAACATGCACCCTGATAAGAAGCAAGAGTTCAGGTGACATACGTGAGAGGTTGCACCTGCAGGGTAATGCGGGGCAGTAGCAATAGCCAAGGCTACAACTGGGTTTAATGTATAATGGAAACTTAGAGGGCTCTTCCCACCAATCAGTCTCCCAGGACAGTGGCAGAGGTCAGTGGGGCTCGATACATCCACATTTGTGACCTCGAGGAGAACAACCCTTTCGGTCCTGCCTATTGTTTCTTAGGCCTGGGGAACAGGGTTTAGTGGGCATGGTGGGCTAGAGATGATGGTTGGACTGGATGATCTTGTAGGTCTCTTCCAACCACAGTGAATCTATGATTCTATGTTCTGTGACAGAATTTGTCAAGCTCTGACCTCCTGCAACAGGGACCCACAGCAGAGGTATAATAAAAATAATGTGTTTGCACATGTAGACAAATGAGATCCATCTCCTCCTCCAGCAGTGTCACCTCTGCTCACATGCTGTCTTCAGAGGTGTTCACAACTGGCAGCTGCTCACGGCACGACCACCGATCTAATTTATTTTCCCGTCTCCCTTTAGGGAATGTTATCACAACACTCTGAGATCATAGCTTCGTACATCTTACTCCCCTCCCCTGCTAAAATGGCTCTGAAATACGGGAAGCTGCACCCTCACAGCCCTTCCATTAACTGTTCATGGAGACAGTGCGTAGCTCTGTCAGCTAGCTGTCTCTCCCTACCCAAGGGGCTGCTTCTGCTGGACCCTCACAATAGCCTTTTAACAAGTCTCACAATCACAGCTCTTAATGTGCTGGTTGACAGCCTCCTGTTGTATTGATGTTTTACCCTCAACACAAGTTTTGCTATGGTGCCGCTCAGCTTTACCTCAGAGACACTATTTCCGCACCACCTCTTGATGCATCTAGGGCTCAGCAGCAGGAGACATGGCTGGAAAACCAAGTAAGCCCAACTCTGTGATCACGTTACACTCTTTCTTCTTTCTTCTGAGGCACTTTGAATGCTTTCACAAGGCAGAAAGGAACTTCACAGGTTTGTGCTTGTGCTCAAAGCGTATTTGCTCAGCAACTGCTCCTTGTAAACATTTCTCTTCCATCTTCAGGCAGAGTATCCCCCCTCACAAGATCAATTCACAAACCAGCTTTTCTTGATCTGAGGGATGTTCACCCCACCCACACTTTAACATGCCCAACGCTGTGTTTTCCCACCCATATCTCCAATTCAGTCATGCCAAGTCCAAACTAGACTCTTCATACATTCACACAGTAGCTCTGTATGTTCAAAGAATAATTAGCTTTCCCAGAAACATGCACTCATTTGACATTGCCCAACCTTTTATTTTACCCTTATAACTATATAGAAACAAAAGCTCTGGCCCCTTCATTAAACAGTAAGTTATTTAATTTTTTTAATATTACACCTAAACCCAGAACTGAGAACATGCACTGCAGAGAAATGTGGGCACTTGTCCTTTATCTCTGGCTGCTCATTAAAATGCATCCAGATTTAAAAAAAAATCAATTACAGATAATTTGTCACAGAAAATTCGTTTCATCGATGACAATTTATCACTGCAAACAATGAATTTCTATAAATTCACAGTATGAAGTGGCTGAGAGTGAGGACACTAAAGGCATTTGCTGATGCAGTGGTTTTATTTCACCACAGAATGTTTCTTTATAAAAATATTTATGTGTGTGTGTATGGAGAATATTATATGGGTATTTGCACGTATATAAATATATAAATATAAGTGCAATGCTATGAAGATGACATATAAAAAACCCTTGGGAGCAGCAGAAGGCAGGTGTTTCCCATGTTGGTTAAAGAACACACTGCAGCTAAGGATGCTGTGATCTGCCCGTAGACCAGAACAATACGCATCCACAGATTACACCCATGAAAGACCTGCAGCTACACAGGGATACAAAACCCAAGGCGAACCATCAGCACACTCAATACTACATCTAAAAACATCCTGAAACAAAGAAGTTGTTGTCTAGAATGATACAGACACCAGTAACGTGGGAGCTGCAAATATTGCTACTTCCACTCTGGAATCAAATCCACGGCAAAGGGCCAGATTCCTAAAAAGGAAAGTTCTGCCTCCCACTTTTCCTCTTAGGTTACATCCAAGAGAAAGTAAAGCACAGGGTCAGATTCTGGCCTTCTAAGCAGTATGAAAGACCCCATTGAGGGCAATGTGTGAAACCCAGTTGTTCCCTACCGCACATTTTTCTACGTAATATTTGTGCCACTTCCCGAAGGAGTTAATGGTTGCCCTGAAAACCTCCTGGATTTGAGGTTTGATGAGTGAGATGAGTGGGTACACTGGTCCCCTGACAAAGCCACCCACGCTGTGTGACTACTCTACAGCATCAGCTACAGCCCCTTCTGATTTGGAAGCAGGATTTACCACTTATTATTTCTTACTAGACATAACTAGATAAAAGAAAATGTGAAGACAATGATGCTGGCAGCTCCAGCATCCCTGCCTAGGCTTAGCCCTGCCTTTCCACAGCCAGAGGTAACACACTGCACAGCACAAGTGATGTCTGTCATTCAGAAACCAGCCACGGGGTAATTGCCACTTTCTGTATTGAAGAGTAGCATCAGGCAATAAAGCAATTAGCCACAATCAGAGCTGCGGATTTAAACCCTGACTCCTTCTGGACACAAACTGGGAGCACTCAGAGAAACCACAGGCTGCCTTCTTCAGATTTCACAAGTACATCTTTTGAATCACTTTTAAGAAATTCCCAGACGTGGGGGCAACCACATATCAGAAAAGAAACTTGCCTGCCATCTCCTTTCTGTATGTGGGGAGCAATCGCCCTACTCCTAATGAGGTCTGCGATGACAGCAGAGGCAGCAGAAGAGGACAGAGTGGTGGGGTGAAGCAGCTGAGATGTGGGAGTAAAGATGTGCAGGACAGAGCTGGAAGACCTCACCAGAGTAGGGCTTTTTATATCTGGGTCCTCCAGAAGCAACGGTCACATCAACGGTCAGTGCTTCTGAGGGTCTCAGAGCCTCCTTTATCTCTTTCCCACCAACTTGGCTTCCCCCTGTTCTCAACAGCAGAATTTCACATGAGGGGAAGGAGGTCCCAGTGCAACAAAGGCACTCCAACCCCTTGGTGAACACCAAACACCTCCACCACCTCGCCTGGGCTTTGCTGCTGTCCCAAAGACAAAGATCACCATATAACATATCTCCAATTTATAACTTACTCCTTCTCAAAGCTTTCAGGGTTTGAAAAGATCAAACAAAAAAAGCAAAACAATTACCCCAGGGAGGGAGAAGTGCGGTGCACACAGCTGAGGAGAACAACGTGACTTTCTGTTGCTGGAAAATCTCTCACATTCTTGGATTCCTTCAAGTTTCTTTCTCAAACCTTACGCAGATGCTGCTGACCACTTCCCTTTGATACTGATTAGCTTTTTCCTTCCTGGAGGATGTTTCGGTCAGGATGAAGCTAGAGAGTTGTTTTTAGGATTAAAATCTTAGGTTGAAAGTGATTCTCCAAGACTTGCGAAGAAAGTTTGAAGGAAAAAAAACCACCAAACCTAAAAAAAATACCTTCTCCTTTAGCTTAGTTTGTTTGGGGTTTTTTTCTTTTAATATATTTTTATGAAAGAAAACACAGTAAGTTCCCTGAAAATCGAGATCCTTGTGATGATGAAAGATCAAGGAACAGTCTTCTGAGACCTCTCTAGACTTAAGCACCTGTTTTATGCAGATGGATTAAAAGGATAAATACAAATCTTGGGAATAGAATTTGTGTCCTGAAACAATAATTAATAAGGGTGCGCTGCATGTTAATGATACGTACACCAATGGCAACTTAACACATGCAGGTCTTTAGAAGAGGAACAACCCAAGATCGACCTCAAGTTGCACCAGGGGAGGTTTACGTTGGACATTAGGAAAAACTTCTTCCTGGAAAGGGTCATCAGGCCTTGGAACAGGCTGCCCAGGGAGGGAGTTGGATCACCATGGATGTGTTTCAAAGTTATGGAGATCTGGAGCTTAGGGACAAGGTTTACTGGTGGGTAGGGACAGTTGGGTTAATGGTTGCACTTGATGAGCTTAAAGGTCTTTTCTGATCTAAATTATTCTAGGATTCCAAGTCTCTAACAAATTGTCAGAAACCCCACACAGTAGGTGTTTTTTAGCAGTGGCATTTTCTCCGTTCCTCACTGGTTATTTCCAGGCATGACACCACCTACCTCTCAGTAACGTCTTTGTCACAGAAGCCCACCTGGCAGAGCTTGAATCGGAGGAGATCCTCCAGGCTAAGTCCCTAAAGAAAGTTAAAAAATCAGTGAGTCAGTGTGGGAAATAACATTCAGACATTACTGGTTTGGGTTTGTATTTCTTTCCCAAGTAGTGGACGCAGAAATCCCATTTTGTTAAGTGTTTCAAAGGACCTCAAGTGTCTGTCTGCACACACACAACTGCACAATGGAGACCTCCGTCACCATCAGCTTCTTAAACCTAAAAATGTTATTGTCTCAGAGACGGGAAGGAACCTTGGAAGCAAGGGAGAAAAAATGGCTGCAATGATGACTTTACTTCAGATAACCTAACAATCTCTCCTTTTTGGGCATGTTTTAGTATTTTAGAAAGACAGAAACGATGCCCTCATCCTTTCTTGCATGACCAGTGTCACCGGTTTAGAGTTTCTTCCAGCAGCTGAAATTGTACTGCTGGAGGGTAGAATAACTTTATTTTTTATGCTTGGCTTATAACTATGGAAAATCCTTTACCACCATACTTCCTCATAATTCACACTATCTATCCAATCTATCCTGAAGCATGAACAGAGACCCGTATTCTTCCTCTCCAACATGGCAACCATCCAAGCAGTTTTCCATTCCTACAGTTTCGGGGTTGGGGTTGGTCTTGTGTTCAGGAGTGGATTTCTCTGAACTTGCAACCAAACTCAGGAGATGCTCCTGAACAGGATTTACTGTCACGAGCCATTTTCCCAACTGCTGAACTTCTTATAGGAAACCAGTGCTAGCACAAGAGGTTTGTCGTGTGGTGACACTATAATACAGTACCAGTAGCTTTACGGTGGCCCATACAGCTCCGGTAGAGTTAACAGGACCACGTAAAGACAATGAGAGGGTGGGAGATGAGAGTGAAGAAAGCAAATGAGAAAGAAGTTTGTTTATTCAGCGGGTGAGCAAGGCACAGCAGGACTGCACAAACACACCAGATGACACGGCTGGCAGGGAAGGAAATACCCAGCATATAGTGCTAGGTGAGCCAAGATTCTCCATTAATCTAAGGCTGCCGAAAATGGAAAATATGATCACAAGCCCTAGTTGAAAGGATGGGGAAAGAGAGGGGAAAAGTCCTGGACTCCGGTAATTCCATCCTTGCTCCGTGAACCTCTATATTTTCACTTGAATCATTGGATTTCTTAATGGTGTTCCAGTAAAACAATACAGCCAAAACCAGACGGCAACCTGATTAGCAGCTACACATCCTTACGTAATATTTTTCATATAAAAAAAATATTCCAACATTTTTGCCCACCATCCAGGTCTTTTTCTCATGAATTGTGCTAAAATTCATCTAAAACCTAATAAAATCCAAAGGATAACAGACCTATCTTCCTTGAAGTTTCATTAAGAGACACATAGTTTTAATTTACAGACATGCAAAGGAAGTTTTAAAGGCATTATTATTGTTAGTGTAGGTTTTGCACACCAGGCTTTTGTCCTTGAGGAGTTCCCTGAGTCCACACTGAGCTTGTGAAGCAGTGCAGAGCAGCCCAGAGAAGGCTTAGGGGGGTACTCAGCAAACACTTGACACTTTTATATCTGAAACCACTTTAAAACAAATGAATAACATTGGAAGTTATGTCTATATTCATAGAAAGGGCTTCATCCTAATGTCTCATGACAGGTGTCTCTGTAGTTGCCTTAATAAATTTGAAGAAGTTTTTTTTACAGGTCAGTCCAGTTTCATGGAAGAGTCCTGTGATCGATGGGTAGTTGTGCCTGATGTTGCAGCAGCTCTGAAAGGTGGTGTGTGAATGTTTCTTAGAACACACTTCACTGAATCCTGCTGAAAAATCTACACTTATTTCACTAAATGCATGTCTGATTCTAATGGGGTCTATATTGTAAAATAAAGAATATTTATTGATCTTGGTATTAAACCTAAGTTGTTTAAATATTTACCTTTCAAATACTTTCATAACTACATTATTAACAACAACATCTTTTGGGGTTTAATGTTTCCATGGCGGTTACTCGCCTCAAGTTCTCGCCATGTTTAACCTCACAGTGGTGCCTCAGTTAAGGTGTACTTGGGATTGACATGAGTGATGTGGACGGGATTAGAAACATAATAGGATTTTAAAGAGAAACCAGTTGTGGATCTTTCTAGGAGAAATAATAAATACGAAGAATAAATTTTTGGATTCACATATACATTGGTAAAAACATTCTGAAAGAAATTCCCACAGTAAAGCGCATTCCTCTCCATAGCTGGGTGTTACCGAGTGATTTTGTAACTCTCACCCTCTTTTACACGCTGTTTCAAAGTTCCATGAACTGGGCTAAACCAGTTTCTCCGCATTAGAGGGTTGATATCAGCTTTTCCTGGAGCGTTTACTTCTGGCACAGGAGCCAAACTCTGGGCTCAATGACACAGTGAGGTTGCTCACGTACAACCTTAGGAATTTTATCAGGCAATTATTTTCCAAGAGGTTGTGCAAGTCTCTTTTGGATTCTTTCTATTCTCCTCCAAGTCAGCATCTCATCCCAACCCTGCTGATTGTATCCATCCCCTCTTTTTGGCTGTGGTGTCAAACCTCTCAACATCCCAAAGCAAAATCTTCCTCGAATTATGATTTGCACAGATTTCCCTTAGGCCCCAACAGAGACTGTGGCTACCAGTCGAACCAGTGCAACCGCTACCACGGACAGGCCATGCTGGTATTTGCACCCACAGATTTTAGTGGCTTTTGAGACACAATGAACTTCAGAACTGCAGATATACTTCCCCCCTCCCCGCCAGGTAATTACTTTTATTTTACTTATTTATTCAGGCTAATTGTCATTTTAAATGTGTCCTAACTTGAAGGCCCCATTACCTGCAGGAAGCTTAAATTCAGGGTGACTTTTTCCATACAACAGAACTCTATCGGAACAAGCTCCTTACAGCATTATTATTACAAGAAGTTCCAAAGAACACAAAGTCCAGCAAGAAAATCAAAGGAAGAAAAAAAAGGCAAACATAGAATTATCCGTTAGAACTGCTTTTAAGAACGTATTTACAAGTAATGCAAAGGGCGATGACAAGATTCTCACCAGACTTTGCTGAAACATCTCTGGGGAAAATCCATTAGAAATACATTTGCAATCAGTTCAGTATCAAATTCCGACCGTAAACATGGCAATTAAGAAGGTCAAGGTATCCAAGGTTGTGCAAGAGGGAGACGAGCAGTGAAGAAAGAACATACGCTGTGCTGGCGCACAACTTGTGTCTTTTTCTCTGTTAGAGCGCATCACACTTCTTGCGTCGCCTGGGCACCACATTCACAGTAACACAAAACAACGGGTCAAAACTTATCTCCATGCAAAGGCTTTGGAATTGTGTTTGAGCCTGATGTGCCGGTTAGCTGAGAGCTGAACCCTTGCCAGTAGGAGAATTGCTGTAAATTGCTGGACCAGTGTAAATTTCACCCACACCACTGGTGCAGCACAGAAAAATATGTAACCTGAGATTATGAAGTGTCCTGCTGTGACATAAATGGGGTGGAAAGGCACTTAGTGCATCAAGGACCGCAAATGGATTAGAGCCAAAAAACACCCAAGTGATGTGTACGGGTACGAGAGTGATTAAAGAAGTGACAAAAGCAAAGTGGGTTATTTAACCTCTGGAGCTCTGAGGTTTCCTTAATAAAGGGGGTCCAGGAGCACCCCCAGCTTCACCCACCTGTGGACCTGTGTTGATATATATATATATATTTCTATACTTAAGTATTCATTATTTATATATTTATACATTATTTGTGTATCTGCATATTTATATAGATTTATATTTACATGTATTATCATATTTATCTATTTCTATATTCATGTATTTATTGGTGCAGGGGAAGCTGTGAATGCAATCTACAAACTCATCTTGATTCAGCCACCTCCCCACTTCAGAAGGATCATGTGCAGCTTCAGAAACACTTGTGAAAATTAACTGTTCTCATTATTCCATAATGAAAACATTTCCATATTTCCCACTGTTTCAATTTTGCTGAGAACAACAAAAAATCTCAACACGGTTGCTTCCACTGAAATAGATTCTGCTGGCAGCCAGCAAGCCTGATGTCCTCACTGGCTTTAAGCATCGTCCATATCATTCTGTCTCAATATGTGTAACCTCTTTGCTTCTCATGCTCATGGCCATATGTTTAGATGCTCAGGATTCCTTCAAACTCATTACACGGGCAAAGAGCGCATGAGATGAGAGTAACATCTTCATTAGCAGTGTCACAGACACATTTTCTGCAAGAAAACCTTCCGCTGAACCAGACACTTCCCATATGCTGTTTTATACTGACTTGCACCTGTTGTCACTTTGGTGCCAACAAAAATACCTGAATGGAGCAGGAAGGGAAAAGCAGGGTTTGTGGTGCTACCACAGCCTTCGATGGCGTGTCACAGTGACTCTCCGAGTTTCAGCAGTTTCTTGCAAATCGAAGGTGACCTCTGGCATGGTGAAAAAACAAAGCCTGACCAATCCTGTTTCAGCATCAGTGAGATAACAGATATAACCTAAACAAAACGATCTAGCCAAGCCATCACACAAATACCTGGGTTATATTCTAGAACACAGACAGCCAAGGTAAACCAACCCATCCACTTTGCGTCTTCAGTTTTTCCTATACCATTGACGCAGGCCACGGCACTTTGCTGGGTTCTCAGTTCTGGCACAAGAGACCAACCTGCACAACTTCCTTATTATATGAGGCCCTTAAAAGCAGTTCCAGCCCTTCTCTGAGGTTTTCCAATCCCTAAATGACCTTTAGGTGTCTTTTCTGACACATCTTCCTGAAACATCTTCAAAACCACAAGAAAACTTCCTTTCATAACTAAGATGTCTCCCTTCAGTCTCTAACAGGGTCCAAGTAGCACCTGCGAGAAAGCTTAGATTGTAGTGAAAATTTGAAAGCCCCATCCTCTGCAGGTGCAACACAAGTTGGTCAAGAAGTGGTAAATGTTGCCTTGTACACACATGGCATTTATCTAGCATGAATCCTCCGTAACACCAACATTCTCCTGGGTTGTTATTCAGTGTGTAAATTATACCCATGTGGCTGAAAATACCTAATTCTGTAGTGGGAAGGTGAGGGGATGTCAGCACTAAGATTACAACTGCAGTATTATAGTGTTGGAAGGGACGTCCAAAGGTCATCTAGTCCAACCCCTCTGCAACAAGTAGGGACATCGCTCACTAGAACAGATCTTCTAGTTGCTTTCTGTTCTACATCTGGAGTGAGTGCAGGGAGCCCTGTGGCTGAGGTCTGACAGCCACCAGGCTGCAGCTTCATTCTACTGACTCTGCAGCTCTGGGATCCTTAGGGTTCATGTTGTGGTCTGAGAGGCCAATGAGACAGAGCTTGACTTAAAACTTCAGGTTAGTTTTAACGGTTTATTTTAAATGCACCTTGTAAACAGCTTCTCAGTTGACCTCTAATTTGAGCTAATGATCAGTGCTAGTATTTACACAAGCCAGATATGGGACGGTTCATAAATCTGAGCTAATCTATTATTTTTTTAATTATTTGCTCAATGGGACATATGAATAAACTATGAAACACTGTCGACTGTTAACACATCTTTTCCCCTTATGGCTCCCGAAGCCAAAGTGCTCCTCCCTCTCCAAAATAATTTTTTTTTTTAATCTTCTCCAAGTCCACTCAATCTTTATCCCATAAGTGTCAGTAGGTGATGGCCGTACTGAATAAATGCAGAATTGGTAAACCCTCTAATTCCAGAGTGTTTAGCTTTGGAGCGCAAGAAGTTAAACATTTTCTTGCAGCACATTGTAAACATGTCAGTGTGCTTTAACATCTTAAACGTGTTCTGCTCCCTCGCGCATGTGTTTGGAGAAGAAACAGGTTATGATATTTAACTAGCGAGTGGATATATGTGCTCGTTCCTACTAACACTTTTTAAACACTTGTGGACGCTTAAAATTATGACGTGTTTAAGGTTGGAACACGTTTGCTTTTCTACGCTCCTAATCCAATGAACATCCGATGCTTTCATTTAGAACAGCAAGTTTCTATCAGGCTCCCACCATTCACAAACAGCAAATGGGTGATGTGACCTTCTTTCCAGGCTGTTTCTGCGTTCTACTCAAAACTAGAATCTGATTGGGGTCGGTTTTCACTCAGGGGAAAGCGACTTTTCCCATCAGAATGAAAGGATTCTGGCTAAGCTGAAGCCAACCTCATTTGTGAGGTGAAGAAGTAGCCACACCACTTAGAATAGGTTTCCCTAAGACTGCACTACATGGTAAATGCAGGAAGTTTGCAACTGGAATGAAGAATAAAAAAGTAACAGCCAATGGAGAACATCTGCAAACATTTTTAAGGAGGGTTTTTTATTATGTGCTCTGTAGTTGGATAAAAGCATAAATTATCTGGAAATAAACTGGCTACACTGCTCACCTAGACACGTATGGGGTCACTCAGCGAGGGAATGGCAAAGCCCGATCTTTGACTTTTGCTTTACCTGAACTCGGCTGGCTGCTCCAGCTTCGCCTATTCCTAAACCTCTGAAGCACTAAGCAGCTGCTAACAGCTGTCATTAAAAAAAACCCAAACCCAACAAATGCCAGCAATAAAATGTTATCTCTCATTCCTCCAAATTAGCTTAACCTGAGGCCAAGCACAGGCTATGCTCAGTGCTTACACCCATGACATGCTATTTCAGAAGTTGTGAATGATAAAAATGGGTCCCGTTTTGGTGTGATAATTCAAATTTCCCTGTAAAATCCAACTGCAGTGCTTGTCAACCATTTCCATACTACGATCCTGTTACAACAGAAGAACAGCTTTATGTCTCCACTCTTGCCTATTTCTCCCCACCTTCCACCCTTGAACCTGTCCACAGGAAAAAGCAGACTACTTTACATTCCTTGGAATTCCTTCTAAGCCACAAAATCAGCATTTAAAGTTCTTCCAGGATTAGGAATGGACAAGTGACATTCTATCATGTGGAGGAGGAAAATTAACTGAGTTCTTGAGGATATCTAGTGTGGCTGCCTCACATCTCTCTCTTGTTTCAGAACTAATAAAAGGTGATAATTCAGAAAGCTGGGGGGCCATTCCTAATTTTATTTGAGGACCATCCTTCCCAACTTCATTGCTGAGCACCCTCCAGTTGTGCCAGTAAGCTCAGGAACTCCTGTAATACTGTGCTGGGGGCTGTATGTGGATCTGGAAGGAGCTTTCACCCACCAAGGGGTCAAGGCAGAGACAGAGCATGCCAACTGAACAGAGCAAACTCTCTAGTTAGAGATATACCTGCTTGTTGTAGCAAGTTTGGACTAGATGACCTGTGGAGGTCTGTTCCAACCCAACACGTTATATGATTCTGTGAACTCTTCCAGTTCTCACCTCCATCTTGACTTCTCATGCCATGTCAGCTCCCCAGCGGCACAGAAGGCAATGCTCAGGTAACTGACAAACGCAAGAAAACAAAGTACTCAAACAGCCCCAGATCAGTCCATAGGATGCACATCTGCACTTCTGAGATGTCAACAGGAGCTTCATCTGGCCCTCCCTGAGGGATCTGCCCAGCCTTGGTTACACACACAAACTTTCTAGAGCTCTTCACTTTGTGTTCTGCCCTGTGGAGAGAAAACCACAACCCGCCGGAAGATCTTGCTGTCCTCACCCCACAGTGTGACAGCAGCCCAGAGTATCATGATTTATCTGGTCTAGTGAGTGATGTCTCTGCTTGTTGCAGGGGGATTGGACTGGATGACCTCTGAAGGGCCCTCCCGACCCTATGATTCTATGATCTGGAGTGCTTCTCACTACTTATTTTTAATGACAAGGAACCGAGGGTGATAGGGCTGAGCCACACCACAGGGACAGACAAGCTTGCTGTGGACCAGGCCCAGCTCACAGAAAGGCGCTTTCTGAACACTTTCAGCTTTCACTCAAGTAACAGCAACGTAAAAGCTCAGTGCTGGAGCCACTTAAAGTTTGAGTGCCAGCTGCATTTTTATTGGCCGTCTGTGACTTCAAAGGGCTTTTCCTCCCCTAATGCCCTGCCAGGTAGGGCTGCCCCGAAATCTCCCTGCCACGCCGACTTACGGGTTCTAAACTGATTTTATCCGCAGGCTTATGTCCGAAAAATGAACATTACACAGAGTGCGGCTGAAATGAATTTCAGCATCCTGCAGTCCCACTACAGCATTGACACTTCATCAGGAAGGGGACAGTTCATCTGAAAACATACAGTAAAGATGTTCTCTGTAGTCACGTAAACCTTCATCGCTTCTACTTTAATCCCAAGACTTCAAGACAAAAAACATTCAGAAAAGCAGATCCGCTGCTGCTGTGCCAAGTTTTTATTTGTAAGAATATGGAACAATGAGGAAATTCAGTTGGATGCTTAATGTATTTTTCAGTTTCAACAGCCTGGTCTTCACTGTGCTGCTTTATAAGAGCATCTGAAGCCCTTGCCCCAGACCCTGTCTGAGCAGCTGCTGCTTTGACGTAATAAAGGACAGGACTTACTACACAGAGAGTTTGTCGTGCGATGGGCAGAGTTACACGCCAGTGTAATGTTTCAGGTACCACCTACCCAAACGGGAACATCCCCTAACATCCTATGATCCTATGATCCACAGGGCTGGAAAGAAATTTTGGTGCCAATGCCATACTACACCATTGTCTTACTGTATGAAGGATCATTGAGTTGAGACACATGGGACAACTTTCCATCTGGTTCCATAATCAGCCTGAGTGTTTTTTGTTGGGGCATCTCTAAACCCTGTTCTGCTGCATGGGATGAATAAACTAGAAGGCTCCAAACCACTGCAGATGTTTAGAGATAATGGAATTTATGAAGTCTGATCTCAAAGTACATTGCATCACGGAATCATTAAGGTTGGAAGAGACCTCCAAGATCATCCAGTCTAACTGTCAGTCCAACACCACCATGGCCACCAAACTATGTTTTCAAGTACCACAAAAAACACCTGGAGGTGTTTTTTGAACACCTCCAGGGACAGCAACTCCATCACCTCTCTGGACACCCTGTTCCAATCCTTGACCACAAGGAGCTTCAGTGAAGTTAGTTTATAATAAAAATGTTGATAGTTGAGGCAAAGACACTAAAGACAAGTCTCATGTATATTTCTAAATTATACAAGTGTGGTGGGTTCATCAGTCAGTGCAGACTGGTCTCCCAGCAGATACCAGCACAATATTAGATTGTAACAGAAATCCTGGAATTCAGTGGAGTTGCCTGAAACAAGGGACTCGTTCTATTGAATATCTGACAGCAACGGGGCAAATTTAAATGTTGTTTGCTTCAGTATCTTTCCTTTTGATAAACACAGCCAACCCTGGGAACAAATTCTCCAAATGAATTTCAAGATATACCTGCTGTGCTTCACTTGCAGGAGTACAGCAGGTATCTCAGAGCATCCTCACAAGATGTTCAAGGTGACACACAGATCTCCCATCCTCAAAAATACTCTCATATCCTTATATTTCTTCCACATAGAGCATCTTGCCATGGAATGTCTCTTTCTAAAAGAGGAAAGATCAGGATTCCCTGCTTCCTGGGCAGGGAAAGATTATTTATATTATTATTTTTTTCCCAGCAAGGTTCATGCCAAAGTAGTAACATTAATGCTAAGTTTTAAGTGGAAAAGGGAATAGGAAAAGTGGGGCCCTAGCACAATCTTTTAACACTCTGCTTGTCATCACAAAAGCATTATGCTGGAAACAGAAACAAACACCCTGTCAAAATACTGCAGGCATCTGCTACTTCAAGAAATCTCTTCAACAGGTGAAAGAACAGCTGGAATCAAAGGGGGGTCGCGGGGGGAGGAATCAATGATACATATTTATTAGTGACATAAAACTCAGGAAAATCTTAAGCAGGTCAGTAAAAAGGGTACACTCAAGACAATCCACATTGAAAACAAATGCACTGGTTCATAAGCAAAGGTGTGCTGAGAATCAGTAAGGCCAAGGCAGGCTGGATGGGCAGCTTATGGTACCTACCTGGCTTCAGAGCAGGAAAGGCTTTGAAATTGCAGACGGCCAATAAAGATGCAACTGGCACGTGGGAGCTCACATATCTCCAGCACAGGGTTTATGTCAGTAACGATGAACCTAAAGGTGACCCAGCCTGAGGAAGTTTGGTTAGGGTTAGTTTTAGCACATAGACAATTAGAATCATAGAATAGTTTAGGTTGGAAAAGACCTTCAAGATCACCAAGTCCAACCATGAGCCCAACTGTCCCAAGGCCATCACTAAACCCTGTCCCTAAGCTCTGTATCTCCATGACTTTGAAACATGTCCAGAGGTGACAATTAAACCCCCTCCCTGAGCAGCCTGTTCCAAGGAAATTTTTCATAGACTCATTCAGGTTGGAAAAGACCCTTGGGATCACTGAGTCTCATTTTTCTTCATGTCCAACCTAAACTTTCCCTGGTGTGACTATGCAGGATCTGATGGGAAGCCCCTTCTGTACCTATGGAATGTATATCATGCAAGGGAAGTGCGATTGTCTGTTCTCGCCATCCTTCTGTGCTTTTCACAGTGTCCAATTCGGGTTTGCTGTAGGTACATTTATGAGTCAAACCCAATTTGCATCAAACTTGCGAAATCTCCTTTACAACTCTCTGACTGGAATAAGATGAACATTTTTCTTGCTAAAACCATGCTTATACAGTCTAGGATATATCTGACGTACATTTCTATTCGGGATCAGGTTTATTCACATAATTTATCAAGTGTAGGGTCCTCTAAAAGTGACTAACTGCAAGACCTGTGCCAATGTGTTTCTTGAGAAAAACACACTTTGAAAGAAAGATATTCTTCAGCACCCCATTGGTGGAGTGGCCTCCCCATGAAAAAGGACCTGGCCCAGTAAAATATCAGTGTCTGCTATTTCGACTTTCATCTTACCATATACAGATTTTCAGAGTTTCCAGCTGATCTGACAGAACACTTCCTGCTTGGGAAATAAACGTGTCAAATGATTTCTTGATTTAAAGTGATGGATCACAGTAGCTCTCTGTACTGCAGGGGTGCCATTCTCATGAAACATATGTGGCCTTTATTACTGAAACAAAAGGGAATTACTCTAATGTCACTTAAGGCAATTTCCTCAGCAGTCACTGCGTATCTCCAATGCTACAAATCCCCCAAAGGAACAGGGGGAGGAACAGAGGTAGCTCAGATCCTCTGCTTATTCTGGTGGCAGGGAAGGAAAAACACTGTCATGTTTGAGATTTGTGTATTTTAATTTAACTGAAGAAAGAGAAATCCTTTTGGAAAATCAGGGTAGCACACTAAAACCACTAAGGTTCAAGTTCTTTCATCAGCTGTGCAACATTTCTCTCTAGAATCACCATGAAGAAGTTCAACACCAAGTCACAGCAGTGGTAAAGGATGGTAATGATGTGTCTTTCACATAATATGATCTGAATTGTTTTATTTCATAAAATCTTCAAAGAAGATGAAGATGAGAAATGGCTTTGTACAGAAGTATGAAGAGTGCCATGTGTGCTCCAGAACCAAAGCCTAGTGGAGCTCTGTTGAACTAGACAACAGGTAGAGGTCAAGAGATAACTCATTCTAGAAGTACTTGCAGGAGCAGCAGACCCACATAAGTAGAGAACTCGTTATTTAACTCATCAGGAGCAGGCACGACAAGATTTCAGCATTGATATGGGAGTTTAAGTGAGGTTATATGATGGTTCACATCATATATGAGGTTATATATGGTTCACAGTGACAAAAATTAAGGGTTAGTTCTCAAAGTCCTAACTTACAGCAAAGTGGCTGAGATGTTCAGGGAAGAGTAACACCAGGGCAAAACTGAGTCAAGAGATGAAGAAGAAAAAGTTCTGCTCTTACAAAACCTGCTCTTCCCTGTGTACCTAGTTAATTCTGTATCTGCTAGATGGGTCTTTGTTGAAAAGCTGAACAATTTCCCAAAGGGAAAGAAACAGAGGTGACTCTTGTATCTCCCGGTCTCTTGAAGGAGAAGGCACTGGGAAAAAAAACAAACCCAACCCTACTGAAGGAAAACATAAATTTATTTGAAGAGGTCTCCAGTAGGCTGATTTCAAAAGGTATCAATTACAACTGAAAAGGGGAAGGACTGTTTTATTGCTCTTTTGGAACAATATGAGTTCTAAAGACATGGAAGTGCACAAGGATATTGCCTTAACACACGGGGCGAGTATAAATGACTAATCCAAAAATGATTGCATGGAAGTCTACCAGACTGTTAAGTCATCTGGCATTTTATACTGGTTAGAAATGTATTTAGTGGAAGACAGGAGCAGACAAAGGAGACATCAAGTTAATTTTAAAAGAGAAAAAAAGAAATCAAGGAAAATATCATGTTCTAGAAGTCAGAGTGGGAATGAATTGCATTTTAATCCTCTACTCGTATTACTTCAGCCCACTGAAATCTAGCCCATGGGACTAGACACTGAGAAACTCCTTCCCAAGGAGCTTCTAATTAAATGCAGGAGATGGCAGGACACTCAAAGTGATTTGCCTGTAGGTCAGTGGTAAAACAGATTTAGAAGCCAAGACCACGACCTATTTCCTGTTCTTTCTGCTCTTCAACCAGCCACACTGCCAATGCTAGTAGTCACTGGCTCTTTAAAACCTGTCAGACTCCATAGCAGTCTGGGAAATGCCTTTTTGAGGGTCAACAAGGCTGTCTCTTCTAGCACGTCATTTGCTTTGAACAGGAGGCTAATGGGCAAGTGACAGGGCACCCACCAACTGCAGCTCTTCCGTCTATGAAACACAAGACTTAATTTCCACTCTCATAATGAGACCTTGAAAAGTGTTTGTACCTTAAGCAGAGTCGCACTTCTAATTTCAGCAAGTCCAAATGACCCTCTCACTGATACTCACAGCACCATAAGAGTATGAATTATTGATATTGCTTGACTTTAATATTTCATGCCACTGCGAAAACAGAGAACAGAGCCAAATCACAGCCTGCAACTAAACTGTGAAGGTCACCTAAGAGAACACCAAAGCGACTCCAGTCTGCTTCTCCAGATCAAAAGCAGGTCTGAAAATTTTCTGTTGAATTCTACTTTCCTCTATTATTTATTAGTCACACACAGCTGAGCAAGGTTTGAAATGAAGTCCTGGAATCTGAAACACATTGCAGGAGAAAAACTTGCTGTCATCAGCCCATGCTATTGGACATGGCATTTTGTAATAAACCGTGATTTTCTGTGACAAGCACTTATTTAGGTCACATCAGTTCTACACACGGGGTTCAAACACACCAAGGTAAGCTCCAAGTGGCACTGCTAATTGCAAGCTCATCGGGTGAGAACTCGAAGTGTCCCTGAAGATGGTGACCAAATAGTTACCAAAGGCTTAACTGAGCGATTTCTCAGTTATCTTTATAATTAAGGATCATATTTGATAGCTTACAACACCATCTATGATAGCCGAGAAAAAAATAGCATCTGTAGCACAGCTGGACCAGCTGTGTTGGAAAATCAATCATTGCCTGGCAACTCAACAACTGATTTTCCATCAGTCAGTGAACAGGGCACTGTGTCAGGTTTATAAAACACCCAAATTTGTTGCAGTATCTGCAAATGCAATAAGTGGGTCAGAAACACAAGAGCAATTGATAAAAGACAGGTTTAATATGAAAAGAATGGTCCTTACCTCCACTGTAAATACAGTATTACAGCAATGAACAGACGAAGTGCTCAGTGTGATTAGAGCTCTGGCAATACCAGACCCAAGAGGAATCCAGACTTCTGCCACTGCAGCAAACATCTTGTGCTACGCAAGTCTCCCAATTTTTTTTTCTGATAAAATGGCCATTCATGGAAACAGTTACCCCTGGTTGTGCCAAGAACTTATAAATCCCTGTAAATTCCTCCACTTGGGCTTTTTTTTCCCCTTAGGATTTTATTGGCATCTTACCATTCTGCAGAGATTACACCACTTGTGTAATAATTTCTCCAAGCCCCTTTTTAAAGGACAATAAAGACTGTAACAGCTCTTCTAACTCCAACATAAAAGAAGCAGCAAGGGTGGGGAGAATTGTACAACTTAGTACCGCAGTGATGAGATTTTAATACTCATAAAACAGAAGCCTCTTGCCTAATGTCAAGCCTCATCACAGGGCAGAGATGTTCTTCGTAAAGTATTAGCCACTAGTCATGTTACTTAACAGACCCATAACAGTCAACAGCCTGAGCTGGCAATCCTTGAGAAGCTGATACCCTCTTCTTTGGACACTGCTGCCTTCATTTAGACATGGCCATCTGGCAGGGAACAATCTTTTCATATAGCTTTCCCATATCTGACTGCGAAGACCCATCACTCCTGACTCATCCCGGAGCACACTTCATAACCCTGGTAGCCCCAGCCTTTCCCTTTTGTACCATCAACCACCTCCATGAGTACCAAGCTGGTCCAGAATCCTGGGATAGGACACAGTCTTACACAGAACCATGGAACTAGTGTGGATGGAAAAGACCTTTAAGATCAAGTCCAACCACAGACCTGCTAATCCTCCCAACAAACTGATAAAATTACATGTGGCCTTACGCGTGCCTCAGTGGAGAAAAATTACCGTGGTTCTAGCTAAGCCTGGAAGAAGAACCAATGCTCAGCAGTGCTGCTGCTTATTGATGCAACTAACCATGGTTAAAATAACAAGGGAGGTGTCAGGAATTTGTCACAAAGTTCCCAAATGCAAAACTGTGGCCAATCTTCATTATCGCAAACCGATTCCTAACTGGTATTAACGATAAAGCCCTTCCAAAAGCGATCGGCCTCCGTGTGAGGATGGCGAGAAAGCCCAGCAACAGCGCCCAGGCAGATAAGCCATTCTCTCATTTAGGCATTTTGATTTTCACACAGATATTTCTAAATCCAGTTGGTCTCCTGGTGGTCACCATGCCCTGCAGCAGGTACTTGGGTTGACTGATGTTCAGGTTATGTATTTCCCTCCCACTTCTGTTCCACCCAGAGCGATTTAGCAGCAACACTGGTGGGGAGTGGGGAGGCTGCTGGGGGGAAGGGTTTTTAAGGAAACACTGACGCTGTGCACAAGGCAGGAGCACAAAGTGGGTGCTGGGAAGAAGGGGTGGAGAGGGGAAGACAGATGCCATTGCTGACACGGTGTTTTGGAGCAGCTGCACATCTCCTTTTTGGCTCTGCATTTTGCCCTCACAGCTTCAACTGGCTGAGTAACCGCTTTGGTTTTGTTTTTTTTCTCTGAGCTCTGCCCTGGGACTGCCATCTTCCCACCGGCCCTAGCCGCTGCGAGGCCGCGCACCCCTGCGTCGGCTGCGCCAGTCTCACCGCCATCCCCACCTTTCTTGGCACTTTGCCACAGTTGCTGGCCTGGAGCCCTCCAGACTGCAGCTCAGTTGTGCTGTTTCTTTGTACATTAGTTCTCTCTCCTTTTGTATCCTCTTTCATCTCGTTGTCCCTCTTATTTTTCTGCATTTAAGTTGCAGCATTTTATTCCAGTTGCCTGATCTCTCTTATTCTAAAATTCTCCCATTAGAAAGGGGCTGCCACCTTTGGCCCTAGAACCAGGACAGCGTGAAGCCATTTTAAAGGCAAATGACTACGACGATGCACAAGAAAACAAATGGTACAGCTGGTAAAGGTAGGTTAATCTTTTTGTGATGCCCCAGCTGTGCAGGCCAACCTCCACGTGCCATCACACACAATCCTGTAAAACCACAAAGGCAAAAAGTTTCTGATATAGTCCAAAGGATGCAGGTAGCATCTCAGCAGTAAAGAAAAATGACTCCCTAGTTTTCCTTTGACAGTCACAGGTGCCATCTTCTAAAGCTGCTAAACACAACACTGAGAGCTCAGCACTAGATAGTCCTTTGGGGAATAATGCCTGGAAAACATCAGGTATTTGAAACAAAACCAGTTTCACTGACTGCTAAGGATACTACTTGAACCTTCCAGCACACCTTCTTCCCCTGATATTTTCAGGAATTTTGACAAGGTATCTCATTTTTTGCTTCTTTTTCCAAAATGCGATCTGTTCCTAGTTGCTGTGTCCCCACATATTGAACTCTCCCCACAGTTTATTACTTTCAAAAGTGTAAATGGGAGTCGGGATCTTTGAAGCTGAGAGAAAATCTCTGCAGGGGAAAAAAAAAAAAAGAAATGTTAAGTGTAGACTGCCAAACACGATTCCAACTTTCCACTAACTAAAGACTTCCAGTTAGCAGCAGGTTTGCAGCCCAAAAGATAAAAAATACGTTGCAATATCTTTGTAACTTGTAAACTCTGGAAAACTTTTGATATCGGTTCCTACTGTAACAGACAAGAAAACACAGAGGCAGATTTTAATTACCTGTCAGGAACTAAATAAAAGATTTGGTTTATTGCATACTCCCTGTGTGTAATATAACTATGGAAACAAGTCTGAAATCCAATTGAATTTCTATTTATGGGCTCCTAAAGAGCTATTAAAACATAAAAGTGAACTACTTAAAATCTGTTTGAAGTTTTATTCTTCTTTAATGCATTTTTCACCTGTTTGATGGCTGTTTATACTTTGTAGTATGATGAACTGTGATTTTTTTGCCATTCCTCCACGTTGAAGATTTTGCTATTATTTAAGTCAAAACATGATGTTTGCCACAAAAAAACTCCACAACTGTTCAAGAAATCAAACCATAACACAAACGTGTTTTAAGCCAACAGTGACAAAGCTTTTCAAGCTCTTATTTCGGCTCCATTTCAAATGCAGAGAGCAAGGAACTTGCTGCACCGAACAGGTGGCCACCTAAAAGCAGTTCAGCTTAGAAAAGCAGTAGGAAAAGACCTGCTCTCACTACTGTTGCAGATACGGCAAACTCCACATGGGAAGGACAAACCTATTCCCTGAGAGTTCTACCATCCTCTGCTAGTGCAAAACGTTTCTTCTGCTTTGCGCCGGCCAATAGAAGTAAAAAGCAAGACCATGCAAACCCAAATGAGTGTGAAGAAACATAATATCATGGACACTTGTCCTTCCTTCTGACAGAAGATGAGTGCAGACACATGATAGATTTCAATCATCAGGCTGAACAGCTGGAGAACATCCAAACAGCTGGAGCTGCGGAACTATGTAAACCTGGCAACTTGTTGGAGAACTTAGGGAAAACACACAGTGACTGACCATGGTACATCTCTCAGCTAGCTTGAGGAGTGGGGAACAATTCAGCTGATTGTACTGGGTGGTCTCAGGTTTTCCTTTAACTAGAGTAAAATGTTTCCAAAATAGAGTTGTTTAGGTTAGAAAAGACCCATAAGATCAAGGAAAACATGAAGAACAACATAAAACAGTCTGCTTGGAAAAAACCCAAACCAGCAAATCATATTATGCAGTATACACACTTGGACTTACTACCTGCATGTGTTCCTCATCGTCTTGCACAGACAGGAGAAGGTGGGTCAAAGAAATGGTTCTGAGCATGCAACCTTAGCTTGAACACTACTAGCCCCTAGCCTTACACCCTGGAGGGTGATACTCGAGCACTTCTGTGGACCTCATTCATTAAATCCCAAACCTGTTCATAGTCACATTGTTGGAAATGTTTTGTCTCACTGATGGAAACTATAGAAACTGAAGTTCTAGAAGCCTTTTGCCATTCATGCTCTACATTCATCCTGCCTTCTGAGCCTTGCCTTGAGTGCTGGGAAAAAGGGAGATGCTGGCAGCACAATCACAGGGATTTTTTGGAAGGTGGTGTGTGTTCTCAGGGGGTTTTGATGTTTCAGCTTACTCCTTCCTTGATCTGCTCCAACCCAAACACACCACTATTCTGCACAACCAACATGTGCCCCTGCCCATTTGTGTCTGCACCTGAAGACACGGATGGAGCACAGGGACAGTTTCTTCCAGAAAGAAAAGTGAATTTCAGTGTTTTCTGGGATTGTAACTCAATTTAATTTTGTTTTGTAACAGTGTTATGTGTAGCCTGGGAGGAGATGGAAACCATCCACTGCAATGTTGGAAGCTCTGCATCAGTAGTCTAGAACTATTTGGGATTGTGTATCACGTTAATCCCAAAGAAATTTCCTTAAGTAATTACCTAATTAGGCTGAGTTTTCTCTCTCTTCTTCCACTTCCACCCCATCTGTATCACCATCCTAGCTGTCATCTCATTAGCAACAATCACCCAAGAGGCACACAGGACGCAAAGTTCTCCAGCCAAGTCTCCTACTACTTACACACAAATGACAGATTTGAAGCATATTATGAAATTCCTTCGTTCCTGCATTTCTCAGGCAACCCATGGTACGTGAAACCCACCTTCTGCTACCAAAACGGGAAAGCCATGCAGCTGAGCAAACTATTTCGAAATTGTACGTGCATATGCTAACGGAGTCAGCTCGGCGCTCCCTGTAGCATTGCCGATTATCGGATTATCTTGAAGTGCCACAATTTTAATTTAGCTCCATTTTTTTTTTTTATAAGCTGCACTAATAAAATTTGCACCCCACAGAAAGCCCCCTGCTCATTAGCTATTGCCCAGCCTCAGGCAGCACAAGTCTGTTTACATTACAAATAAAAGATAAAATATGCTCATTGCCAGCTTCCCCGCTTCCCGGGGGACACTTGTCATGAATCTGTCCCGCAAAACTATCTCTTCACTGCTCTCCCCTGACTTCCCCTTGCCCCAGGACACTTTCACTTCATTTATCTCTTTCGGACTTAACAAACCACTACAACTACCTTAGCTCATTTTCTCAAATCACAGTTTAATTATTTAGAAGGAAGTGAGCTTTTGCTCTCCATTAGAACAACAATCCCTACCCCCAAGGAACAACATTAAATCATTGTTTAATCCTTATTACTGCCTCGGGTCTCCCTCAGTGCCATGGTGTTGTTGAAACTTCATTTCAATATTTACCACTTAGATCACTTAAGGGCTGTCAGCTTTAATAAAATTTTATCAATTGGATACTTATATTATTCACAGTTTCATAAAAATAACAAGACCTGCCTTGGAATTTCACTCATATACAGGCTAATTCCTTTGACTGCTGCGGGATTTCATTTTATTAGCATTTACGCATAATGCGGGTGGTTTCTTTTTTAACCGATATATATTGCATGAACTTAGCAAACAGCATCACACCGCGTTACATGAATTTTAATATAGGCACCACCAAGTTTACAGTGGCAGCTCACACAAACAAACCAACAAGACAGATTTCAGCGTAACCTCCTAAAAATGCTGATCTTGAAGAGATTTGTCTAACTCGAGCCCTCTCTACAGAGTACAGACCAGGAAAATTCTCTGTGTAGAGAACTTGGGAAATCCAGGTTCATTTCAAATAACGAATTCTACACTGAGGATGCTGAGTGTGACACTGTCGGTTATTTCATAGAATCATGAAATGGTTTAGGTTAGCAAGAAGTTCAAAGCTTTTCTAGTCCCAATCCCCTGCCATGGGCAGGGACACCTCTCATCAGACCAGGTTGCCCAGAGCCCCATCCCGCCTGGCCTTGAACACTTCCAGGGATGGAGCAGCCACAACCTTCTTGGGAAACACTTGCTCCAGTGTCTCAGCATCCTCACGAGGAAGAATTGCTTCTCAAGAGCTGATCTAAATTTCCCCCTTTTAGCTTGAACCCATCTCCCTTGTCCTGTCACTAGATGTCCACATGAAAAGGAGGACAAGTCCAGATGCTGTTAAGTCACTTTTGGATAGGAGTTTCTTGACAGATTTCCTATACACAGTCAGGGCTAACTGTTCAGAAACTGTATGAAACTGGACAAGGCTTTTTAAATGGAGACTTTGCCAGTTTGCTGTAACCTGGATTCACTTCAGAACACAGACTGAGGCACCAAAATCAATTGACTGCTTGCAAACTCTCTACCACTACTGAGCGCCTGTGGGGGAGGCTGGATTTTGCATTTACAAAACCATGAGAGAAGTAAACGACATAAGAAAACAAGGAACTACTTGCATTACACGTTGGCATCATTTTTGAAAGCAGTTTTGCCAGTTATAAGTCACAGACTACGCTACACACATCTTCCCTACACACAAGTTGCAAACCTTCAGTACCTTGCCAAAAATAGTGATTTCAGTTTTTAAAAGAATAGGGAACCAATTCTTGGAAAACATCACTGGTTTAGCTTTGAAGGTAGGATGAATTAGCATCCAGGGTCATTTACAACGTGAGAGACATCGCCGCACACCATTTCTGTTGATATGGGTGGAAATTCTGCCATCAGCTTCAACTGGAGCCAGGCCGTGTCTATGAATTGTTTATACATTCATTACCTGGGTAGAAGTCTGGATTTGATCTTAAAAGGTCTTTTCCAACCAAAGAGATTCTGAGTTGTAGACTGGGACCCACAACGTGCTCAAATGTATTCAACAGAGAGTCAAGGAACTTCCAGCCTATGAAAAAGCCATACCAGGGCCACTAAGGGCCACCACCAAGAACTATGCAATATGCAGCGACCACAGCAAACCAACTGCCTAGGGTTGTACTATAATAAAGACACTCAGAAAGGCTTAACTTTAAGTGCAGTCCAATAATTAACATTGAAGTTGAAAGAGCAGCAAAGCAAGGGAGCATGACAATTAAACATGCTCAAGAATGTAAATATATGGATATGAAGTGTGCAGTGAATGCTGCCAATTTTCAAGTCTAATTTTCCTGATGAGAGCTCCAGTGCGGCAGACAAAAAACAGAGCTTATAAAAGAACCTGGTTGCAACCTTAGCCACAGAGTCTTGACCACAGCTCCATAATAAAATTACTAGTATATTAAGCACGGGAATGTGGGGTGACACAGAAAAGAAGATGGGGGGCCCCATGGCTGGCTGGCAAGCCAACTGTGATTTTAACTAAAAGCAGATGTTTTTCAAGAGAGAATAGGTGCAACTTGCTCTTTCATGCAAGTCATGCTCAATTCACAGTCATTTTCTTAGATGTACACCTTCAGCACAGGAGTTCACATGGCCTAAATTGAATGTAATAATCCAGATGAGAGTACAGCGATCCTGCAGCCTTTCAACTGGAGGGTCATGTTACTCAGCTCCTCTATTTAAAAGCATATAAAAACATGAGCTATTCAATGTGCAGCTGAAAGGGCAAGAGCTTTAATCTTTACATTACCCATATGAACATGCTTGCTGTTTTTTGTTTATTGTACCACACAAACCTAATTGCTGTTGCTTTAAAAGCAGCAACCACCGAAAGGCAACAAATATTGGCTAACACCAACTCTTTGGTCATCCCTGTGAACTGTAGCCAAGACCTGTCACCTGCTGGTGGTATATGTGAAGCCACTGGTCTGAATCCACCTGCACATATGAAATGATGACAAGGGAATAACCAGGAACACCAGCATGACCAGTTGGCTGAAGCACAGCATGAGCAGGGAAAGTTAACTCTGCCTGGACATGAAATGAAGAGCTGCCCCAATTCACTAAAATATTATGGTGTTATAGGACAGAGGAGGTTCAGACTAGATCTTAGGAAGAAGTCATTCAGTGCAAGGGTGGAGAGACTATGGAATCGATTGTCCAGAGATGCTGTGGCTGCCTGGAGGTACACCTGGAGGTGTTCAAGGCCAGGTTGGACAAAACCTTAAGCAACCAAGTCTAGTTGAGAGGTGTCATAGCCCATGGCAGGGAGGTCGCAGTAGATGACCTCTAAGGCCCCTTCAACCTGACCTAGTTTATGATTCTATGAAAAGATTTCAGGCTCTGCAAGCTCCAAGCTCAGGCCCTTCCTGCAGGGCAAAGCTCCACCAACATCATCAAGCTGTGACCTCAGGTACAACTTTACTAACAAGCACAATGATTTTTAAAGCACTTTATCATTCAGTACAAAATCCATTTGAGGAGCTAACAGGTTTTTTAAGATGTCTTCAGGATAAGCTTTTCTGTTTGCTGTCCTCCCACTGTTTGTGCTCTTTTCTCCCTAGCTAGACTTAAAAATGCCAAATTGCACAAGCTGTTACCTCACAGAGCCCCCTATCCCCAGAATGTAGCTTTTGTTAAATACAGAGGTGTTAATCCCCAGGCAATCAACAGCATAATTAGTTCATAACTAAGATGAAAGGCCCCCCTGGTTTATGTCATTTTCTTGTTTTATTTTATTCAAAGAACTATGGGGTGTTAACAACCCCTGCAATAAATCAAATAAAAGTTACATAAAACAAGGCCTACCAGTAGCTCCATGCTGGATTTTGCTTCCACTGGAAAGGCAGTTTACCCTGTTGTTAGACACTGCAGCAGAAACAAAGCACAGGAACTGTTATCCCTATGTCTCCTCAGCCTCATCGTCTTGTAACCACATCCAACCATCGAAGTGCATTACCTTGACTCTCCTCCACAAAAAGTGACTGCACAGCTCTGGAAAGAGAGTCAGAGAGGTAATTTGTGTAATCCTAAAATAGTTTACTTAGGGTAGAACTACTATCCTCCATGCCTGTGAATCAATCGTGACTTGTGACAGGTTCACCCAAAACAGAGAATTTGTGTCTGAAGCAGAAGATAAAGTTGTCGGTTTGTAGTTGTATTCTCAACCAGCTCCAAGTACATTTACTAAAAATTTCAGACTTAGCCAGCTTCTGCTGTCACTTACAGTATTATTTAACCTTTTTACTGGAAAACTATACTAATTCTATATTGTAAGTGCTCTTGTTACCTGAGCCAACAGCCATCTGTAGCACAGAGAGGCACAATAACACCTTTAAAGCAATGACTCTCCTGGGCTGTCCATTTCTGATAACAGGAAATGCTTCATTCAGGTTCAGAAATGCAGAAACAACTCATAAGTCAGTGCAGGAACCTTAAAAGAACAAGGACTCTAGGCAGTGAAGCAAGTTTAAGAGTCAAACCATGAAAGTGGTTCTGTATCTCATTTCTGTATGAAAGAAATGTTCTATTTAGAATCATAGAACCAGCAAGGCTGGAAAAGACTTTCAAGATCATCAAGTCCAACCACTTGCCCTACAACCCCTAACCACTAAACCATCACCTGAAACACCATGTCTACCTGTTTTCTGAACACCTCCGGGGATTTGTATCAGTTTGCATTTAAAAGCAGCTTAAAATCAAATGCAGTGCAATTGTGTATCATCAAGCGATCAAAGTAAAATGAGGGAAAGATCAATCCAAATGCACAACCCAAAATCTATTTATGTTATTTGGAGACATTGTAGACTTGTCAGTTACTCCAGAAGAATTTTATGAAAATATAATTAAACTCCAAAATCAAATAACTTCCCCCCCTTCATTGTATATAGGCTGCTTTATAACAAGGCATATGAGGAACCCTTGCCTTGGTTGCATGATAGAAAAACAACCCCGTTTACATTTATTATCAAGCATCATATTAAGAAACCCAGGCTGCAAGTGCCACACCACCTTTAAAGAAACTAATTGCAAGCCACTTTCAATATTTCTTCTGGTTTTAATTTAATACCCTCAGAGAGACATAATTGGGCTGGAAGGGAGAGTATTCACTGAAGTCATGAATTTGCCATATAAATACAAACAAGGAGGAAAGCTAATACAGTAAGGGACTGTGGGATTAATTTTGAAATTGTCTGATTAGTGGATTGCTGCCCGTCAATAATTGCCTTAGATTCTCCCAAGGCCCCGTCTTTATTGGAGTCTGGCAAATGCATCTGCCCACAGATTCCGTCAATCAGGTTCTGCAGCTGAGAAGGTCTGCAGAGAGAGCACAAGCCTAAATCTGCTGGGGCAAGCTGTTAGACAAAGCAATATAGACCAGGAGTGAGGAGCAGTCAATCTCTGCTCCACTGATAACACATTACTTACCAAAAGCATCCGGTTCCATTCGGAACAACCTGCTTCAAGAATTCTTTTAGTGAAGCACTGTTTAGCTGTGTTCGAATGACAAAATGAGACGTACTTCTGCAAGAACACCGCTCACACCTAAAGAACACAGTAAGCTTGGTCCTCTTGCCTTTTCTCTCCAGCTTTCTTTTAATTCTTCCCGGTGAGAATTCTGGTTTTAATTCTTCCTTTGCTCCCTTAGGTAGCAAATGTGAAATGCACAGAGGATAAAAAGGACATTTAGAAAAGTTACCATGAGAGTCTGGAGCAGATGCTGCAAAGGTACAGCTTCATTTAATTTTAAATTTGTAATTCCCATAAATAATTCTAAGGAAACAAATCCCAAACCCTTGTCTCTGTTTTCTGCACCAGCAGAAACCCACAAACTTGCACCCTCCTCCAAATGAAATGTGACCAAACATTGCTTGCCATGATCAGTACAGGGAAGACATGCTGACCAAACCCACTCTGTTTATAAAAACACCAAGATGCATTAGTTTTAAAATTCTGGGTAGTTTGTTTATGGCAAAGTTACATCTTTCTCATCAGCAATTAGGCAGAAAATACACAAATGAGAATCACAGAACATTAGGGATTGGGAGGGACTTTGAAAAATCATCTAGTCCAGCGGTCCTAAAACTTTTTAAACAGGGGGCCGGTTCACTGTCCCTCAGACACTGTTGGGAGCTGGGCTATAGTTTGGAAAAAAATGAACGAATTCCTATGCACATATTTTATTTGTAGTAGTGCACAAAAAACAGGAAAAAGAATACAATATTTAAAATGAAGAACAATTGTAACCAACTAAAACAAATAATATTTCAATGTGCACTTCCCACTGGTGCTGGATGGTTTGTGCTGCCTGGCTTGTCCTGCCTGGGAGCTGGAGGGAGAGACGGGGGGAGCTGCCCACCTCACTGATGCCGCTGCCCCCCTCCTCAGCCCGGCCGCGCAGTCTGTAGGAAGTCATCTGTGGCTGCTCGGTTTCCCCCCACCCCAACCCCTGGCGGGTTCCGTAAATACCAGTGGGCCGCATTGGAGACCCTGGGGGCCCGTATCCGGTCTGCGGGCCAGGTTTGAGGACCCCTGATCTAGTCCAATCCCCCTGCCACAGCAGGATCACCTAGACCAAGTCGCTCAGGAACATACCCAGGTGGGTTTTAAACATCTCCAGAGAAGGAGACTCCACAAACACCCTGAGCAGCCTGTTCCAGAGCTCCATCACCCTCACTGTGAAGAAATTCCTTCTGATATTTATATGGAACCTCCTATGTTCCAGCTTACACCCGTTGCCCCTTGTCCTATCACCAGATTACACTGAGAAGAGCCAGGCTCCATCCTCCTGACACCCACCCTTCAAATATTTATAGACATTAATGAGGTCACCCCTCAGTCTCCTCTTCTCCAAGCTAAAGAGACCCAGCTCGATATGAAACAACAGAACAAAGACGTAGTCTGTATTCATGTCTTTGTTTTGCAAGGAGTCTTTTCGACATTCTGTGATTCATTTTCCAGCTGTGATTGTACCTTTTTTACAGTCACCAAGGGGCAGAGGAGCTGCTGGAACATTCTAACTGCTCACATGCAGCCCAGTTTGCTGACATCAGGTCTGAGTTTGGTTGGGGTCTCCCCCAGGAAAGGACATTATAGCACATCTGTAAAAAGACCTTTCTCCAGGCTGCAAAGCCAAGCACTCAGAGGTTAGAGAAGAGCATAAGGCCATTTACATCATCTCTGGTCCCTTGTCTCAGCCTGAACATCATTGCCTTTCCTCAGCGAGGTGGTCATATGACACCCCTGGTGAAGCCATGCTTTGCATGCTGTAAGGATGAGGCACTCCAAACGACGCCCTTAAAATACTTCCCACCTTTCAGGTGCCTGATTTGTCAATTTAAGCACCAAATATTTGTCTCTTTAGCCCACATTTGAGAAGACTATACAATATCACAAAGACCTCCTTGAGCAAAGATAGGCTGTAGAGCCTTCCACATGGTTGGGATCTGATAACCACCAAATCAGTCAATACTGTAACTGTCACCCTGACTGTAAGAAAAGCATTCTAGTGTTCCTCACAATGAAACCCAACACAAGTAACATTTAAAGGGCATGGAACACATGCTGAAAATGAAATTATGTTGGAAAATAAAGTTCTGCAGTATTTACCCAGGAGTAAGTGACTTACTGGAGAGAATTAGGAAAAAAAAACCCCCGAAATACCAGGATAGAGAAACAATGCCAAACCACTGATACTCTGTTCAACAAAGGTGAGAGAAGACTGGAGTGAGTCACCCCCCTCTCATATGGAAAAGGAGCAGAACTGTTTCAGAGGATTTTGACTGTGGGGATTCTTGGTTTTGGAGAAGAGCTGAAGCTCTACTCCCATAGGAGGAATTATTTACCATCATTTTGCTGATCTCTACAAAGAGATCAGCACCCTGAGAACATGCTCAAATTGAAAACTCAGTAATTATCACCAGCCAGAGTCTTAAATCACTGGTGCCATGTCAATGGGTGACACAGATGCTCCATGACAGCTGGGCTTCCTCAGCCAGAAGTGTTGATGAGCAAGGATTGACCCACTCGTAATAAGCGAGTTGGAAACAGTAACACTGGGAAATGAGAAGTAAATCAATTAACAGTTGAAGCCAAAGGATTTCATGCGGCTCTTTCGTTGCAATAAGCTCTACTATGAGCTATGCAATTTCATTTAGCTGTAACAAGTACTTCCTCTTTTTAGCTTTGCGTGAGATACAAGGAGTAAGAGCTAACCATGCTCAGATTCCATTACTACTACATTACCATTATCTTCCTACCATTTGCATTTCATCATCTTAATATAGTTCCCATAAGACCATTTACATCTCCACAAAGTTCTTTCCCAAATCCCACTGCTTCCTTCCATCACAGTTACCCTACAGACCATCTGGAGATTCAAAGGAAAAAGGCAACCAGAGTTCTCGAAAAACTAGTCACCTTGCTGGTAGAAACAGACATATTGGTTACTCATGAAGCTTTATGGACTATGGATTCACAAGAATTTAAGACAAAACATTTCTAAACATTCACAGTTACAATGTGGAGAACAGTTGGGACCAGTAAACCTCTACGTCTTTAACATGGAGAAATGCAATTACTGACTTGTCCAGCTCTTACATACTCTGACACACACAGAGCTCTTTAGGAAACCGTGATGTGGACTAATATGAATGGGTGTAACCAACTGGTCTCCTCCACTTCTTATAGGACATCCTCTTGATATTGGCTGTCCTTAAGCAAAGCCAAGTAGTGTCACAAATAATCCTCACATACAAAAAAAATTTACCCTTTCTAGAAAGGCAAAGAAAATTTAGACTGCACGAAGAACTGGGCACTCACCTCAGAGTGGGCGAGACTCCTCAAATAAAGCCCTGAGGCAACTACAATTCATGGTTGGTTTGTAGCTTCTAGACACAGCGTTCCTAAGTGCATGTGTCGTTAAATAAATACAGACACCAAGTTCAAGACGCACCACCACAAAGCTGTTACACTATTTGTTCTCTTGAATTATGCATTGCCTCTGCTCAATGTGATTTTTTCTGCACAAGCACCCCAACAAAGCCCCAAATTCCAGTGTGTCTCTGTGCCATATGGACAAGCTTCTCCCACCGTCTGCTCCTCATGGAAATTCTATTTGTTTTCCTATTGATTTTATTATGTTTAACAGCATACTAAATCATTCCTGAGCTTGACAAGTTTCTGGAAAATTGATATATGCTGTCGAAAAGTGCTCGAGGCAGGAACAAAACCAAAACAAATGGCTTCTTTTAAACTCTTGATTTGCATTACTACAGCCAGGCATACAAGTGCCATCTTGTTTGGTAGAAGAATTCTTCTCCTTTGTGTAACAACTGAAAGCACAGGAAATCTTTAGAAGCATTTCTTAAGGGTCTGCATCTCAGAGGAAGGTGGTTGCAAAATACCAGACTATTTGAGTGAGGGTGGGACTAAAAAATATTGTCAGCTAAGATCAATGGGCTGGATTCTCTTGGGGAGAGGTGGAACACTGAGTAGATGCCTTGGAATCTATAGCTTAAGGCAAAAGAATTTTTACTGAAACTTAAAGACTAGTATTTAAGTCATCTCCTGTGAAAGTGTACTTTGAAGCATTTGAAATCAGGATGAAGCCAGCGTTTGGGGTTTTCTTGTTGTTTGTTTTAGATCTTGAAGGCACAGAAGCATAGAATCATTAGCGATTGGAAGGGACCTCGAAAGACCATCTAGTCCAATCCCCCTGCCACAGCAGGATCACCTAGACCAAGTCACACAGGAACACATCCGGGTAGGTTTTAAACGTCTCCAGTGAAGGAGACTCCACAACCATTAAGCATTTGTTTCAAAGGTTGGACTGCATTGTGAGGGGCATGTCAAATGGGAAAAAGCACCCAACCAGGAGCTTTTGTTTCTTGATTCAGGAACTAAAGAGGGAGATTAATTACAGATAAAGTCTTGATGCTTTGATGTCAGAAACCTGAAAGCCGCAAGGATTCAAGAGGCAAACCGATTAATAAGAAAAAATTTTAAAAATCTCCAGAGGAAGACATGACAAAACCTGAGGAGGTAATTTGAACACATATTCATCCTGGTCTCATTAGGCTGTTAAAACATCTGTGCTTTGGCAAAGAAAAAAACCAAGGTCCAGTCCCTTGATGCCACTCGGATTAACTTCTGAGTTCCACTAAGGAGACACCAAACCAGCTCAGGAGTGTACACTTGGATGTCGGTCCTTTGAGTAAAGCAAGAAGTGTCCACTGAATTAACACTGTGACAAATAGCTGCAAAGATATATTCTTCGGTTAGAGAATTCTATAATCATTCACCAAAACGCAGAAGACACACCAGTCCTCATGATACTGTCGACAAAAAAAATTCATGTCAGTAATAAAACACTACATAAAGAGAAGATATGCTTCATCCTAGCCACTGAAATGAGCTGCAGGGAAAGATCAAGATGATCTCCTCAGAGACAGTCAAGCAGATTCAGTTCATCTGCTAAGAGCTCAGACCACATAAAAAGCCCATCAGAGCTCAGGTAATTCTGCTGATGGAGATGGCACAAGATACAGCAGCATTTTCAGAGGATGCACTACTTGTACTAGAAGTTTGACGACTTGATCATTCTATGATTCTATGATTCAAAGGAGTATATGTCCAATACACCAAACGCCCAGGGTGACTGTGGAGTCTCCTTCACTGGAGATTGTTCAAGACCCGCCTGGATGTGTTCCTGTGTGACTTGGTCTAGGTGATCCTGCTGTTGCAGGGGGATTGGACTAGATGATCTTTCGAGGTCCCTTCCAATCTGTAATGATTCCCTGGAAAGGCAACATCTATCTGCTGCAGCTCTACTAGGATACCATTGCTGGTCCCTTGCAAACTTGGCCAAACTGGTAAACCCTCCAAGACACCATAAAAACACAAAGTGGAAGAAACAAACCTCAAGTGCTTGGCACTCTGAGCAGGACACAATGAACATTCTTATTGAAACACAAGCTTGGCAAACATTTAACAGCAAAATGTTGGGGTTTTTATGGAGAATCCTACATTCCTGAGCACTGTGTGTGAAGACAAACATTGCAAAGTTGTTCTCCAAAATGAGCAGAAAAGTACTTTATACTGAAGATGGAAAAGAAATTTATGTCAAGTCAATGGAATCTAAGCCAGACTAGAACTGCTTTGTTAAATCACACACAACATGGGTTGTAGTCTGGTAATAAAGCTCAGGGATATGCACCATTCAGAAGGTCAGACTAGTGAGTCCTCAAGCTGAAGCATTACTGATGGAGCACACATCCATCCATCCACAACCAGGACTGTTAAACCACTTGCAGAACCAGTACACTGGGGAAAAGATCGCCATAAATGTTTTTATTTGGCACAAGTATGAAACAACATAAACATCTTTTGACATTTTAGATCAAAGTTCTTTAAACCCCGAGTCACATCCAAGTGTGTGACTCCATGACAACCGAATGAGCAATACGACAACACGTAAACACAGACCTTCTAATAATGTTGCTCAAATAAATTAAAAGTCTAATATTTCCAAATCATTAAGGGCAATAGCAAACGCTCTTTTTGCGGTCTACTTTTGAAGCACTGTCCTCACCAACTAACTTAAAATGATACTTTTTTTTTCCTACCAATAGGCACCCTCCTTTAGACTCTCAAGCAGAGACCAGGCAAACTAGACAGCTATTTTTTGAAGGACAGCAGTACTGACTAAAGATTGTGATGGCAGATCTTGTACAGACAGAGCAGATCAGAGATCTGTCTGATGGTCCACTGGAATTTCACTTGCTCTGCAGACAAAATAACAAGGTTGTTTGGAGGTAATCCAATAAATTGTTCCAATAATTAGTAACAGAAAGGATTCATGAAATGTAGAAAAACTTAGAAAAAAACAAACCACAAAACACAGCATGGCTGAAGGTTTCATAATTTGCTAATTTTCTCCACTTCCATTAAACGTTCATCTCCAGAACCTTGCTAACGTAACGTAACCTTTAAAACAAAGGCTCAATCATAAAGAAGCCTCTCATAAAACACGAATAAGATCCAACGTTATCCTCAGTCGAGGAATATCAACATTAAGCACTTTAACTTCCACTCTTTCTCCAGGACCTAACCCCAGGCTTTTTCTCCTCTTCACTTTAGAAAGTTTTGCTTCTGTTATGTTTCGCACTGGAATCAAACCTGATTTTCCCACACCAATATCAACAAAAACTCCAAACGGTGTTGCGTTTTCAACTTTTCCAGTCAGAATAGTACCAACACTTAAGTCTTCAAAACAGATGATGCTTCTCTTGAAGTCAGGTTTATCAAAATCTGAAACAAGAAACAAAAATAAGTGGAGAATAAGATTGTGTTATGTTTTAAGACTCCTTTCCAGCCAATCATTTCTAATTAAAAAAATCAAGTCACAGAATCATTGAATCATTACATTTGGAAAGAAAGTCAAAGGCCATCAAGTCCAACCTTCAGTGCAACACCTCCACGACTGCTAGGTAGCTCTGAGGTACCAAATAACTACTGTAATTTAGATGAGGTCACCAGAACAAATGCAAACATAGAAAAATGCACATTTGCAACACCACTAGTGGGAAATAAGTATAAAATCTCCAAGAAAACTACTAATGAACCAAAAAAAAGGGAAGATAATTTTTTTTAATGTATAAATTTATTAATTGCTATTAAGGCTGTGTCTCTGCTGCCTACCTTTATCTCTTGCTGTCCTAAAGAAAATTCAGCTGCAAGTTTCATCATACAGCAGCATCTCCAGATGTTTTACTTCACTGCTTACCTCATCTTTCTTCCCCTGCACCTCAGAGTGCTCAGCACTGCTGCACAGTTTTAACCAAGGTAGCACACAGGCCATGTGCACCAGTTACACTTGTCTCCAGAAACTTAGCGCAGTAAAAGAGCAGAATCACACACCACTGCTCTACAGACCTTTTTACTACAGTTTTATCTTAGACTGCATTTCCCAGCATGGTGGTAGGTCAAGACAGTTTTGGTCAGCTGCAATTCAACATAATGAAACTATTTAATTTGTTAAGAGCCACACAACTCCCTTTCCCATGGCTCAGAATGCCAGGATTTCAGACAGGATTCACACTCCTTACCCTACCAAGCTCACAGAAGCATCTGACTGATACAGCTCGAGAGAAAACATGGAGTTACATGTTGATGGACTTGAGAAGAAGAAAAGGTGCTGTCTGAAAACTGGTATGTAGCAGAACCACACAGGAATTTGAACCTTCGAGGAAAAGGTTTACCTGTTCGGATGTCATAGCCTTCAGGCTGGGTCAGCCCGTCAATGATGAGCTGCAGGGTGTGCACTGTTGTGTTTAGCCTTTTGGCTGTGCCTTCCAGCCCTTCCTTTTGGATGACTGCATTTACTTTTGGCTGCATATCTGCTTTTCCTATGTCATTGGCATTTCCTCCAATGAGAGATAAAAACCTGGAAAAGTTCAAAGATAGATACAGAGAGAGATTTGAAACATCCTGCAGTAGGGACTGAATCTTTACTGTATTCAGGGAGTTTAATTATTGTAATGTTGATGCATGAACAGAACTTGAACGAACATTTGAAATACTGATATGAGGAATCTTTAACTCAATTCAAGAAAAAATTCACAAAATGCGTGTTTTGTCTATGAACTTCAACAAGTCTTTAAGGGACATAAACCAATGAAAATGAAGCAGTACCATGTTATACTAGATAGAGCAATTTGTCCTTTTCTTAGTTGACATTTCAGTTGTCTCATTATGACCAACCATCTTCTATTCTGCTTTACCATGTTCACTTGAGAGGTTACAGATCCATAGGAAAACAAAAGCCCCTGGTACTCAAAGTCCTTTACCCCCTCAACCTGAGGTTTTTCTTTTCCTGTTTTTTTTAACCTGAGGAACTCAATCGACATTGATGAGGGTGGTGAGAAATAGTGTTCTCTGCACTGAAATACAAAATTAAAATTCTTTGAAAAAAGACAATTGAAGGAACATAATTAGAGCAATTATCCATCTTCTGGCAAAGCACAAAACTGTTTGAGAACAGGGGCAAATATTCAGACCAACATATCCACTAATTTCCACCAAAAGAAAGAGATCCATTCAAACTGGCTTTCAGAAATTAAACTGTCAAGAAAACACTACTCCTCCTCCTCAAATATTTTGCCCACTAAGAGTCTATGAAAGCTATCAGACTTTCTATGAAACCATCTTCTGTTTGTCTCCAAAGAGTGCTAGACGTAGTGAAAGTGCTCCCGGCACAGCACTATTGGCACAGCTCCTTGGGGCGGCTGGCTGCTACTGTTGATGGATGGACAATGGCCCGGCAGAGCTCTAGTGACAGGCAGCAGCTGCCCAGCTTTGACTGATGGGCCAGATGTCAGACGACAAACCCCACCAGCTTAATGACTCAACCTTCTAAATAACGGACTCTTCAGCACCCACCCCTAGAAACAAGTTTGCTGACACTCACATACTTGGCTTGACTTCACTTCCAATGGCACTTTTAGCTCAAGTACCTCCAAGTAGCATTTGCTCACTTTAGGATTCCACAGAATCACATTCACTCCATAAATCCATCATGGGGTGGGTTTTGCTGCAACCACATGGAGCAGTCACTGATGTATAAAAAACCCCCTCTGGTTACACACAAAAACTGTTGAACCTGTGGATGGCGCAATCACAAGGCATAGCCCTACGTGCAAGGCTGCTGGAAAGAAAACCAGCCCTAAGAGGACACAACCCAGGTACATGAGCCCTCTATTGCTACTCATGAGAGTTATTTCACTCCCCCCACTTCTTCCTGTATCTTCTCCCGAAATCCCAATTAAAATGTTTAGCCTGTATTTAAGATTCCTGAGCTAGGTAGGGGTGGGGGGTTTGGACTCTATGTTACTAATTACTGTTGTTTAAATGCATTATTAACATGGTTGCTGTTCAAAAGGAAACTGTCTCCACCTGAAGGTGATGCTTAAACTTCTCGACTAAAATAAGTCTCAGCGACCACAGCAGAAGTATTAATATTCTACATACCAAGTGTTTGCTTAAGAATATTCACAATTATGAGGTATATTATGAGCAGAACAGAGCACACTCTTTAAAGAAACAAGATTAACAGAAACAAGACATTTCTATGATTCTATGATTCTATGCTGCAAATTCTTACCTTTTTAGGCAAGGCTTTGCTAAAAACTACTTATTAAAATATTTCTGCATAAAAGCAATTTCCTAGTAATTATAAATGCAGGTTTTTAAAAATACTGTTGGATCTATAATGTATCATTTTCACCCTAACGAGCATAACTTGAGGGCACTTAGAATAAAAAAAAAATCAATAGAAAGCACAAATCTGGCTGAACAGTGGTAATTATCGATCATTTCTATTTTTAAATGTCATTGCTAAGAACAAAGTGAAATGTTTCCTTATAAAAAAAACAACAACCCAACAACTTCCTTCCAGAGTTACTTGAAGGTTGAAATAGGAGGATCTAGTTGGTAACAGGACTCCAAGCGAATGAAAAACTTTTCTGTTCAAGGCACATCAGCTGCCAGAGTCTATGGACAGTCAGAACACAGCAAACTTCAGCTGGTTTAGAGACACAGAGTTTTATGGGTCTGAGATTTAGAGGATACACAAAAAGCCTCTGCAACCACCTTTGTCATAAGAGAAATCTCTGTGGTCCTACATGACCTGCAGAGCATGGTCATGGCTAGATCACTGATGTTTTGATTTAATACATAATTTCATCCATCTTACCCAGATAAATGAAGAAAAGCGCATAAAATGTAACAAATAAGCACATCATGTTCACTTAACATAGACATCTGCAAGAAAACTGCAGCAGAGCCCTTGCAAAAGGTAAAAGTGAAAAAAAGATAAAAGGTAAAAAGATAATGAAAATTTCATTGGAATGCAAAAAAACCTCCAAGAAAAACCCAGAAAAGAGTAAAAAAATTTTTAAGAAGTGACTTTAAATGTCCCAAAAAGCTTCATGTGATGTGCAGAAGTTCTAAAGCTTTGCAAGGGCTTTAGTCACAGTCATTTCTGGTTTATGTAATCATTTCCAGCAACGTGGCTTAAGAGCTGAGAGCACCAGATCCATTACACGGCAGCAACGTGATACACCATTACATCTCGTCGCAGCGCACACGTGAAATAATGGGAACGCAACAGAATCACTCTGGAAACAAAACTTTGAGTTACTGGGCACTTTGTTAGGCAAAACGTACCTTTGTGGGGGCAGAGAACTGAAATGATGCGGCCATGGCTAGTTTAGTCGTTTTTGGAAAGGTGAAAGTGGGGCTTGCAGAATGCAGAAGCTGGTGGTTTGTGATTCTGTGATTCTGTGGTTCATGTTTGCGCTAGCAATAGGGATCCGTTATTTTAAGACTCATACATCAACCAGTATTTGTGCATTACTCTCTAGAATTAGTTGCTGGGCACAGGAAGTAAAAGTTTCAAATCTGCTTAAATCCACTTCAGTAGTTTAGCCAGGTAAGGATGCATCTGGTTAACATAACTCATACAGTTTTCCTTAAATGCAGAAATTATTGCTATTATAGCCTATCTGATTGCATGTGGAAGACCCAAAAGCTCTCAATAAAGTCATAAACTTACCCAAAAGGGATGTTTAGGTTGGAAAAGACCTTTGAGCTCATTGAGTCCAATCATTACTCCAACAGTCACAAGCCTGCTGCTAAATCCTGTTCCTAAACTCCAGATCTCCATGACTTTTAAACACATCCAGGGATGGCAACTGAACCCCCTCACTGGATAGCCTGTTCCAAGGCCTGATGACCCTTCCCGTTTAGACATTTTTCCTCACATCCAGCCTAAACTTTCCTTGGGTAACTGAAGGTGATGTCCTCTTGCCCTATCACTTGTTATTTGATCAATCCATTTACAACAGACTATAAACTGTTATCAGTGTAAATGCTTTGCTGCAATGGACATCAAACCCGTATGTTCACGTTCTAGTCAAAATCCTTCTGGGGATATCATGCAGCATTACCAATAAATCTCTGCAAGTCACTTCTCAGAATGTCAAAAACTTCACCTAAGACTTAACCAACCACAGCAAGCAGGTTCTATCATCTACCAGACAAGGTTCTAAACCTGGAAAAATCAACCGAGGAAGATCCTTACACTTGCCTATCTTATAAATATTGGTAAAATATTTAGGTCAGGCTGAAATACAACCTGTCTGCCAGATGCTGCATTCTGCGAGAAGCAAATGCATGCTTCAAGGGTGAACCTTGAGCAAAGAGCATTTTTATGAGATTTAAATAAAAATCAGTCAATGTTCAGAATTCAGTCATATGAAACCAACTGCACCCAGCAGACTGATACAACAAAGAGAAAAACATGGTGTTTTCTTTCCAGCATTTTGCTTTATAAGCATAACCTGGTTGTAACTTCTTGAGGACTTCCTAAATGTTTCCTTGACTTTCCTGTCAATTCTTTTACAACATGTACCAAGAAATCGGATATGCTCTCCATGTTGTACTAATTGTACCTAGAAGATTCTGCCACCATAAACTGGTTTTCACATATAGACTTTTTGGAAATTCACAGCACAGCTCTGGCTTTGCAGGAGAACACGCTGCCTACATAGGGGTTTATTTTATTTAACTTTTAGGAAATTCTGGTTCAGAATATTTAGAGGTGTGTGTAACCTTGACTGCCACACACAACTTGATAGTGTGGAAACCGTGAACAGACATGTTTCTGGTCATCTGCAGAGGGTGTTAAATTACCAAGAGGATGTTTTCCAATTATTTAACAGAAAATGGTATAGATTTTAAGCTCCTTAAATGCCATAAATCAATCATAACAGTGTCATTTGTGCCACTCTAGTAAAGATTATGTCAGTATTTCCATTATAAAAACCTCTTGTTTTTCAGGGGTTTCTAATTCAGCCATAAAAATTGGCTCCAGCCTGAACTTGGCAACCAAAGTTGCCACTTGGGAGCGATTTTTTTAACCTTTTTTTTTTTTTTAAATGGATTGGCTGTTCGAGCTACAAAATAGTTCAGTGAAAGAAAATGAGTGGTTTCAAATTTTGGTGAACTTCTATTCCTCAAAACCATTGTTTTAAAACCTGATAATTTTGTATGTCGTAAATCCAACTGCTACTTTGGGGTAATTTGAATAGAAGCAGCAGATAAAAATCAGCTTATTTTGTTTAAAAATGCCTGTTGTTTCCCATAAAAACGTTTAGTCCAATATAACTTTCACAAACTGCTTTCTCATGGCAGAATATGGCAGACGCAGATCTATTTATGCAGCATCTATTCCAGTCCTTTTAATTCCTGTGGTAAGAGGTAATGTTAGGTTTTGATGCCTTTGATTAAATCTACTTATCTTCTTCAAGACAAGAAATCATCTGTGAGCTTGTCATGGTCCCCAAAATGGCATAAAAAGAAGGGATACTTTGAAAGCAGCAAAGCAAAAAGCTCATTTAAAATTTGAGTTACTAAACTAATAGATGTATTAAATACTGGCTCTAATCCACTTCTAACAGTCTTCATGCACATTAATTTCAATTATAAGAATTACCAACTGGGTTTTAAACCTAGTTTGGTTCTTACATGGTAAAAAAAGTCCTTTAGATGTTGCTTTCAGTATGACACATGAATAGAATTTCTGATCTTCAGGCTCTCAGAAGTTTTTCATTATCACAGCAAAAGGGAATTAGAAGCCCAGTCCCACTAATCCCCTGCCTATCAAAGTCATCAAAACTCACTGACAGCCCCGGAAAAAGCTTTGGGCTGAATCCTCCATGCTGTCTGAATTCCTAACGGGACTTTATTTTTTTCCCCCCCTTAATTCATATTTAGGCAGCAAATTGGTTTGGAAAGCTGTTTGCATAAGTTCCGAGAAGCTTTACAGAAAAAAAAAAAGGTGTTGGAGCTGTTAAGTCATTTTAAATACATAATCATTGCTAAATTACAGCATGAGTTGCTTGAGGGGAGACTGTCTGGTTTATATTGAGCTTTATGTCATCAGTGTCAATTTTTAATACTCAACTTCTTGGCATTTTTTTGGTCAGTTTGCGGCAGAACTCTGTTTTCTTTTCTTCAAACAGCTATTTGCAATGAAAAACATGGGAGATATTTGCCCCTTTCCTCGTAGCAATTTGTGATGTCAAATATATATGTTGGAATTTGTTTTTTCAGATTAATACAATCTACACAATAGAAGTTACCACTGTTGCATTTAGCTTTTGACGAAACCATCTTCTGATTGCAAGAAAAATAGCCTGAACATAGAGAGCATTCATGGAAAGCACTTGGAGACTTTTTTGCTTTCACATTAAACCCTGTACTCCTAGACATAAAACAGCACAAAACAGGATAACAGACTGTTTGGACTTATTACAGAGACTGATGTTACACTTATTAGTTTTGGTGTTCCACTAGCAATTGCTGTTATTGTGGTTTTCTAATTGATTTGATATCAACTGTTACTCTTTTCAATTTAAAACTACCTGTATAGTATCTATTTAGCATACCCTTGGATATCTGAACCTCACCCAAAAATGCAGTTTAGGAAGGAAAGGGTTTGGTGAGCAGAGAACCAACAATGTTTTGGGTTTTTTTCCATTGTTTTATACTGTTAATTTTTTACATTTTAAAAATTTTTTCACATTTTTTCATTTCTAAAAAATTTTCATTTTTTAATAGCACTCCTCCTGGGTTTCCAGCCAAAATTCAAAACTATCTTACTGGTGATGCCTACTAAAATTGCCTCTGGAATTCCATCTGTACATGAACACCTGAGAGACCCTATGCAGGAATAGTTCTACTCACCAGACAGGAATAGTAAACTCTATTTCTTTGGAAACTAAGTAATGATTCTTTATCTTCTGACCACCCTTTGTCATGGGTTTGCATGTAGATAAGTTACTCAACAGGAAAAAAATCACTATTCATGCAGAAAAGACATTCTCAACAGGGATCATAAGGATCCTGAAGCAGCTAGCTGCTGATGACATTAGCTCCTCCACGTTTTAAGAAAAGAAACCCCGTTCACAGCAAATCATGTGAATAAATAAATAGATGCTGGTGTATGGTAGGAGATAAAATGATTTCCCAAGAGGACAAGCAGAGCCCAGTTTCAACCAGGGCTGATGACAGAAGAGATCACAGTTTATGTCATCACTGACCAGCTGCAATGTCCCCTACCCAGAGGCACACATGGATTCCTAATGCTTTCTGACCTACACAAACCCACTTGCTTCTTTTAGCCGATGATCACTTTGTAAAGACCACACAAACAAATCCTGCCGGTCAAAATTAATGAAGCAGAAAGTTTGTTTTGCAAGTGCTGAACGTAAGCAACGGTGAAAGCAGTCCTTAATGATGCAGAGGTATTAAATTACTGTGGAGTGAAGGTTTCACGGCATTTCAATAACATAATTTTGAAGGATAAATAAAATTAAGGGTTAGTTATGTCCTTTTACATCACAGGGCAAGGTAGAAGAACAATAAAAATCAGGCTTGCATGGAATTGCTGAGTAACTTTGGTTGGAAGAGACTTTGAAGACCATCAAGCCCTTATTGAGAAGAAACTACGGGTCTCCACATTTTGTGGAGCAAAAGTCCAAGTTGAAAGAAAAAAACTAAATAATTTAAAATGTTAAAAATTGACAGCACCAGTGGTTCAGCAGCTTTCCCACTACTTACCTCATTGCAATGTTGTAAGACTCTGGGTGAATACAAGTTTGGTCCAAAGGATTGGGCTGTCGCGAGGCACTTGGTGTTGGTTTGCTCTTCTTTTTCCCCTGTGGTCCCACTTTAGCGGAAAGCATGTGACTTCCACGGTCAGTTTTCTTATTACTGCCAGAAATCAAGAATGAACACAACAGTCTTAAAGAACACGATCCTAAGTCCAGTACCCACATGTGAAAAAAAACACAATCGGACTGTTATATAATGTACATTCTTAAAAAAAGTAAAAAATAAACCCCTGAGAGGTCATGAAGCTTAAGCTTCATCTTTGAGGTGGACAAAGCTTAACAGTAAGTTATACCATAAAAAAACCAACATACCAATCTATGCATAAATTAATTTTAAATAGAAAGACACACTGAGGAAGGTTTCAGTGCTTTATCAGATTTTCTTCATGATGACAAGATGATAAAGAAAACACTCCCATTCTATCATTTGCAATGTGGACACCATATTCCATCTGTAAAATGGGGACAACTGCATTCACCTGCTTGACTGAGAACATGTGAGGACACTTTCACAGGTAACTGCATCATTTCACATTTGAAAAAGTCTCAATTAAAATTTCCCGTCTGAATCATCTTTTAAGTAAGCAAACTGCACCTCCAGCAGACGTACAGAACAAGAAAAATACTAGAATGCTTAAACACACACAACTCTTACAAGCAGATTTACTGGCGTCCTATACTTCCAATTTCTGAAGAATTCTGCTGGAACATGAGCAAAGAGGACAAAAATGAAACCTTCATAAAGTCCATTTTGAAAATGTTTGGTTTTTCCACCTAGGCCTTCAAGAACTGTTGTGGAGGAGATGGTGTTAGAGCTTTATTTTGGCCTCATCTTTCAAAGTTACAGCAGATTTCTCAGTGTTCTCAAGTTTTATGGAATCTGACTAACATCAGAAACATGCTCCAGCAAGGAAAACCCAAAATGCAATGTTCTTAAAACATCTCACCAGTGAACTTTTGGGATCAAAAATCAAAAAAAGGTGTCAGTTGGAAGACTATAATCTAGAGCCTTGAAAGCAATTTCTTTGGTCTTCTGGTGCTTACAGTGTGCACCATTTGGCCTGCAGCATGTGCCTTCCTGCCAGATGGGCAACCAAGCTGTGTACCTTCCACCCAGGCAGCACGCCAGTCCTAACGTATCTACCTTCTGCCTGGAAGTGATGCCTGTGTTGCTTGGCCAGCAGCAACTGGGAATACAGCATTGCTTCTCAGCTTTGGGTTGGCTAAAGGATAGCCTGGCTAAAGGATAATACCTTTTGAGGAAAGTAAGAGGGTAGGGATGGTGCTACCACTGTGCCCTTTCTTAGTTCTTTATGTTGGGAGGAGAAATGTAAAAGGCAAAAGAAGTGATGTTGCCCTAGAAAAGGCACTTTGAGTTGTGGAGAGGAACGCAATAATAGTGGCAAGAAGGAAAGGCTTAGTACAGAAAGACAGGATGACCTGCTGTTGACAAGCTGAGCTTGAGACACAAGGGATCACACTTGCTAGGCAGGATCATCACACAGCTTGTTGATTCAACTGCCTCCTTCCAGGTAACTGAACATCTCCAAAACTCCACTCCAGTTTATCACCATTACGTCCTGCAGAGTAATCTGCACCACAGCAATATGAATTTACGAATCTCTAACTCATGCCTGAAACAAAGGTTTTAACATCTTAGATCACAACACTACCTCATGCTGCATTTCCTCTACAGAGGAATTTGTCAAACTCATACTCATCAAAACCCTCACTTGGAGCACTGGCCTAACAAACCATGACAATTCAGAAGAACTTTCTTCTACCACTGACTTTCAGAAGATTATTTGTTAAGATGCTGCCATTCAGAGAGCAAAGGCCAAAGGATTTCTCAGGTTTCAAGCTCAAATACAAAACAGAAAAAGGAAAAAAGTATTTTTACACTGTTAACATCTCTATTACCTGCAGAAGGTCTTTATATACTCTTGGTTGAATCTGATGAAGCCAGCACACTGTTGGAAGGATTTGGGACCCAGACCTTTAACTTCCTTGAGCTGCTCTCGGTTTATAAATGGTCCATTCTTCTCTCGCCACTCAATTATATTTTTAGCCTTGTTTGCACTCAGCCCTGCGATATGTCTGAGAGAGAAGTTTGCACAACACACGTGTTATCATTGAACAGTCATCAGTACAATAACTATCCGGCGTTACCACAGAAAAATTGGTTTACAGATGTTTAAAAACAGTAAAAAAATTTCCAAAGGGACCTCCAGACAAAAGGCATCATCTGAAGAAGCAATCTGAAAAAGGGATCCCTTCTCATCCCTGGAGACATTCACAGTAAGGCTTGATTGGGCTCTGGGCAATCTGTTCTAGTTTGAGATGTCCCTGCTTGTTGTGGCCAGGTTGAACTAGATGACCTTAGGAAGTCCCGTCCAACCCAATACACTCTATGATTCTGTGATTCTTCACCCAATGGAAGGGATCCACCCAATTCAACAAACATCACACACCAATATGGTTCAGCAGACACCTAAGCAAGGGGATGCATAATTTATGATGTGTTGTTAAGTTCTGCCACACCAGTTCAATTTATCACATCTTGTGACTTGGGAAACAACATGGAAGAAAGATTGAGGACAGATAATTGTTCCTGTAAGAACAAGCCCTCTCAGTTATTCTCTTCCAGTGGTTCTGTGTCCCAGCATGAAGCGCTGGCACCTGCTCTCCAGAAGGAGCGTGGTGGGGGGCAGCTCACCTCCCTCACACAGTGTAACATCCACACAGCTTGTTTCTTCCCTTTCAGCTGCTCTCAAGATAAAAGAGCAGCTGGGAACAGGCTGCATGAGTTGTTTGGAGGGCAGCTCAGATTGGCAGAGAACCTACCTGTGAAATGCAAGTGCAGCTAGCCAAGTTGCACATTTTCCCTCTGCATATGTGTATACAACTCTCTGTGTACAGAGCACGTTAATCACAGAAAGGCAGAAAGAGCTGTGGTGGGTGGTTACTCCTGGCACTAGAGAAGGAAATGGCACATGACTCCACAGATCAGGTGCCATTGCTTTAGAGACCTCTTGTGGAATGGCATGGACGGGTTCTACAAAAACACCACCACCACCCCTGGCAAGAACAGTCAAAAATCATGGGGAAACAAAATACTAAAGTAATTTTTCCATTAGTCTCATCCTCCAGCAAAAGATAAAAAGAAAATAATCCAAAGTTGGGGAAACCTCAGGATTAAATTTGAAAGACACCCTTTTAATCACAGACCAAACATTAATCCTCAGCAATGGAATTTCCACCCCCCAATATTTCTTAGAAACATTATGAAATCCAGCTTATTTACACTAAGAACATGACACAGTCCACAGAATTTTCTACCAATGACCTCAAGCCTTTTAAGTATGATACTACACACTCATCGAAGAACTGTAGCATTATACCCTTTCCACATTGTAGTATGTGTTGAGCAGTGTATTTGATGTAGAAGAAAGCAGGAGTATGTCTATTCATGGTACATGCTAGCCAGGGTCACTGTAGATCAGAGGGAAACTTGGACTAAAAAAAACTGAAGAGTTTTTTTAATGGTAGAGTGATCAAGAATGAATTTTCTAATGCTGATACCTAATATAATTACCCCTACTAAGATTATCGATCGTGTTTTTACTTCCCTCCTAGTACAGAGGATGACAGCAACTGCTCTCTTGAAAAGCTGTTCTGCTAAACTGTTCTGCATTCTACACACAAGAGGGAGAATAAGCTTTTAATTCCTAACCAAGAGACATAGAATTCTGAACATTTTCTAAGCAAATATGGCATAACTACTCTAAAAAAGAAAAAAAAAGATAAATTTCTCAGCAGTTTTCCCCTAAATCTTTCCTTCTCTCCTTTCCTCACCCAACTTTTACAACCTGTTGCATGTAGCAGTACCTATTAAAATACATTCTGAGAGACACAAAACTTATTTGAAAACCCCTTTCTCAGTGTCAAAGAACAAAAAACTGAATTATACCAGATTTTCCTACAATTGCAGCTCCAAATTTTTACTGTTTTTCACTCCAGGACTAGTTTTACCCTGGAGAATCACACATACCCTTAAAAACGTACTCAGTGATCCAGAGAAACGCTGTTTTATACATGGCAGTTTCATGTAATTTGGAAGTTTTAACACCAGGGCCATTTGCTCCAGCTGAGCTTGACTCCAATGACAGACTAAACAGAGACTCTGTGATCCAGAGCCATTTAATTACTGGAAGAGGAAAATGTTTGACTCACCTTAACAGTATTTCTGAGCAGATGTTAATATCAACTCCCACAAAGCTGACACACTCTTGAACCACGCTGTCCAGAGTGGCTTTGAGCAATGTCTGCGATACGTCATGCTGAGAAACAACAAGGAGATACCAGGTAACTCAATATCAAAGCAAGTAAGAACCACAGACTTCGGTAACATTCACAGAAGAGTCACGGGAACTTGTCAATCTCTGATGCAACAGTACAAATCAAAGACAAGTTTTCAAACGTATTTTTTAAAGGTTTATCTATAGCATCTCTTCACACTATCTTTGTCCTTACACAAATCCCAAGTAAAAGACACTAACTTTTTAAAGAAGTATTTTCCTGTCGAAGCAAAACTTCATTAAACACAATGATTACTCCAAGTAGTATACGTGGTGTTCATCCACTGTCTTGTCTTTAATCTGACATTTATTTATTTACCTGTAACATCAGTTTATCCAGTAAGACAGTGTGTTTAACATAAGATATCAAAAGATGACAATCTGGTACTTCTGCATCTGCATTCCCAAGTATTGGTGAAACTGTCCTATTGAGGAGCACCTCACTAAAGTACAGCTCTTATTTACTACAAGAACAAGATATCATATGAGGGTAGGCAATACCCAAGGTACTTATCAGCCCTGCAGCAACAGAACCTTTTAGATTTTGAGCAGATATTTCTGGCAAGATGGGCAGCTCCCTGACCAAAGCACGACTAATAAAAATTCCTCCCCTTTTCCCATTATCATTCAGTGTTCCCCCTCCTTCCCTAAAAGAAAATCAGTCACACTTGTCAAAGGTAAAAGTTCTGAAGTTCTAAGATTTCTTTCCTTCCACCTCACAGACATGCTTCACAACTGCTCCTTCCCCACACAAGCCCATCAGTGCTTAGAAGCTTGACCTGGAGGGAGAAGCCTCTCTAAGTGCAGGAGCTAATTCAATCACTATGTTGGCTTAGCTTCAGGGCTCTTAAACATCACTCACGTAAAGCTGGGCTGATCTGTTGTGGTTTCATGATGCATTCATTTAGAACACAGAGCTGGAGCCAAGCCAAGACACCAAACACTTCATCCACTACTTTGTTTTACCTTCTAAGCCGTTGATTCCACACCCACAGCATCAGCCCCCATCTACTAATAGTGATAGTTCGCTAAGCAGTGATGAATAACTGAAACAACTGTAAAGCTTATCATGAAGTACTTCCTAGCCCTTTTATTTCAGGCGTGCATGAAAATAGCATTTGCACAGTCTTGGCCTCACAACTCCTTGTACACTTTGCAGATCTAGTGTCAGTTTCTACTCACTTAAGTGTTGCTACTACAGCACAACAGTTTCTCTTCTGCTAGAGCTAGAACCTTCCAGCTCACATATGTGCTCATGCAAGTATGGACTTTTCCAACACAAGAACCAGAATAAAACTGTTGGGAAACAACATATTTTCTCTACTTTGCCCAGTACTGGTGCCCAACACTGGCCTAGATTTTACACAATGAACCACAAATGAAAAACTTAGTAGGATACTATTTTTTTCAAAAGGATAAAGAAAAAAGATGCAGAGTACTCAACATTTTCTTCTGTTTCTACGAAAAGCTACTGGCTTGATGGCACTTGGCTGTTTCAAGAGAGTTTCACCATTACATCAATAAGGTTGATTAACTGTACCAGCTCTTGAGCACCTCAAAAAACCCCTTGTGTCTAAACCAACCAGAACATAGAGTTTGTGGCTGAGGGCAGGGCAGATGGGTTTTCTCCCACATTTCTGTCTCACTCGAGCTTCATGATTCAAACTGGAGACACTCACTGCAATCACCATCGTTCAGTTTGATTTTTAATCAACTTATACCTCACTTATCCTTCAAATTCAAAAGTCAATTTTCAATGAAGTAAATGCAATTTAATTGTTTATGTCTTTAAGCAAGTCCTGAAACACTTCATGCACCTCATAAAACACTTGTCGGTACCTACCAGTAACTTCTGTAACCATGAATTTTAATACTGGCACGAGGGACCAGAAAATGAGCCTCTTAAACACTATTTTTACTTGAAAAAAAGTAGTATTTTTACTTCAAAAAAGCGGTGTAACCGTGCAGTCTGAATGACATTCACCGAATGAGAAATTAGGTGTGACAACACATCCTAAGCAAAGTTCAAAACTACATAATTCTGGGGGAAAAAAACATGGGCTGAGGCCCTACATAGAAACAGCTGCATTTCAAGTGCTTGTGAAACCACAAAAAGCAAAACGCATTCGGGACAAGCCCTGAAGCAGAGCAGGAGGAAAGTAAGGCAAACAGTCTAATGATAATTACACCTTTTTTTCATGTGCACCGTCGGGGAAAAAGAGATTTTAAAATGCATTTTACATGTCAGGTGGAAACACTGGAAAGTTCAGGCAAGGAGTTTTAATCTCCAGCGTCCTCTGGAAAATCCCTTTCAGTTAGACACTAAGAAAACAATCTTATCCCTATGATGCTTGATAAAAAGGCCCTAATTCAAGAATTTCTTTTGAAGACTGTTTGTGGTTTCTCCCAATGTTATATTGTTGTAGGATATATTGTTATCCTATGTACTTAACTCTGACTCTTTTATTGTTTTCAAAAACCTAAATTCTGTTTATTTTAACAGCGTTATGACTCTTACCGAAATATCCCGAGAGAGAGGAACGGATTTATATTTTCAAAGAAAATGATAAAACAAAAACAAGCATCTGTCACCTCCGATGTTAAAAAAAGAAAACAAAAATGCACGTTTGATCGTGTGAGTGCTTCGGGTTACTTGTGGGGTAACAGAAGCAGTGATCACAGTATCACAGTATTACCAAGGTCAGA
>VXBP01005202.1:1132-212662 GCA_013400115.1 Rhinopomastus cyanomelas
AAGATCATCTAGTCCAATTACCCTGACACAGCAGGATCACCTAGACCAAGTCACACAGGAACATGTCCAGGTGGATTTTAAGCATCTCCAGAGAAGGAGACTCCACGACCTGCCTGGGCAGACCCTTCCAGTGCTCTGTCACCCTCACTGTGGAGAAGTTCCTTCTCATATTGATGTGGAACCTCCTATGTTCCAGCTTACACCCATTGCCCCTTGTCCTATCACTACATCACACTGAGAAGAGCCTGGCCCCAATAATGACTTGCAGATGCTTGCTAAAGCCATGAGATGTGTCCATGAAAGCTTCAATGAGGCACATGAACAGGTCCAAGGATTGACAGCGCATCACGGGAACAAGGAATAACACTGAACTTTGTTTCTGTTTGAAGAGGGAGGGCTTTTGGTCTCTAGAGTGCGGACTTGTATTTCAGAAAAGGTCTGGGCTGAACGGTGAGCAGTGTTTGGTATTACCTGGATCATTAGTACTCACTGATCCAGGCAAAAGAAACAGTACTGGCGTTTGTTGTCACTGCTGGTAGGAGCTTAGTGGATGAAGTCAATGTCATCTCTCAAGTGGACCTCACTGACAGCTGTGGGTTAAAGAAACATCAGGTGTTATTGCATTGACAGACAATTTAGTGTAAATTATTGCACTCAGAATCCAGAGCTGAGACAGATGTCATCATGAGCCCGTGGTTTCCTGAGAAGGTGTGTGACAGCTTTTTGCTGGGTACCTGCTTCTTCAGATGAAAATACCAGTGATGTCTCTCGGGCTGTGCCAGAAGCTGCAAAGATGGGATCCAGCTGGAAAGCTGCAATTTTACACCTTCTGACCAGTGCAGGGTGTTCAATCTCATTTGCAGAAGGGCCAATGTAGGGTTTATTCCTTGGAGACATGGTCATGTCATCTCCTTTGGGAGAAGGCAGCACAGTCTTTATTGGGCTTTGCCCTGGGTTTACAGAGCCCTTGCTCAGGATCTGAAGTACCTCTGTCACCACATAGCTGACTCTTTCAGTAGCTCTGTTGGTTCTTCCTGACCCAACAAGAAATTGCAGTGCACACGTGCGTGCACCCTTTGTTTCCCTTTTCTTTGAGCAGAGTCAGAGCTTTGCTAATTAAGTCACCATGTCCTGAACTTTGTGTGGCCTGAGATGTTTTTCCAGCACCGGGGAAGCTGCTCGAGCATGGCTGATTCTGGCTCGGAAGAAGGCAGCCCTGAGGGGTTTAGCTGTGTCTCCTTACAGCCACCACACCGGTGGGAGCTTGCAGCAGAGTGGAAAGGTTTGCTTCAGCTCTAACCTTTCATCTGCAGGGTAAAGCTGTGCTGAACTGTTGCTCATTGCCCTGGGAAGGGAGTGAGCCAGCTAGCCTGGAAGTTCATTTTAGGGACTGTGGATGCACAGTCTAATGTGTGCTGACAGGTTTGAGCAAGGAATGACATCAGTGCTCATTTTGTTTTGACCTGTATGATGAGGAACTTTATTCCAGGAGAAACAAGGTCTCTCTGACCTCAGACAAATTGTGTTTGTATGGTGGTTTTTAGGGTAAGGTTTGGATGGTGAATGGCTGCAGTGGCCTTGATTAATTTCCTAAATTTTAGAGATTATAAATATTAGGCATAAGAGTGGGAGAACAAGTTTGATGCTGTCACATCTGGCAACATCCAAACTCCCTTTAAAATCATTTGTAGGGGATTAGCAGAGGCCACATGTCCTCTTGCCCTGCGTTATGCTTTGACTGTCTTGAGTTCTTTGCAGTAAATGGAAAAGCATCTTGAATCCAAAGAAATAGCATGGGGTTTAATCATAGAATCATTAGGCATTAGAAGGGACCTGAAAAGATCATCCAGTCCGACCCCTGTCACAGCAGGATCACCCAGACCAAGTCGCACAGCTCCAAAGCTGCAGTGCACTCCTGAGCTTGACACAAACCCACTGGAGTCCGGATCTGTAGGCAGTGGTGTAGGGCAGATCTGAGCCAGCCAGCAATGCTGAATCACCACTCCCACCACCACTTGTTATCCTGTGTCTGGGCGACTAAATGTCCACGAATTCAAGAGATTTGAAAGCATTTGAAGTTCATCAGGCTGGGCAAGCTCAGCTGACCCATCCTTTGCAGCACGGACTCACTGGCTGCTGGCTATAGGATCTCTCCTCACAATTCCCTTTTGTAGAGGATGGAGGTCTCTCTGGTTGTCTGGTGGTATTTTTAGGATCAAGACCTCTACATCTCACTGAGGTCGTTCTCAGGTGACAGAGCCATGGGGTCAGAGCCTGTGCCTCTCACACGACAGGGCTTCAGATTTGCCCCAGAGGACTAGCTAAAAGACCAAAAGATTGTAGTTTCAGCTAATCATTTGTACAACAGTCGGACCTCGTGAACTTTCTAAATGTCATCAAGCTCACGGCCGACTTTCACGTTATGAAGATAGCTTAACCTTTACTGTGGAATTTCTGGGAGATCAGGAAAGCATAGGAAGTTGGTCTTCAGTGATTTCACATTTAATGTGAATCAGCGTTTTGTGTGTGATAAGTAGAACTGTAAAAAGGCAACGGGTTTTGTAAAAGCATCTGCTCGCAGGATCACAGAATTGTTTGTGCTGGAAAAGACCTTCAAGATTATCTTGTAATCTAATTCTACCAAGCCCACTGATAAAATCTGTCCCTAAGCTCCAGATCTACACCACTTTTAAATACATCCAGGGATGGTGATTCCACCCCCTCACCGGGCAGACTCTTCCAGTGCTTGAGGATCCACTAACAAACCCCTTCTCATCCACCCCAGGATGCCACTGGCCTTCTTGGCCACAAGGGTGCATTGCTGGGTCATGGTCATCCTGCTGTCCACCAGGATTCCCAGATCCCCTTCTCCTACACTGTTCTCCAGGTGTGGAACGTCTTCCTGGTGAGGAAAGGCTGAGGGAACCCGATTTATGTGGCTTGGAAAAAAGGAGACTGAGGGGTGACCTCATGAATATGTATAAATAAGTGAAAAGTGGGTGTCAGGAGGATGGAGCCAGGCTCTTCTCGGTGTCATCTAATGAGAGGACAAGGGACAATGGGTGTCAGCTGGAACATAGGAGGTTCCACATCAATATGAGAAGAAACTTCTTCACAGTGAGGGTGATGGAGATGGAGCACTGGAAGGGGCTGCCTAGGGAAGTTGTGGAGTCATCTTCTCTGGAGACATTTAAAACCTGCTTGGACATGTTCCTGTGTGACTGGATCTAGGTGATCCTGCTGTGGTGGGGGGTATTGGACTAGATGATCTTTCGAGGTCCCTTCCAATCCCTAATGTTCTGTGATTCTCTCAATAAAAGAAAGGAGCCGTCCATCCAGGCTGTCCATGGTTAAAGGCAGTCTCCTCCATCCTCATCTTGCTTGGGCTTAAAATCACACAAGCATTTACCTTTGGTCCACTGAATCCTAACTGTGTGGTTATTTAACCCCTGCAAGACAAGGTAAATAAATGTATCAATGTAATTGAAATCAAGAAATGGAAATTCATGTTTGTTGTCACAATTCACAGAATCACAGAACATTAGGGATTGGAAGGGATCTTGAAAGCATCTAGTCCAATACCCCACCCGCACAACTGGATCAACTAGATCCAGTCTCACAAGAACATGTCCAGGCGGGTTTTAAATATCTGCAGAGAAGGAGACTCCACAACACCCCCAGGCAGCCCCTTCCAGTGCTCTGTCAGCCTCACTGTGAAGAAGTTCCTTCTGATATTGATGTGGAAGCTCCTATGTTCCAGTTCATACATGTTGCCCCTTGTCCTATTGATGGGATGCTACTGAGCAGAGCCTGGCTCCATCCTCCCAGTACCTACCCTTCACATATTTATCAACATTAATGATGTCACCCCTCAGTCTCCTTTTCTCCAAGCTAGAGACCCAGCTCCCTCAGCCTTTCCTCATTAGGGAGATGTTCCACTCCCTCCATCATCTTTGTGGCTCTGTGCTGGAGTCTCTCCAGCAGTTCTGTGTCCTTCTTGAACTGAGGGGCCCCAATTCCTCCATCAGAGCCATCTGTCTTTTTCCTCTCCACTTTAGTTCATTTCTTTGCTTGGCTTTTTGTTCAATCAAAAGAAATAACCCCTGCTGGTTTTTTTTTTCCCCCTCCTTTCTCTTCTCCTCTCCTTTTCCAAGGATCAATCTGCTTCGCAAACATGGCGATTGCGATGCTTGAGCCAGCATTACCCATCTGGATGATGGAGACCATGTGTTCAGAGAAATGGCAGCTTGGTAAGTGCAGTGCATTATCTGCAGCGCTGTGTTCTGTCTGATGGCTGTGTCAGCTGTGCTCCTGTTAATGCTGCTCTCCTCACATGCTGCAGGACAGTCCCTTTTTTACTCTTTAAATTGCTAGTGTTAAATCTACACCAAATTCTAAGCATCGGTTTGTAAGAAAACAGGTGGTGGATTGATGTTGTTTGCTGTAGAGGCTCCTGCAAGGGGCAACACGCGCATTGTGAGGAGGAATAGCTGCAGGCAGCCACAGCTCTGTGCCTGTTCCAGATCCTTTGGGAGCTCCAGCAGTGCATCTGGCAGCGAGTGTTGGCTGGGGCAGCTGCCAGATGCCCACTGAGCTGCAGAGCCAGCCCAGTGGGACAAAACAATTAGTTTGGGGTTTTTCCCAGAGGAAATCCACCCGCAGTTGGTAGTTTGAGTTGCCAGGAGCAGGCAGCCACAGGAATCTGCTGCAGGTGCTGTGTGTTTGGTGCAGAGCCTGCTCATACCTCCTTCCTGGGCTGCTCTTGGCAGTGTGTGGAAGAAAGTTGGATGTAAAACGCAGCCACCAAAGGCATGAGGAGCATTGTCCTTGAACTTGAGAGATTTGACACCTTTTCAGTGGTTGCCTCTCAGTGTTTATTGTGTTTTGAAGATCCTGGGAAATCTAAACTGAGACACTTATCCTTTTCAACAAAAAGCAATGGGAGACCCACAATGTGGACCACCTTAGAACCTCTAACAGGGACACAGTGTCTACAGGCAAAGTGGAACTTTCCCATAGATCAGGTTGGACTAGAAAGTAATATTGGGCCAATTGCTTTCTCTTTGAGGTCAATAAGGTTGAGGGCTGAGGGAAGGAAAACAGATGAACTAATTTCCAGCGAGTGTTACAGTGTGTGAGAGGTTAATGTGAATCATCTTGCGTCTAGGAAAGAGTTGCTGTTGAAAATATAACTAGCATTTGGTAATGTTAACAAAAGTGACTTCTTTCTTTAGGGTATTTTTTAATATCAATTTATGGCACTGGGCTGCATCAGAAGTGCGGCCAGCAGGTCAAGGGAGGTGATCCTCCCCCTCTGCTCCGCTCTGGTGAGACCCCACCTGGAGCACTGCATCCAGTTCTGGAGCCCTTATTACAGGAGGGATGTGGAAATGCTGGAGCGAGAGCAGAGGAGGGCCATGAGNTCCTGATGTGCAGGTAGCATCCAACTAGTATCACAGAATCTCAGAATCACAGAGCATTAGGGATTGGAAGGGGCTTTGAAAGATGATCCAGTCCAATCCCTCAGCCACAGCAGGATCTCCTGGATCAAGTCACACAGGAACACATCCAGGCAATATCCCTACTCTCTGTTAATGTAGGTGTCCTACACAGTAGAGAGAGGGATGGAGCAAAACTAGCACACGAAACACAAACACAGGTATCTTCAACCTCACACCTCAACCAAAGATGGTAGAGCCCATCTACCCCCCCTCACTGGAGAATCATATTACTGGTGCAACGGAAATGAGATTTACAAACCTCTTAGTTGAAAAGAACTTCCTAGAAGGAAAAATATCAATTTTAAATGAAGACTCATTTTACCCCTTAATGATCTAAGTAATTGGCTCCATTATGCTTTGTCTGATTTGACAGCATTAATTAAAGTTTTTAAGCCTCTTAAATGGTATCTGGAACCGCAGGGTGTTAAGCAAGTTATCTTATACAGTTTGGAGATCCAACTGCTTGAAGAACGATCTGGAGAAGGTATAAAGAGCCTTGTTTTGATCAGTTAATGCTGCTGTGCAGAAAACTCTGGTTCTGTCTCTACCAGGGCTTACAAACCAACCCACAAGGATGATTTCACAAGCCTTCACAGGAGGTTTATTTTACTCCGGTCAAAGTCTGCTCTATGTGACTGTTGGTTGTGAGCAGGTAGCTCCAAGCAGTTTAGAATCATTAGGGTTTGGGAGGGACCTTGAAAGATCATCTAGTCCAGTCCCCCAAAAAGCCGTTGTGGTTGCACAGGCGAAAATGCTTCCCTAGTACCACTGTCATAACCCACAAGGATCTTAATCACAGGATATTGCTGTGCTAAAAATGACCTCTTGTGTTTCTTCTCTTATGAATATCAGGCAGATAGGGAGGTGGACAGGCAGGAAATGAGAAAATCTACGTTGTCTTGGTGAAAATGAGGAGCATAGACCCTTGAAGGAAATTGTTTGATTGCACCATAGTGTCACGGCTGCTGTCTAAATCTGAGTTACCCGATCTAGCGGTGACCAAACGGAAGCTTTGTGGGGGTAGGTGCTGCTTTGTCCAACTTCCCTGGTTTTGTCAGGTTTCCCACATTTATTTTTCATAAAAAGACACAAAATGTACCAGGAACAACAGAAAACCACTGTTGTTCCTCCCAAGACACACATGACCCATTCCACAAGGATCCAGCCTCAGGCAGAGCCACCCTGTTCCTTGGCTTCTTGGATAATTTTCATGAACTTTCCCTGGTCTCTCACACTCCTGCATCATCACCTCTGGTGCTTCCCAGGCAGCCAAGGCAATGGCACACTGTGCTCTTCATTAGTGTTTCTTCCTTCGATATCCCCCCTCTGGCTGCATCCTGCCCTGCCACTTGCCTGTAGGAAGATGATCAGACCTCAAGCACAGACTGGAACTGGATTTTAAACTGGAGAGGTGTCTGGCCACAGCATTTATTCCATCTACAGCCACTGCTGTGGAAAACTTCAGGGCCAGAAGAAGTTACTGCTCCCAACAGTATGTTTTTATGGTGGATATGGGTGAGATATAAGGGTCCAGGTATCGTCCCTCCATCAAGGTCAGAAGGAATTTGCTCTGGTGCTGTCATCTGCAAGTCATTACAGATGATTGGGGGGGGGGTTTAAGTTTAAATCAATCTCTAGTATTTTTTAAGTTAACTTTTACTGTAACTATTGAGTGAAGAATTTCAGAACCATGATTTTAATGTTTCTTCACCTTTTTTATTGATACATATTGGCTTCAGCTGCTGCTTGAGCAAGGACCATATTGGGGCATTACAGACTCAGGACCCTAACATGAGGCCTCACAGCAGTCTTAGATGTGCAAGGGGACTGTGACTTGCAAATTCACAGCAGCAGCCCTGCTGTCCTGTCCTCCATGGGGGGATTTTTTCCATCCTGAGTGTCTTGGGCTTGCTGCAAGTGCTGAGCATATGCTCCACAAGCCATGAAACCAAGAGCAAGCTGCTTTCTTTGACCAATCCCAAAGCTTACTGCAGTTAGATAGAAACTTCTTGCTTTGTTCCTTCCACTCTCCCATACCAGTTTTTGCAGCTGACGCTGAAAAACCCTTTTCAAAGGTGTCCTATCACTCCTGCATCTCCTAGATGCTGTCCTTAGGTTTCACGAGAAGGCTGCAACCAACCGGATATTTGATTCTTTGGGCTGTGCACCAAGACTCTATTAGATGCTTTCAAATCAAAATTGCAGTGTCTGGGATTTATTAGTTTCTCCCAACACTTCACTAAGATCCTTGCTGATAAAACATCTCATTCATATTTTTCAGGTGTTGCTTTCCTTCCTGCCAGCATCTCTTATCTCATTGGGACTAATCTTTTTGGGATACTTGCCCACAAAATGGGAAGGTATGTTTCATTTAAAAATACTAATAACCCCCCAGTCTATTCAGGTACCATCTCCAGCACCTCCCAGGGCAGTTTATTGATAATGGAAATGATGGAAGGTTGTTCTATAGCAGCAAAATCACTTTTTTGAACATGTTGTGACTTCAGTTGTGTAACTTGACGCTTCATGAGTGACTGGAAAATTCAAGATCAGCTCTAACACGTGGGTCTCACCGATCTCTTGAGTGATGTCTCTTCTTTCATAGGTGGCTTTGCGCTTTGCTCGGGATGCTGATCGTGGGAATCAGTATCTTGTGTGTAAGTATAAGATCAGCTGTCTTCCAAACAGTCTAAATGTTCCCGTGTTCCCCTTCCTGTGTTTTCCCCGTGAGATTTTGCTGAAGTTTCCTCTTTCTGACACATCATCAAACAATGTGGGGTTAATCACTTCCAGAGCAGAGTTCTGAGTGCTTTCAGATTTCAGTGCTTCCATTATGCTGAAGGAAGACTGGCTCTGAAAGGAGGAGGATGGTCTTTTCTGCTGGAGCTGTCACTCAACGCTCACGACAGTAACGTGTCAGTGGCTTAAGGGCAGAGTTGTCTGTGAAACAGTAGCGTCCAACAAGTTTCTAACTTGCACTTCTGTACCAACTGTGCCATAACTACTCTGAGTTTCTTAGGAACCCCTCAACCTCACCAGCGTGTGCAGCGCGGCTTCATTAACTGCTTGACGCTTCCTTTGTAGGTACCGTTCGCTAAAAACATTTATGGGCTCATAGCACCGAACTTCGGAGTTGGATTTGCCATTGGTAAGAGAAAGCGCAGGGGCTTCCTACAGCCTGTGGTTTGTGTAGAAGTGATTTAGGATGAAGTTACATGGAGATTCTGTTTTGTTGTGTATTGATGAGACAGTGAAGCCTGAGCTGCGGCCGAAACTCAGGGTAGAGGCAATAAGGATTAGATGATGGTGGGTAGGTCCTGTACAGCAAGAAGGATTAGAGGATGGAGCTCAGATAGTGTGAACCAGGCTGCTGTTAGACAAGCTGGAGCACCAAACATTAGGGATTGGAAGGGATCTCAAAAGATCTAGTCCAATCCCCCTGCCACAGCAGGATCACCTATTTCAGCTTGCACAGGAACATATCCAGATCGTTTTAAATGTCTCCAGAGAAGGAGACTCCACAACTCCAGTGCTCCATCACCTTCACTGTGAAGTTCCTTCTAACGTTTACGTGGAACTTTCTGTGTTCCAGCTTGCACCCATTGCCCCCTGTCCTCTCATTGAAGGACACTGAGCAGACCCTGGCTCCATCCTCCTGACACCCACCCTTTCCATATTTATAAACATTAATGAGGTCACCCCTCAGTCTCCTTTTTTCCAAGCTGAAGAGACCCAGCTCCCTCAGCCTTTCCTCATCAGGGAGATGGTCCACTCCCTTTATCATCTTAATCATCAATCTGGATTCTGCAGTCTGTCTGGAATAGTTCCATTGACCTAAACAGATCTTTCAAGCAGGCTATGAAAATGATCAAGGGGCTGGAACACCTGTCCTGCAGAGACTCTTTGAGAGAGCTAGGGTTGTTCATCCTGGAGAAGAAGCAGCTTCAGCTAGACCTGGTAGCGACTTTCCAGTACCTGAAGGGAGCCTACAAGAAGGCTGGACAGGGACTGTATATGAAGGACTGTAGCAATAGGATGAGGGGCAATGGTTTCGAATTAGAGAAGGGTAGATTTGAATTGGATGTTATGAAGAAGTTCTTCAGAAGGAGGGTGGTTGAACACTGGAACGGGTTGCTCAGGAAGGTAGTTGAGGCCTTATCCCTGGAGATGAGGCTCAACAAGGTTCTGGGCAAGATAAGGATGTCCTTGCTCACTGCAGGGCTGTTGGACTAGATGACCTTTGGAGGTCACTTGCAACCCCGGCGAGTCTATGATTCTGAGTCCAAGCCCACATGCAGGCACTCTGCAAATAACGTGTGTGAGCTTTGGACCACTGCCAGGTGGAGTGGGGTCTATGGCTTGGATTTTAGCACTTGGCTGGTCAGCACATGTTCTGGGGCACCTACAAACACTGTGAAGCAGTTAGGACACAGTTGACCAAGCACATTCAAAGAGGAAAAACAGTCAATATTTTCCTGAACTATCTTTCCCTCCCTCCCGACTAGGAATGGTGGACTCCTCCATGATGCCAATTATGGGCTACCTCGTAGATCTGCGTCACGTATCGGTCTACGGCAGCGTGTATGCGATAGCTGATGTTGCCTTTTGCATGGGCTTTGCCATAGGTAAGTCCAGCCTTTTCCTGCCTGCAGTGGGCACTTGGGACGTGAGAATGCCTTACCATGCCAGCGTGGATCCCAGAGCTGTAGCAGGCCAGGGGTCCTTATTTTCTGCCTGGCACCTGTTTCATTCATGCTGTGATGCTCTGCTCAGCTTCGTTAGCTGAAGAGGCCTGAAGTGTCAGGCACTGGATGCAAATAGGATATCCCTCAGCCAGAGAGGGGCCTTGGAACACTTAGCACTGACACCACAGCTGTGCTCCTGCAGCCTGCCAGGGAGCAACCTCCTCACGACCTTCGGCCTCCTTCAGAGCATCGTACTGATACCCCCAGGAGCATCTATAATTGCTTCAATGAATGTGGAGCATGCAGCCAGGAGGGGTTTGCATTCTAACGACAATCATGTCTTCACGTTCCTCAAATCGATTTGCAAGGGGGGGGGCTCTGAGTCTAAACTAACTGCTGCTTAGAGCAACTGCTGCAAACCTTGTGTTGGGGCGCTCTTCAGAAAAGGGTTTTTATTTGCACAAGGTCCCTCTGCCGGCGGTGCCATCGCGAAGGCCATCGGATTCCCGTGGCTCATGACAATTATCGGGATCGTGGACATCCTCTTCGCTCCCCTGTGCTTCTTCCTCCGCAGCCCACCAGCCAAAGAGGAGAAAATGGTAAGTGCTCCCAGCTTTCTCGTGCCGTCTGCGTGCTTTTCAGTGATGCAAACCACTTATTTCTGCATGCTTGCCTCCAAGCTGGGACCAGCATGACTTTATTTCAGCCTCATGCATCATCTCTGGAATGAACTCCCGCTTCTTTTTGTGTCCAAGACATATTTTATTAGTCGCATGTTATACAGCCACCAATTTGATTATCATGAAACAGGGCCCAGCAGACGTTCATCTGCTGCAGCAGATGCTGTGTTGGAGTCACTATAAAAGGCATTTTTGTTTTCCTTGGAGCGCCAGGACTGTATTGACCAATTTTGTTTTATTCCTTTGTGTGCCTCAACCTGGTTTTTGGGGTTGGCTTTTTTTTTTCCAAGATCATCTACAGTATATTTTGCTTTGTAATTTTTTTCCCTTTGTTTTCCTTGTACAGATCATCTGGCTTTACAAAATAATGCCTTGTCTTACCCGCTCTGTACGATGGGCCTTGACTCTTTTTACTGTAACTTAGTTAATGAATTAATTTTCTGGAGCAGTCGGTGCTCCCCAGCCTTGCTTGTGGCATGGGAGGATTGATGCTTGGCCAAACCATCAGTCTCACCTAGTCCCCTGCAGGGAGGCAAATGTGTTGTGATCCATCCCTAAAATGATGGGCTAGGAGACTTCAGCAAAAAGTAGCTGTGATTAACAGTCTTATTTCTCCATGTCCCCCAATTACTGTTCACATTTGCTCTCTGAGTAGAAGCTTCCTTTCAGAAGGCCTGGGGTGAATAGTTCCCATTTATTCCTTGAATTATGCCCCAGGGTGCCCATGAGCATGTCTGCTCCTTCACTCCCAGTAACCACTCTTTGCTTAGACTTTCCCTGCAAAGCCTCTGACTCTGGTAATCCTTTTCCTTGGTTTCCTCTCCTATACCATTCTCTTTGCTCCATTCCTGTCCCCTTCGTGTAGCTCAGTTTGCTCCTCCATAGAACATCCTTTAGCTGATCCCTTCCTCTCCTGTTGGAAGACTTGCTGTTCCTGTAGATTTTTATAGGATCAGATTCACCCTTTTACTGAAGGGGTGGAGGGATCTGTTGCTGTGGTCAGTCAGTGAGCAGTGCAGTCAGCAGGCAGCCTTTGCTGCAACATCCGTTACCATCTGCAGGTCAAGCCCCCCAGCACTCCATCCGTGCTCATGCTCAACAAGGTTGTCTTGGACCAAAACTGTAGTTGCTAGTTGTTTATCCACGTGAAAAGAAAGTGCAGTGCTGCATGTCCCTGGTCTCACCACGCAGCACCACACCTCCGCAAGGTGAGGACTGAGCCTGCTGTGGATGCTGCTCATGCTTCCTACTGGCAGAGCACGTGGAAATGTTAACCTTGTGGAAATAAGGGTGTAGGTGAGGCCAGAGGCCTTTCTTTTTGCACATATTTGGACTGCAGAATCCCACAGTCCAGTTAATCCCTTGTTGTGACCTTTGCGGGTTGTACTGGTTTGTCTTATTGGGGTTTTTTTGTGTTGACTAAGGCTGAGGGACAGAAAGCAAAAAGCTACTCTGCTGCTGTTTGCTAGAGGGATGAGTTTTGTATCTTGTGCTTCCCTGACAGGGTTTCAGTTGTAACAGGGCAATTGCTGAAGGGACAGGATCTAACCCCTCTCAAATACATCTTCAAATGCCAAGCGATTCCTGCTCCTCAGGTGACTTCTTTGGGGTCTGAAGAGTCAAAAGGAGGACCCATGCTTCGTGCTCTTTGCATAATTAAAAACCAAACATAATGACATTCAACACAAAATGTGCTACGCAATTGCTCCAAGTGTGGAATCCAGTGGCCCTGGGAGAAATTCATCACAACAGATGTGATCCTGCAGCTGGCCTCTAACTACAACCATCGCTTCTGGCTTGCTGTAGGTGTTAAGGCACGGTGTTTGGACCACCACTCCCACTGCTCTGGAGCTCCACAGAAGAAAGTGGGGAAAAAGCAAAGCTAGTGAAGGACACTGAGCTTGAGGCTGTTGGCTGATGTTACTCATCCAGCCTGCTGATTAAAAGTAGGAGAGGTAAATTACTGTAACTAGGGCATAGGCAGATGCATCCCAATTTAATACATGACCTGTAAAAGCAGTTGGCAGCGGCCTTTGGAGCACCTTGAAGAGAACCTATGGGCTTGACTTCCTCAAAGTGCTACCCATTTGGGTTCTCCTTTTAGTGAATCCCTGGATGGTGGCTGCAGTTTGAGGGCTGGGTGATGGATTTAACCCCCGGCTGGATCCTAAGGAGAAATGCTAATAAACACTCACACTCTGTTTTCTTTTAGGCAATACTCATGGATCACAACTGTCCTGTGAAAACAAAAATGTATACCCAGAACAACATCCAGTCCTACCCCATAGGTGAAGAAGAAGAATACGAAAGCGACGAATAACCCGAGAAGCCATATCATGTATTTTGGTGTACGAAATGCAGTGTTTCACGTGAAACATCTCATCCAGAAATAGGTTTTAGTTGCACTGTGCATTTATTAGTGACCAGGTCAAACAGAACCAAAGGTGTACTCTTCATCTGCCATGGTTACACAGCAGACTGCTACCCGCCTTAGAAAGGGAGGAAAAGCTTTTTCTAGAGGGTTTGTATAGTGTGAATCTTTATTTTGTGTATTTAATTTTATTGAATATTACACTATATTTTTTATGAAATGTGTAGTATATCTATAAATGTGAATTTTAACTATTTTTTTTTTAAAGTTGACCCACTGACATAGAGACTAGTTCATGTTTTGCCATGAGTTGGAGACTGAGGGGTGACCTCATTAATGTTTATAAATATGTGAAGGGTGGGTGTCAGGAGGATGGAGCCAGGCTCTGCTTAGTGTCATCTAATTAGAGGACAAGAGGCAGTGGGTGTCAGCTGGAACATAGGAGATTCCACACAAGTATGAGGAGGAATTTCTTCATGGTGAGGGTGACAGAGCACTGGAAGGTGCTGCCCAGGGAGGTTGTGGAGTCTCCTTCTTTGGAGACATTTAAAACATGCCTGGATGTGTTCCTGTGTGACTTGATCTAGGTGATCCTGCTCTGGCAGGGGAATTGGACAGGATCTTTAGAGGTCCCTTGCAATCCCTAATGTTCTGTGATGAGTTACTGTCAAGAGCTCATGTTTACTTAAGGAAAACAAAGGCAAAGCAGATGAGTGTGTTGCTATCAGTCAGTACTAGTTAATGAAGTTGGCATTGTGCAATTGGTTAGCTGATTAGAAGTCCCCAAAACACACTATGTTGGGTAAACATGTAGGTGTTGATGTGCAGATCCTTTCTCTTACAGAGGAAAAAGACTAGCATGAAGATTTTTTAATATATATATGTATTTCTCTCTTTTTGTTTTACCATTTTACATTTATTTTAGATGCAACTTAAAGTGACTGTTTAAGAGAAGTTGAATTTAGGCTTAGGATGTGCTCAAAGAAAGCTGAAAAGGAGTATTTTATATGCATTTGTGTACACATCTAGAAATTAAATATATTTCAAAGGAGTTGAAATATTGAAAACAAAAAATCCCAGTTTGTTGGGGACAGACTCTACAGGTAGCAAAGGCACTGTTGTTCTAGGTGGCACCTTTCTGCACTGAGTAAAAAGAGACTTGGAAAGAAGCGTTTTAAAACGATCCCAGTGTCCTTATCAAGCATGATGTACCATTTCATCTGTAAAATGAAAATCTTGATGTGCCTTCTTTCATGTAATTGCTGATGTTTTATGTACCACAGCACAGAGACTATGCTTACATATAGTTTTGTAAAGCATATATGTTCTGAGAAATACAGTGGATCACACGTCAGATGTCGCTTTGTCAAGTCATGCATTCAGGCCGTATCAAAATAAAGTTATCTGGAAGAAGTCAATCTATTGTAGTGAAGTCAAAATAGCCACAGAAGAATCCCCCTTATGCATTGTGTTTTCCTGTTTTCTAGGTGGGGTGGTCCTATTGTGGCAGGGGGATTGGACTAGATGATCTTTGGAGGTCCCTTCCAATCCCTTATGTTCTGTGAGTCTGTGAAAAACCACCAAGTATTCCAGACAAGCAGAAGACACTCCTCATTTCTGACCTGTTTGTAACTCAGGACAAACATTTTCCTTCTAGATCATAAATAAGTGCTACTTCTTTAAGTAACCAAGACTGCTTCCAAGACTGTCACCCATAGCTGTTGATCTAACTTTTGGGGAACAGGTTTAGTCCAAAATGAGCACTACCAGAAGAAAGCCCTGTGTCTTCCTTAAATAAGGATGAAGACAGAAAATACACCAAGATGCCTACCATGGAAGATCAAAACATCCTATGGGTGAGTTGCAAAATGCACTTACAGCTCTGTGTAGTGGTGTGGTTTTTAATTGGATTTTTTTTACCATAAAGCAGGTGGAAATCCCTTCCCTCAAACTTGAGAGGCATTGGACATTTAACCAGCACAAACCAGGATTCTGTCACATGTCAACTTCTCCTCTGCTATCGAGTGAGTAATAATGTGTGGCTCAATGACTAGTTATATCTGCTGCAGATTTTCATGTTGTACATCAATGATTATTTGCCCCAAGAGAAGTTATTTTACTTGGCCTCACTGAACTCTTGTTTAGCATAAGAACTGGCAACCCAATTAAATCTGAAATAATACTCTCCTGTCAGTATTCTAAAGCAACAGAACATCCCTTTAGTAACCAGTGTGTCGCTTACATTACCAAATACAGGAATGCAGACACAGTAACTTTATTTTCTAAAACAGAAGAGCATACCTCATTGTTTGCTTTTCTTCTTTGGAGCATATCAAAAACAAGGCAGTGTTCACAGTCATATCCACCACAAAAGGAGCAGGACCAAGACGAGATGAAGTGACAGCAGTCCTCTTCTGCAGAGGAACCCAGGATCCTCTTACCTCAGACTTACACAGCTCAGCCTGACTCCACCAGGCTCTCACTCACCCAATCCACTGTAAGTTAATTGTCTTTTTCCAAGAGCCATGTGGACAACCCTGTTTCAGGTCTCTATGCCATCATTTCTCCCAAAACAAACCTTTAGCTGTTGTTCAGCATTTTCAACTGCTAGAGGAATAATCAAACCCTTTCTGCTGACAGTCAGGCAGTAACTTTAGTTACAAAAAACACATGAAAACACTCCAAACCATTTTGCCTTGGAGTAACTTAATAATTTTCCCTGTACCCGAGTGCAATAAAGTCACTCAGCTCATGCTCTCCCCCAACTTCCATACACTTTTGAAAGTTGAGGGAAAACTGGTTAGATGAAAGCGAGCACGCTCCTGTGTGACTTGGTGTAGGTGGTCCTGCTCTGGCAGGGTGATTAGACTAGATGGTCTTTTGAGGTCCTTTCCCATCCCTAATGTACCATGAGATACTGCACAGACAGGAATTGTTTAGTTATCAACCATTAACATTCTGCAAGGGATAGGGCAAGTCAGGAGAATTTTTCTGGGCCAGTTTTCTCCCCTGATGTAACTGGTAATAACCAAATGTCACTACTGGTGATAGCAGCTATTTGTGCAGTGCTTGGAGCTCTTAAACAAAACCCCACCATAAATACCCTGAGCATTTCACAAGACACTTTTAGACATTAGTTTGATTAAAGATAAACAACATGGAACAAAAATATGCATAACAGCCCAATCAATCCAACAGTCAGTTTCTTTTAAAGCCAGTGTGTTTTTCTCCCAAAGATCTTCCCTTTAGGTAGTGTCTTTAGATGACAAACTGCTGCAACAGAAGCGTTTAAAAAACACTAACACAATGCAAAGGAGTTGTTAATTTAGCAAAACTATTTTATTAAAGCTTATTTTCATGATAAAATAATAGCCAACAAAATCATAGTAGGCAGATCATCTGCAAACCCATTCAGATATCATTGAGTCAGGTTATTCTCGTTTTCTGTGGTACTCTTTATTTTCAGCTATTTACAGTCAAGCACGAAGCAAAGATTACATCAGGAATGTAGTTATTAGAGTTTTCCCCTTGAGATTCACCATTTCTTCTCATTAATGCCAGACAGGAATTTGTGTTTTCCATCTTATCGCTAAAATACAACTATTTGCCCTTTTGCCATTTGGTACCTTTAAAAATATTGCACTACATTTGATTTCATCTCTTACAATCATCATTAGCAATGCTATAGGAGGAAAGCTATATCCAGCTTTTCCTACCCAGTGGATGACACAAGTCAATTTAAAACCACAAATGTATTTTGTGTTTCTGAAATCAGTATTTGCATCTTATTTTCCACAGCTCCTTCGCATGTACCAGGGCTGAACTGAAGTACTTGGATATATTTGAGAACCTCTATAGTAGTCGATAAGAGCACACACTGATGGAGATTTGAATGCAGATCACCACCAATGGTAAGCCTCTGGAGAACATGGCATGGGGAAGTCTTCATACGCATCTCAAGCAAGTACAGGTTAAATAACTTTTAGTCAATAAGGGAAGCTAATTTTGTGCGAATATTTGCTGAAGCTTAATTCCAGAAGTGTTCACATGCCCGTTTTAGCACGGATAGTGTTTTCCATACATCTATTATGCACGTATCAACTGCCCAGAACTCACAAAAAAGTGCAAGTCGTTGCATGAGTGGAAGTAACCATTTCACTGTTTGGTTTTAAGAAGTACATGAAGCTTCTTCAGCTGTGAAAACCATCGCTGCTTCATTTTGCCCATCACAAAACCAACCAAGAAGCAAATTCAATGCAGAGGCACATTACAGATTGCCCAAAATTTTAAATGACTTATTTTACCATCTCAGATTCATCTCCATTTCCACACGGTTTGTTTTTCTACTAGCAGTGATAATGATACCAGTACCTAACACCGTACCTAAAGTAGAGATGCTACTCCATACGGCATTTCTGTACACAGAAGATGGAACAGAGACATGTTCACAAGAAATAAATAGGAACAGCAGCCTTGGCCAGGTGATGCTAAGATACACAGTTTACACATAGCACAAGACCCGATAGTTCTTTTCAGGAGCTGCTGGCTGAAATTCTTCCTTCTCTTGACCAGACTCATTCTGACTCAAATAAAACATGTTATGTACAGTACGCAACACTGACAAAGATGATCCTTCCGCTTAGTCTCTCTTCTGTCTGGAAAGCTGAACCCAACTTACCGCTCCAAGATTAGGCAAAAGAGTTGAGACAACATCTTCAGCTGTTTTGTAAAGTATTTTTGGTACCTTAAGCTTTCTGCGGTGATAATGCCTGCAGCATAATATTTTTTTAAAAATTACTTAAAACCATCTTTACATGCTTTTTCATAGAGATCTCCAACTCTTTGAAGAGCAATTTTCCTTTACCAGGTTATCAGATAATACAACACTCAAACACGCAATTTTCTCCCGGAAGCCAACCAGCCTCTTATCTCAAAATATTCCCAATTAAATTCTTATGAGATTCTGGTACGTACTTTGATATCTAGTACTCAATCAGGATACAACAGGCCCGAGTTCTAAGGAGGATTGTTTTTTAGCATAGCATTACTCTATCTCACATTAATTACAAACTATGAGAAGCTCTTGTATGTAACAAAAGCATGGAGAACTAATACAAATGATATGCGACGTTAAGCTCAGTAAACACTAGTAAGAGACAAAATGAGACGACCTTTTGTTTGCTTTCAGGATATGTTTGGCAAAAAATACACAACTATCTAGAAGACGCACAATAGAACTGTGAGCAACATCTTAAAGCCTGGTCCCTCCGTGACGTCGGTCAGTCATCAGCTTAGGCATGCAACAAGTTTTTTTTCCCCATCACACGCTGAAAATGAACTGCTTTGAAAATCCTGCCAGTTTTCTGTTGAAAACATGAGCTTAATTTAAAAAAAAAAGGGTGGGGTAAGTAATACACTAAGGGTGCGACGCACACCAACGTGAAATGGTAAGGTTTTATAGAAAACATAAAAATAAGTTAATAAAAATAAATTTCCAATATAAACCCCAAAATGTCATTTCAACCAGCCAGTTTAGCAAAATGATGGTGCTGTAGCTGGAGAAGAACCATAGTTAACTGTACTCTTACACAGGCAAACAACTGTGGAGAAGCAGAACATACATTATACCAGTGTTTTCTTTTCATTTGTGTGTGTTTGTAATTAAGTGCAAAAGTATTCTGAGTCCATTCCTTCAAATGCTAAATATGTCAATATCAGTCTACAGATTGAGGTGGATCAACAGGTTCTTCCGATACGATGTTGAATGTTGGAGCCTCCACCAGACTGACATCTTCGTTATCCATTTCTTCTGCCACGCTGGGTTCCTCCGCATCTTTAGTCACTTTCTTGGACTGCCGCTCCAACGACATGTTCTCCAGAGACTCTATATCCTCGATGCCTGCTCTGTAGTGGATCATCAGCAGGGTTAGGGCCTGCAGTCTCTCACCTGATTTAGCCAGTGCAGCAGAAATCAAGGCTTTTCTCCTTGCATCACTTGTCTCTTTCTCTTCTTTAACAAGTGAATTATTATTTTCTAGCTCCTGATCTATTTCATTCTGCAGCTTATCCAACATAAATTCTAATTTCTGAAAACGCTCCTCTGTGGGTAAGCTTCTGTAAAGATCTCGCCCAATTTCCTTAACAGCAATGAAGACACTATCGTCCAGCCCACCCTCCTTCCGGACCAACTTTATCCCAGTACCCGCTGCTCGTTTTGACGGGCTGCTCGGCCCACTGATTTCAGTATCGCTACTTTCATTGTCGGAAGTGTTTGGTGTGTGCTTTGGCGAAGGTTCTACCACCTCTGTTCCTTGCTCAGACAGGCGAGCTTTGGGGACTTGCCGAAGGTTTAACAAGCGAGTGCTCGTATTGATGATATGCCTGGTCAAACCTGTAGTTCTGTTAACAGACTTGGATTCTGAATCAGCCCGAGAGGTTGCAGCTTGGGGAGCTTCCTGTCCTTCTGCTCTGCCTCCCACAGTTCGATCAAGCCGCTTGTCAGCTCCTACACAAAAGGGTGTCTCAGTCAGACACTTTTCTTGACATTTTTTATGGCAAACATAAGCACAGAGCATGCACTGCGAAGCTGCTTTAGTCCATACTTTCTTTTTGCAGTAATCACACCAAGTTGGATTCTGGAACTGAGTATCCTGAAAGTTATGTTTGTTCTCAGTAAGAACAGTTTGTGCCAAGTAAGGCTCCTCTTTCTGAAGTGCGAGAGCTTCTTCTTCCACATGACATTCCCTTTCTTTCTCCAGGACAATGTTTGAATCATCTACTTCACCTTCTTCTAAGTATTTGAAGTGTAAAGTTATATCACCATAACAAAATTTTTCATTGAACCCCTTATGGGTTGTCAGAATCCGCAGCGCTGTTCTAGTGACTGCTGCTTTTGGTGCAGGAGGGTCCAGCTTAAATGTTCTCACATACTCCATTGAGGCTGTAGCTAGACACTCTAAAGCAACTTCTTCAAGTTTTAAGCTTGCATATCCTAAGCAGATGAATCCACCTGCTTTGAAAGGGTCTCTGCACCACAGTGCAACATTAAGGTACTTATGGCATCCTTCTACTTCAAATAGACATGAGGATGTTCTCGTCCTTGGCCAACGGCCTTGACGGGTTTTATAAGGAATTTCTGGTGATTCCCATGTCTGACGATCATCTCCACTATCTTTGTAACTACGTGCATATTCTGGAAGTCCATCTTTTAATGTCTCTTGTTTCGGCACTGTTACCACTTTTGACACCACTGGGTCTTCTATTTGATCATTATTCTTCACTATTTTCTCTGTACATTTATCTCCGTTATTTGTAGGTGGAGGTGGCCTCTCTGGTTTTTCAGAGGACACACCTCCAGTTTCTAACACATTTGGAGTTTCACTAGTAGACAAAACAGGTTTACATTGTGGCCTAGGTGGCACAGGAGGCTTAATACTGGATCCTTGTGATTGTTTACCTGATTGCTGTGATGCATCTGAACTCTCAATAGTTTTGGGTGCCACCACTTTAGTTCCATCTTTTTGTTGTGTTTTTGATGCTGTCTGATAATTTCCTAAATGTAGTTTTCGATTGAGAATCGGAGATATAGTCCCAAGTGGCTTAGAAGCTAGCGCTGCTACCGAACGTTTGGGACTCGGAGTTGTTGGCAGATCATCTTTTTGGTCAGATGATTCACAAACTAAGTCCTCAAATTCTGAATCAAAATCTTTGTTATCGACATCAGCTGATAAACTAGCTTGGTCATCTTCTGGCTGTGCCAGGAAAGTAGCGTCTTCCAACTGCCCAAAGCCATCCTGCGCTGCTGAACCATGCTGATTATACCCAACAGGCCTTTCATAGAAGACTAAAACTTTGTCTCCAGCCTGTCTAATAAGCTTCAGCACTTGGACAGTCGATGTGATTTTAACACCTAGTAAAAAAAAAGACAAATTATTACGTTTTAGCAAAGGAAATGGCAAAAACCAGTCAACAAGCACGTTTAGATCTTTAACACTGGTAATAATACCATTGCTTGCTAACAGAGCAAGTTAGGGCAGAAGAGCTTCATTGAAATTTAGCAGATGTATTTGTAGGAATAAAATGGAAAGGATCCATCGGTTCAGAAGCTGGAGAAGATACTAACAAATACTCCAGTTTGCTGCTATTAATGCTGTAATTCTATAATGTTGATTTTATATGCTCTTACCATAACTTCTGGACTTTTCAGCAGCAGACACTTAGAGGATTCAAGAGAGAGTCTGTCTTTAAACACAGGTTTGATTGGAACAGAAGTTTCAATATGCTAACAAGATACAAGCATGATGCTGCATTCTCAGTGTGGCTGAACTGAATGATTTTCCTCATCAGAATTTGCAGAGTCATTTGACAGTTTCTCCTACTCATGGTAAGAGTCAACAAATTATATATAAGCTAGAGTAATTTAATGAGCACGCAGCCTAAATAAATTCATGCAGGAAATAGTGTTCTAGAACAATCATCGATTGCCTGCTTGAAGGAACCCAAAACCCTTTTATACCAGTGGAGCAATGGATTTAGGAAGCACCTAATCACAATAAATCTGTGTAGTGGTTAAGCTCTGGTCTGCAGAACCTCTCAGGCATAACCTTAAAAAAATTGATGTGATTGTGGTTGCAGGGAGTACAGGTAGATCATAAAGATGTATCTTCACAGCATTTTAGTACACTAACTCTTCTATAGTAACTTCTAACTTTGCAGAACCAAATATAAACACACTAACTCTTATTCACTGGAGAAGCAATGTGTTTGCTGTCACGTGCAGGGGTTATCTGGATAGTATGTATAGCTCACAATTATGCAGTTCTTTCTGCATTTCTTTACCAGACACAGGGATGATAGTCTCCAAATTCACAATACAAACCTTAACTGAATTTCATTTACTACATTCCCCTAAAGTGATTGTAATTTGCATTTTATTTCATCAGTAGTACCCACACTTTTTTCTAAAGTGCTATTAATATTCAGTGACATTCCTCCTTTTTAATCTTCATAAATCCCTGGACAGTATGCAAACCCCTGCAACATTGATTCCTACTGCATAATCACACTGGTGAGGCTTGAAAAGGACCTCTGAAGTTAAGCAGTCCAACCCTCTCATTAAAGCAGTTCTATCTACACCAAGCTGTGCAGGATCACATCCAGGCTGGTTTTGAAAGTCCTCAAAAGAGATTCCAGAACCTCTCTGAGCAGTCTGTTTCACTGCTCTATTAACTTCAAAGTAAACAAGTTTTTTCTTATGTTTAGGTGGAATTTCCTGGGTTCCAGTCTGTTCCCACTGCCTCTTGTCCTATCACTGGGCACCACCAAAAAGGATCTGACCCCACTCTCTTGACATCCACCCTTTAGACTGATAAGGACTGGTAAGATACCCTCTCTCAGCCTTCTGTTCTCCAGGCTAAACAAACTCAGGTCTCCCAGCCTTTTCTCATAAGAGATGCTCCAGTCCTCTCTTCTTTGCAAACCTTCACTGGATGCTCTCCAGTAGTTCTTTCTCTCAGTAGCAAAGAGTAGTACTGGAGTAGGTAAATATGAAAGAAAACAAACTGAGTGAAAGATAACTTGAAGTGGCCATGAGTTATGAGTGCCTGGTATAGCTGTAGTTGACAAAGTCAATCTAATTCACCTGTATGCAGACAAGTCCTCCTGGTTTACAAGGCAACACTTATTCTGAAAGCTGACTTATTACTCACTGCCAATTGCTAGAAGTCTGTCTCCTCTCTGTAGATCAGCAGCTGCAGCAGGTGAGTTTGGAGTCACAGTTTCAATGACAACATGTCCCGCATCCTCTTCCTTGGACTGCACAAGGCGGAGCGTGAGCCCAACACTTTGCAGATTCCCTTTCACTAATTCTGCCTAGAGGGAAAGCAGTTAAAGGAGTATGTTAGTTAGGCTGATTGCATGGATTCATGGTTACTAATGACCATTGAAATAGAATTATATAGTAGATATTACTACAAAATTACACTAGAACATCCATGGGCTTCAGTAAGCAGATCATCATGTAAGAGATTTACTGTCTTACAATCCACTTTACACCTTTAGAGAAAGATGTTGCCAGTTCTGAGAAGCCAAATATGGCAAACACAGCGCTATGCAAAGCATTTTCAGCAGAAAGATTTTTAAGCAAGCCCACGGGTGTACATGTATGTTCAACAGTCCATATGCAATTAGTAAAAATATTGAGGTAATCTACACAAACACACAGCAAAGGCAATAACATGGCTCATCCTCACAAAAAGCCCCAGTTCTAAGAGAGCTAGAACAAAACACAACCTCATCCTCCACTTTACTGTGAAGATTTGTTTAAAGCAGCACTACACCATCAATCTAGGTACCTCACTGAGTACACGTGTGTTGCAAAATCTGTTAATGGGAGTCTGTTCAAAAAGGTTTTAGGAGTGAGAAAACTGTTCTGTACTACACATGGCTAAAGTATAATTAGAACCAAGCTAAATTAACAACAACGTAAGGAGTTTCTTCAACAACTCAGAACCACTTCCTCACATTTATTTTGTAAGAGAAATACAAAACAAAGTTTAACTCAATCTTATTCTTTAAAATAAAAAAATACATAGATGTAATATCTATAATAGAGTTTCTTGTGGAGTTTAATCCCACACTCACGCCTTGATGTTTTTTAATACAAAAATACCTGTTGAAGAATATATCTAAACAGCGGTCAGTTGTTTACACAATGCAGTGGCTGAGATCTTTGGCATCTTTTTTTTTTAATTGAAGATTGCCCATAATGAATTTAAAATACACTGCTTTTTCTTCCAAAAGCACATTCCGAAATTACTGTCTACGAGCATCCTACCACAGCGCATTCTGTGTTTGAAAAGCGAACTCAGCCCACGCTTCAGCTCCAAGGTCAGAAATGCAATTGGATTTTTTGATTCTCAAGAACTAAGACAGATGTCTCCTCTAGAAAACCTACACAGGACATTTTCTATTTGGTTTCAATTTACTGAGTGTAGGTAGACAAGTCTCCTCCATCAGTCTGCATTTACATTGCTGCTGTTCAGTTGTAGATGTTTGAACTGTGTGAAGCTGATTTTCTTTTGAGGATGCTAATTTGTTTAGATTTGTACAATGGCTTTACACATACAAAGTGCACTGCTTCACTTCACAACACCATGTCTCCTTGGCTTCACAACTTTCACTCCTTTCCTGTATTCTTAACATCATGACATCTTTGGTTTCTGTTAATTTGTTTAAAAACAGCACTGGGTTTAACTAAGACTTGTATTAATTTCCTATGTGTTTTAAAAATGAACTAAATGTCTTAAACAAAATGTTTTAAGAAATATCAATGGAAGAGGAAAAACCTTTTTTTAAAGAAAATAATTACTCTTCTGCTTCAGTCCTTTCCTAATCTATAATACTGCTTTAAGTTAGCAATTCACAAATGTTGCACATGCTGTATGGAAATAACATGAACTACTATAATTTTCAAGAAGACTAGTGGAGTATTTTAACTGTCAAAAATACAGATTGTGGCAGCAAACAAGCCTGCAATAAAAACTCCTTCAGAAACTCCTTCCCTGTGCCACATAGGTCTGTATATGATCATCAACGAGGAGACGTTATTTCTAGGTTTTCCAAAGAGCAATTCTTGCCTCTAAATGATTATGTTTGGAAAACAGATTTCCAAATCCATGTGTTTGAATAGATAAACCACTGTAATGAAGATCAGAAAGTAAACTCCCACGTAAGGAAAGGGACATTACAAAGGACTGAAAAGCACACAAACTATTTTTTGCCCTAATTTTTCTTAGTGCATTAAAGTACAAAGCTCTTCAGTGAATTTCAAGAAAGAAACTGACAGAGTGGTGGAGAAAAAAAACCAGAATGGAATGGTTTTCCTCTTAACACTAAGTTAATCCTGGCCATCGACCCACACTCCTTTAGGTGCACGTCCATTTTGATGGTAATGCAGTTTCTTCTGCAATCTCATGTTAGTTTTTGATCTTAGCACCTAGAGCTGGAATAAGACAAGGCATTTTAAAGTTACTGCTCACTCAAGAACCAGTCTGTCAGTTTTGCATCACTGCAGAAGCAACGCTGCTGCAAATTTCTTTGCGACATGAGCTAATTCGTGTGCAAGCAGCCTTTGTGCAGATCAGAAAAACATCAGCTTGAAACTGATCACGGTAACAGGAGCTGTTACTTCACTTTCTGTTGGCTATTTTGTTATCCTTTCAGACAGTGGCACAAAGGAGTGGTAAGATTTCTAACGACCCATTCCTCAGAAAGCAACAAGCCTTATTTTAAAAAAGCATGCGAGGAGGAAAGCAGGAGCTGGTCCTGCAACAACTGATGCTTTGAAGAAAGGCAGCAGTGACCTCTAACCACTGTTAGCGTTTTCAATCTGCGTGATGAACAGACACGAGGAAAGGGTGTAATTAGCAAAAAGGAAAAACGTTACCAAAAGCTCATTCTTACAGAGTTTGCCAGTACAGATCCCTCATCCTCAGGAGCTTTCTTTGAATCAATCCAAGGGCTCTTTGAGCAGATCTCGACAGCTGATGACTTAACAGTGAAAATATTCTGTACTGTAAAAGACCAGAAACCTGAGGTACTTCCCTGCTATTCACCCTTCCCTCCCCAGAGCGAGACCACATGAAAGGCAGGAGGGAAAGCCGGGACCAAAAGACATTTAGGTATCTCTGAACATTTGGCTCCCATGCAAGGACACTGACCGCAGATTACAACACGTATGACTCACTGACGGCAAGGAGACGTTCAATATTCTAGCAGTATCTGACTGAAAGCTGTTTTTGGAAGAAGAGAGCCTTTGAACGTAACACGCAAAGTTCATCTCAACTTTTTATTAACTTTGGCACAGTCGCAAGCTTTCTCACGAAGTAAACTGGTTTTATTTATCAGCCCAAACCAGAAGAACAGTTTCCTTGATTTTTCCTTTCTGGTAACTCCAAGTTTCACCAAGTAACACCTCAGGCTAGCTGCAGTGCAGGGAAACACTTGCCAAGCTCTAGCACACCCCCTTCCCCAACAGGTATGTGCACAAGACCAAGAATCTTCATCCATCCAGCACTGTTACTTTATGGCTTTCTGCCTCTAAACACGAGGAGCCAAGCTTCTACGAAAATATGAAACATCCGCTGTACCAAAACCAGCTCAATGACACAGAGGTTAGAAGGTAACTGCTGTCTATGAAAGGGCATTATTATCAAGAAGGTTTGCTGAAAGAGAAAAATCAACAGCTGTGCCTAGAAGACAGGAAAATTTTAAGCAACTATCTGTACTATATTAAGACAAGTTTAACTTGATCTAATGAATAGCTGTTTTGCTTGTTCCTGTAAGCCTTAGTAGTTACGTTATTAAGCAATACAAGACAGTTAATACTACTTGCTTGTCAGCAACAGGAATACCTTGAGTATTTTGTACTGGAAAAATTGGAGCTAAACTGTTTTACAGAACTTAGAAGTGGTGTGAATTTTTATAAAATGTTAGCCACCTCTAGAGTGTTTATGAAATACTTACTGAGATTAAGATGCCACAGCACAAGTAGTAACTCCCTTAAGTTTCTTATTCAACACAAACAAAAACCAAGACAACACAAGGTGTACATTCACTTTAAAGTTAATAAAATGTTTTGATGTGGAGCCGTAAATGCCTGACAAATCTATAAGCATTGATTTCACTGGCTTCAGTTCATTTAAACGCATCGGCATATGAGCCACTGCACGCCAGAACCCCTTCACTGCTTTCAGTTCGATACCGCAGCGTGGTCTGGAAATAAAACGCAGCACAAAAATTATGTTGTGTCTCAGCCTTTCCTCATCTCAGCCTGTCATTCTGAAAGCCTGGCAGATGTCGGATGTCAATGAAAATCAATTTTTCCAGTGTTTTTTAACATGCTGATACAAAACTCCACAGCTACAGTGATCAATCAGAACTTTATAGCTTCCTAACACCCTTTAAATGGCCAAATATTTATACAAATGTCAATATAAGAGACAGTTTCCACCTTCAAAAGCTTCATTAAATTATCATTCTGAGAGAATTTGTAAATGCAAAAGGGATAAAATAAACACTCCTCTTAAGCAATATAACAGCATTCACCTAAGCTTGAAAACTGTTAGATGCATACAAGAATTAAAAGTCACTAAATTAAGCCATAATACAGTAAGAGCAGAAGGCTTTCTTTTAAAACTCAGTTACTTAGCTTCAGGAACTAAAAAGGCAATTGTTTTTCAAAAGTACTTTTCATTTTACTCTGTAACTAATATTCCTTATTTGCTTAAGCATTTGTAAACATCAACATAATAAAGTTCTACTAGAAACCAGTAAGAATGTCACATTCTTTTGAATCAATGCTAAGATGGATCCACCAGACACTTGTATCAACTCTAAACCAGTACTTGTACAAATCTTTCTCATGCCATACCATAACGTGCTGTACTTATCACAGAGTGACCCCATGTCAGCGTAGTACTGCAGATAAAAACCTGAACAGGAGTTACTCTAGTGGATCTTAGGTATTCTTTCAAGGTTGGGCCTAATGTATCTTGGGGAAAAAGGAGGAGAACATCTGTGAATAATCCTGTAAAGCATTACATTCTCCTCTTATATGCTGCAAGGAGACAAAAGGATATTTGATGTCAAAAACATCCTCAACATTAAAGTACAAAACTAAGAATCTGTTCCTTCTATTCTGAAGACTCAAAATTGTATTACTTAAGAAAAGGCTTTTGATATATAAATTTAAAATAAGGACTTGAGCATCACTTTTTCCAAAGCCTATTATTGAATGCAGTCATTACATATGACCTGCATGGTGAAGTGAATGAAGGATTATTCATAAGGGCTAGAGGAGAGAGAAAGGAAACAAGTATCACCAATCTCTCACACTCCTTAGTACACCAGATTCAAAGGTTTTAAAAAAAAAAAAAAGACATTTTTAACCTTCTGAGAGGATTTTCATCTTTGCTTTGTGACAGGAAATATATTGATTCTCTTTCTGACACAGCCCTGAAGCCCAAAACTATGGGAGTTGCACAAGCCTTTCCATCCTGTTCTCCAGCCCTCCTGTCCACATGGCAGGAAAAGCCCTGGTGTGTCCTGGGCAAACAATCCAGAAAATCTTGCATCAAAAATATCTGATGTGGACATTGAACAAGGAATCAGTGATGACAGACCCATAAAATTTCCCAAGTACAGAGCAAACTCCCAACCACAGAAAGAGTTTTCTAAGCATTTGAGAGCCAGCCTTGTTCCTGGGACATTTAAACAGTTTATAATTAATGACTGCTGTGTTCTTTATGGACTAAACTGTGAACACTGTCATGTCTTACACATTACAGGTGTGTTGGTAGGCATCTCCACTCAGACATTTACACAGAAACCCATTAAAAACCTTGGTTCATGTTGAACAGGCTGAGACTTCGAGTAACTCCCTGGTTCAATTGCACTTAAATGTGCTGCAAAACTAGACAGAGCAAATCTCACTACCAATTCACTACCTACACTACAGCAACTCACTACCTACAATTGAACATGTGGTCCTTAGTCTTTCTATTTTCTTCAGCAGGTTAAGATTCAAAAACATGCTGACAGGAGAATTTAAAAAAGAAAAAACAATCTATATTAGTATTTACAGAATATTATATTATATATATTTACAGAATAACAGACTATAGAATGTGCCAAACAATGAAAAACAAGGAATATTCTCAAAACTGTACAAGAAAATTGACTCTCTTTTAATACTTAGTTTCCTATACACTAGGAATGCTATTTAGAAAAAGTTGAAGACAATCTATTAAGAAAAAGTTAAGGCAATCTATTAAGAAAAATATTATATCTTCTGATATTTTAAGAAGCCAGTATATCACTGCTAGCAGCACTACTAGATACTAAGAAATCAACAAATTAGGAGATACATTTAAAAAACTGCAAATTATTCACTGATTTGGAGGTCAGTTTTTTCAAATAATTATTAAAATCCATTTCTTAAGATTGTCTGATTGAAAAACTGCCTTTTATTTCCTTAACTGAAGCTAAATCTCAAAATCTAAAACTGCTGCTGTTGCAAAGTCTGCATCAAGACTTCTACAATAACGATTAACATGCTCTTTCTTCCTAGGTGATGCTTCCCACACACCAAAGAAGCATGCAGCTTTAATATCTCACTTGATTTTCTGTCATTTCCCCCATTCCCAGGTTTACAGTAATTCCGTTAATTTCCAACATATTAATTTAAAAACTTTCCCATGTTTTAAATATTGTGCCAGAAGATATTCAACAAAAAAAACCCAAAAATGTTGACCGAAAATATATTTGCTACAGATACACTAGAAAGGAGGGAATGGGAGGGTGTGTTTGGGGGTTTAAATTTTTTTCAATTCTAGATATAATCATTTAAAATATATTTATGTATTAAGAATTTTTAATAAGCATAAAGAAATCTCTCCTGCTTATAACAAAAATTCATAGGTTGAGCAACAAACCTGAAGATGCAACCTCACTGCTCCTGCAATTCATTTTACAGTACGCAACTAAGTGCCCAAAGATATTACTCTTCCAAGCAAAACAGGCAGAAGAATAAAATTTAAAAAAAATTAACAACTTAACATGCAAAACCAAAATAAATTTGGAAAAGCCAACAATGCAGAAGGAGCTTTCACCATAAGCAGATACCAGCAACAGAAATAAAACTTCATGGCAAACAAGAATGAATTACAGCAAATATAAGAATATGGATGTTTTGTAAGAAAACTGTCACCTCAGAAATTATGCAGTTTATCTAGGCACATAATCACATTTTCCTTATCCATCACATACCACTTAGCTTAACAGTTAAATCACCCCTTGCCTCTACCCCATGCTCAGTGTGGGTTTGCAGTGGGTTTCTGCACCAGGCTGAACTGTAGACAATTTTCTGCACTTACTTGCTTTACTTGATGCTCTGCTCTAATCCACTGCAGCTCTTACTCTTCCCTGAAAACCCGTAAGTCTAGAGAGCTTTCTCCTTACTCACACAGCTGTCATAAGCAGCACTTGCCTAATCTCTCACCAACTGAAAATTAAACCTTTTATGTTGATGACTTCTCACACCACAGAACTCTGAACAACACATTGTCCAGAGAACAGCCTCCATCCGTAAAACAATCAGCCCACGCTCAAAATGATCTCGAAAATCAATTTAAGATTTTTCTAATGCAAATAATTACAATATCAGAAAATGTTTTCCATCTTGTTTGGTTTCAAACAGTATTGTCAGTTTTGCATTTTCTGAATTTTATAATTTGCCCTCTACACCATACCAGCTGAAAATGCTTGCAGACTGGAGTATGCAGCACCCGCTGAAAGACCCATTACTACCTGGTAAACCAGGTACCAATGGCACTATTGATCATTCACACGGTGCGCACTACACCTTTGGGTCCTTTTGGGTGTCAATGAATTGTTAGTGGATTCTTCACGTTTCCTTGTATAGAGCTTTGTAACATTACTGTCTTCACGCAAAGGATTGACTCAGGCATTCATCCACCACCATGAGTACTTCTGTGAGTTTAGAGTCATTGCCACAGACTTCTCAAAAGACAGCTCTGACCGCTGATTAAAGCTGGGAAATTATGAACACTGTACCTTCTGAAGGGGCCAAGTTAAAACGCCAGAAAATAAAACATTCACAGAGAAGCGAAGACAGACTTGAGTCCTAACAGAACTAGAACTTTAAGCTGTGAAAAACTCAGCTTCAGAAAAAGGGGATATCTTTATTTGTGGTTACTGTTCTCTCAGTCAGCAGATGACACATGTGACCTACAAACCACTTTCCTATTTCTATTCCCCTTCCCCAAGAGAAATGAAAACCAAAATCAACCAACCAAACACCCCCACAAAGCCCCACATGAAACACTTTTTCTTCAAAAGACTTGTTAGATTTACTGGCATCTGGAAGCAGCCAGTAAATAATCAGTTCCTATGCTCTCCTGTGACCCAAACATGCAAACGTATACACTTTAAATCCGTTAGGCTGTATTCTGATGTCAAAGCAGTGGCACAAGATGAATTAGCCCACTGAGTCTGACACAGCATTCAGTCCATCCAGCTAAGTTGGCTCTGCTGAGTTACGTGTGATCAATGCTATACTGTAGCAGGGATCCACCTTCAGTTGCCTTAAAAGTATCTACTATTTTATTACTCGATGGTTTGAATAGCTTTTCCGTATCAAGTATCTTTAAGCATAATAGAAAATTCTCTCTGAGCTGTACTGGAAGCAAGTTAAGTGACAGAATTTGCCATTAACGTGTACATCACATTTCAACCATCCCAACTAAGAAAATAAAATCAATTATTGAAAAGGTTATGTGGCACACACTTCCTATTTAAACCACTGAGGCACATTAGTAAGTGAAAAGGTCTGTACAACAAATGCCTTGCAGAAAGAAATCAGGCTTAGAAGCAACAGATTCATCAGCTCTGCATTCTTAGGAAGGCTGGCAATAGCCACCAGCTTTGATTTTTGTAGAATATTAGGAACAACAAATCTTTAACAACACAGTGGGATGTTAGTTGTTTTTCCCTATCTGCAGACAACAGTTTAATAGCTGGAAAAGTTAACAGCAAAAAGACTCCAATGAAGGTTGCAGTTTTCACATTTGGTTTCTTTACTTTATGAAGAAGCATATCTATTGATCAATTTCTTGACAATTCTGTACTAGTCATCATATAGCAAGGTAGTGGGTCTCATTTTCTGTCCTACATTTTTATTTTATTGGATAGAATGTAAGACAAAGATAATTTAATTCTGATGACCAAGAATTCTCAAGACAAAGATCACATTTAGAGCAACAATTCACTAAGGCAGCGGTACTGCAAATGCTATGCACATGTCTAGCTTCACTATTGTGCACTATCTGTCTGAAATAAACCCGACAATTCATAGTGGTAAAATTAAACATGTGCCTGTCTGCCTGATGAACAGACATCAGCAAAATTCAGAGCAGGCTAGTTACCCAACAAAACACACAGCTACATTTGATTCCCCTCAGAACTTCTGACACATAACAGATACCCTCAGACTAAGCTACCACTAAAAAAATCTTACCTTCCAATTATTGGGTGAGACAGGTTATGTGACACAACAAAAACTGTTCGGCAGTGATCATGAATTGTTGAGGTATTCTTACTAAACAGCAATTACAGGAAGTGAATGGAGGAGTTAAAGACAAACAAGGCAGCAGAAAACCTGCATTTAACTTCAAAGTGTCAGAAGCAGGTAAAATTCAGGCCTTCAGTACTATGTGGAGCTCTTCTTTGGAGAGCAATATAGTGCTCTTACTGACACCCTTTGAGTCTTTATGAAACCCAACTGTGATTACTTCCTTGGACTCTGATAAAAATGGAAAAGACTGATTTTTTTTTCATCTCTTATATCACCATTTATGTCTTTGATAGACAAAAGGCTTCCTCCAATATTGTTTAAACATGACTCAGTCATCACAAATATTTCATAAAGCAGTTGGGTAGTCTAATACCAGATACTGAAATAAAAAAGTGGATATTAAAAAGAACAGAGAAAGGTCATTAATAACCACATGTGACACTACACTAATAAACAGTTCACTTAGTTAATGGTTTTCTTTGTATAAACTCCTTAAACTGCTGCAATTCAAATTACAGATAAAGGAGATTAATGAGAACATAAGAGTTTATGTGCTGTGAATGGATTAGCCTCTCATGCACACAGAGTTTATCTATGAAATGAAAGCAAAGAAAAAGTGTATAAAAGCAAACCCTTTAAAACAGCTAGCAACTACTTAGTTATTTTCAAGATAAATATAAGACTGATAAGTATGAATCATCATGTAAATCAAAATATGCTACCAGGTAAAAAATCGTTAAAATACACACAATATTCATAGTGAAGAGTTTTCTTCACACAAAATTCATGGCAATGCTGAACATCACACCAGCAGCATTATCCACCCCATTACTGACATGAATACTGGTATCAAAACTACAAATACAAAAAGCTATCATCCACTAGCTGCAGTGATGTGCTCCACAGATGCCACTTTCCATGGAAGCAGCATGCTCAATATTTATTGCTTACAGTCCCTGCTGCAGATGTGAGGCAGTGGCAGGGAAGCTCCAGCAGCAGCTCCAGCTCTGCTCTTCCCAGCTTAGCCCTTCCACTGCCTGTTGGATTGAGCCTTGTGCCAAAGGAAATCAAACAGTGTTATTTGACTGAATAAAGATGCAACAGATTTAAAGAGTTACTCACAAGCATGCAAAAAAAGACATGAAAGACTACAGTCTTATACTAAGCCCACTGTAATTTCAGGTAAGAGAAGTCACACTTGTCAACAGTGCTAAGCCACAGGGACCACACGCATACCTAGAAACCAACGTCATTAAATAACGTAGGACTTCAGAGAACACTTACTTCTGCACTGCATATATCTACTGTTTTATCAACAACTGTTACACTTCTCATCAATATTAATGGCTATTAAAGAAAATCTTAAGCTTGAATAATATCCTGCATAACTCATTCACTTTCAGACTCCTACACAGCTAGCTAAACCCAAAGGAAGTAAAGCAGATGTAGTGGAATGATTTGTCGCTATAAAAATTAAGTCGAAGATCTGTCTGTATCCAAATTAAGTTCCTGTTAAATTCAGCATCACCCCCCCCCACCCCAACCCCACCCTTTGCCTGGTAAACCCAGATGATCAGTTTTCTTCTGAAACTCTGCGCTGCCAAGAACAAAAGAAATGTGGATTTGTATCTAGCTTATTGTGAGTAATTCCTATCAGATGGCGAGGGTTTGGTATATGCTAACCTTTCTCTGCAGAGAAAGGCAGCCAAACCACACTTTGTTTTCAATTAAGTTTTGGACAAAATATCGTAGTTTAAACATACAACTATAAAACCAGAAAAGACTTCCATGGCCATACATCTATTTCTGGTTATTTTGATGAACACATCACATCAAATCAATTTGTTTACAGTTATAGGGCACAAGTCGCTGCCAGGCAGTGAAACAGCAGCTCAGTGTCACATCTAATTAGTAACACCAAGACAACAGCACACCTAAGAAGCCAGATTTTCATCCCGTTAGCGTTCATCACTTATAAAAACTGCCACAACTATTAAACTGAAAGAGATCTTTACACCGAAGTCAAATTCTGACAATTCACAAAAGAAATCAATACTTAGCTACAATTGCTTTGCAATTCTGATCTTTTATCCCCCTGCAAACAAACATTCCCACTTCCCAATATATCCAAAAATGATTTGGAAAGTGAGTAGTAGCTGTGTATTGGAATCAACGCATTACTCAGCTGTGCAGTCTCTGCTCTAGAAATGCTTCATGATGATCCAAAGGCCTGAATTTTTCATAGAATCACAGAATGAGTTGGCTCAGAAAGGACCTTCATGCTGCAACTTTCTCTCCACATAATCAATGTGATCACAATTGGCTACAAAAACAGAGCATTTTTTTCCACTCCTGTAGTTAGATAAGCAAGTAGAAGAAAACTGAATTGGTACAGCTATTTAGACTGAGAGCTTGATATTCTCCATTTCTAGGCTATGGAAAAGCTTAATCACAATGGATGTCCAAAAAGGAAAACAGAAAAACCACTTAGCGATGCCACAAAGACTTCTGTTAAATGTTTGAGGCTGGGACTGTGCATTATCACAAGGCTTCAGCACAACTCTGGCAGAACTCACTCCCAATAATTTACCTCCCCCATTATTTATGGAGTGAACAGAACGTAAGAGAAACCAATTGTAGACCCCAAACCACTAACACTGAATCATGCAAAAGTACCAAAAGAAAAATACTCTTCCAGAAACATCTTATTAGGAGTAAGAAAAAGAATTACAAGAGGAACAAGATGCTATCCATAGCAAAGTAAAAGTTTATTCATTTTGACTGAGTTTTCATAGAGCATTTGCTGGCTCAGAAGAGTAATACATATTTCCTCATCTCCCCCCTCATAAGCAAAAGAACAAATAGGACATCATGTCAGACTTCAAAACTGTTTACTTCAGCACTCACTAGAACTTGATATACTGTGGTGTTACACTACTATTTTAAACTTAGCAATAGATCTTATTGACAGCTGGTGAAATGTGTAAGAAAAACATACAGATTTGAAAATGCCCAAGATGTAAATATAATATTTAAATATTAAGTCATGCTGAGCAAGAAGTGGCAGGGAGAAGACTCAAATGCCCCGGCATGACAGAAGCTGTGCTGGAGTGCCTCTTCCTCGTTTACTTATAAAAGTGAGTATTTGTACAGTGGTAAATGCCTTTCTACATATTACAGGGATGGAATCACTTCTGAAACAGTGAGGTATTAATTTCACTTCTTATAATATGAGTAATTAAGCTTCCTTAGTAATCTGAATGAGCTTTATCAAACAAAAACACTGAAAACTGCACTCAAAGTTGATGAAACCATTGAGATGTCTGCTATCAGGACACTGCACTGTATTTTCTTGCCCATTGCTGTAAGGCTGGTGGTACAGCCTCAAAATAGTGTCTGTTCATAACAGCTCATTTAATACCAAGAACACTGACAGTCTGAGATTTCTCTTTAGAACTGATATTTTTTAATATTTGATTTAAAAAACCACAGGTTTAAAATACTAGAGTTCTATAGGAAAACCAAATGTCTAACATCTTACAGTAAAAAAAAGTTAGAACTACTAAATCTTAGAGCAAAGTTTCAGAATATGAAATTACAGATTTAATCAACAAGTTGCTCCACATTTTTTATACAGTCCCTTAACACCACAGATCACGAGAACAAGAGACGGGTTAACTCAAAAACATTGTTTATGTTTATAACCCCTGCAACACACTAAAAAGCACAAGAAAAAAGTCCCCAAGAAATTTTATTCCATCAGTTTAGGAGAAGGAAAAGCATAAGACCCCTGTAAATGTAGAGATGGAGAGGGAAAGGATGGCAACATGAAAAAAATAGGTCTGGATTGGAAAACTGCAGTCTGCAAGCTGCAGTCTGCAAGTTCATAGCTGCGGTACCACGACAAAATAGCCCTTATCTTCCCATTACCATGACCTCTAATTACTAAGACTTCACTAATTCACATCAAATACCAAGAAATCCACAGCTTAAACTCAGATTTTTCAACTACCTATCTGTGCACATCATTAAACTTGGGTAGTTACGACCATGCACGTGTTACAATATCCTCTACCAGAAAAATGTATAAAGAATTGTGATTCTAGCCTGACAGGTAGAGACCATTTGGGGAACTAAAAGAGCCAAACTACCTGCATGGTGGTTTGTATTTCCCTTTGGAGTCTGTTAGCTTGCAATGCCGTAAGAAAGTCATAACGAATAAACATGTGCTTTCAGCATGTGCAGCTTGCCCTTCTCCATGAACTCTCAAGGTTCACAAAAATAGCCTATGACTTAGATATGTTAATATCATTTGAAAAAGATCACTGACAGACAATTACAACTGTGGTAAACCTACTCTTCTAAGTCATACCAAAACCAGACTACATTGTGGACATTTTTAGCAGAAGCATCATCTATTTCAGGTTTTTCCTCCCATTTTCATACAAGCACACACATTTGAGTTAAAACAGTGTTTTTCATACAAAGCTGGGCAAGGTCAAAAACAACATGCAAGCATCGTGACTTGGGGGGTGATGATGAGCTCAAATATGTTCCCTGTAATTGTTTCTTGATTCCATAGAAAATACACAGGGGTTTTCTTAATGGCCCTTCTCCACGGCAGCTGACAGCGCTATGGTTCACAGAGCTAGATACAGCACAGACAGGAACAAGTGGCAAGATCCATCCCTACCCAAATCTAAGCGAGGAGACATGGTGATTTGCAGCATCCACAACACTCCTGCAGCAGCAGGACTCTCTCAGCAGGCAGGATGCCTTGCTGGGGTGAGGGGCCCAAGAGCCAATTTACCCCCACAGAAAAAGCAGATGTTTACCTGGAGTTGTTGCAGCTGCAGGTTGTTAAAGGAACACAACTGTTAAATACCAAAACATTGCAGTATTAACAGTAAGTACTTCTTTCCTTAGCTAAAAGTCTTATTACATCAAGTGCTCAAGATAAGTAGCAGCGGTACTCAGAAGAGAATTAAAGGCAATTAGGGCAAGGTATGAAGTGAGCGATACTAAAAAACCCAACAAGCCAGTATTTACAGTCCACTCATTTAGGTTTTAAATATCAGCTGTACTTTCTCTTTACAGAAGGCATTTCTTTCATCATTACTGGCCACTGACAGCCACCTGATCATTCAACATTCTCAACTGCAGTTGTTTATTTAATACAACATTCAGAAGTGTACAATACCTATAGATAAAAGAATGACTGTCATGCACTTCGTTATTTACTTGCAAAATCTTCTGCATCTCAACTAATGGTTGGCTAACCACTGACCTCCTGATTTATGCTGCTGTCAACAGAAATTCCACCTTTAAAGAACAACCCATTTAATTCTACTGATGATAGAATTTATACCCCTGCACCCTGCATTTAGCAATATGTAATGCTTGCAGCTTACCTAGTAGCCTGTAGGACTGCTTGACACCACCCACCCAAGGAGCACGTAGGAAGAGAAAACATAGCTTGAAGAATTCCTTTCACAAGTTGGTAGCTATTTGCCAATAAAATTTAAACAAAAATGTCACGTTTCAATGTAAAAATATGTATTTTCTAATTTGATATACAGAGAAAAAGCTATTTGCTTGCACTTCTGTTCTACAACTTACCTTTGCTGAAAAGGAGGCCCAGGATACAGTCAGCCAAGACCTATAAAGCATCTTTCCCTAAACTTTCTTCCTGCAGCCACAGCAATATTCCTCGCTTCTCTACTGTAGCTTTAAAATATTTCTATCAGCATTTGAAGAGTTATACAACAGGCTGAAGACTTGGCACTATCAAAAAAAGATCTCTTTGCTCCACTAAGCTATTTTTTGAACATGCAGAGAAGAGTGCATTCTGTCCAGGACACGTTTCCAATGCTTTCATTCTATTTCCAGCTGTCACAACAAAACCAGAAATGAAGCTCATCCCTGTAAGAGTAAATTGTGTTACCTTAGGTAGAAAGAGATTCTTTACCTTCTGGTAAATCTCATTTACTTTCATTCCAATTAGTAGACATGACAGACTATTGCTCTAACGGCCTTTTATAAAATTGCTTCCTCCTAGTTGCCATTTTGAAGCTCAGGAATTAATTGCAGTTGTTGGCTACCTCAATTGTATGCAACCAAGACTGTGTTTCCTAACGCACTCTGTACATCAGCTGGCAAGAACCCGAATGGCTTTGCTCACAACAGCAGCCAAAAGTTTTTTCCTAGTAATTATAAACAAATTTTTTTTAGAAAACGTATTATTTCAGATTCTCTTTCGATAGATAAAGCTTTAAGAACTGTAGTGGAAATAGACACATTATCAAATATGGTAAAACAACCTTTATTTAAAAAACCCCACCAGAAACAGCCCCCTTCCCCCCCCCCCAATCCTCTCTGCTCAAATATTGTTTGCAAGGAATAAAAATCCATCAGAGAAGATTTGTCTAAATACCTCTTGTAGCCAGACTGCAGAAGCCTAATGAATTAAACAGAAGTAACAGCCTGTTTAGTGAGGAAAAAACCCCCCTTGAACACTCTTAAATAACTAGTACTGCCTGGCTGCCAGGGCTCCTCTTAAGAGGCTCTTGAGCAGTCTGACCTGGGTGAAGGCATCAGATTACCTCCAGAGGTCCCTTCCATTCTAAGTTAGTCTCATACCCATAGAGATAACTTATCCAGATATAAATAACAAAGAAGATTAAAATATTTATTAAAGAAAGGAAGGAATACTTGAAATTGAGCCTCTTTTTCTGCTGAAGTCAGCTGTTAATGCTCCTGACAGCCGCTCTCTGGAAAATTGTACTATAACACACAGGTAACACACATTAATCAGGTCTTTTTAAAAAGCTCTTGCACTAGCCAAATATTCCCAGCTACTCTACTCCCATAACCTTACGACTCCTATGACTCTGTTAGCAATATTATGCATGTTAGATGTTCTCTGCTCTGTTTATGCAGCTGAACTGATGCAGTTATTCATCAAAGCACCTGCTCTCCTGCACCAAGCTAATTGTCATTATTTGTTCTCCATTACTGCTGTGACTGCTTTCTCCTTTAATAATTAACAGATATTACATCTCTAAGTGCTGCTTAGACAACTGGTTAAGTAACACACATCCTAGCACCTCGGGTATTTTCCTTACTGGAAGCTTTCAAAGAACTTTCAGCTAAGTGAGCTCTTATTGCTGCGCTCCCGAGTTGTCCTTGCTGACATGGTCACTCTTCCCATGACCTTCCCAAGCATCCAGGCTGGGCATGCAGCGCAGTATTTACCTGCCAACAAATCCTACCCTATCTAAGCATAGACACTGCTTCAGGTCAAATATGTGTGCCTGCAATGTGGGTATGCTCATCCTCAACACCCATCATCAATACTCCTCCAAAGTAAAGCAACAGTTCAATGACCAAATGACTAGCAAAGCACGTAGCTGGTTTGTTTTAGGCATCATGAGAAGTCATTACCTAGATGAAACAGCACATTCCCCTGAATCTCATTGCTATCTGCTTCTTTTCATTTTGCTCTATTTTTTAGGGTTTGAGTGACATAGACTGGATCCATCCTGTCTTGCCCAGAGCTGAACCCTCTCAATCAATGTTACAGGCATGAAGGGACTTCCAAGCTTTTTTTAATGCTGCCCTTTACACTAAGTAAATCCTGCATCACATTCACTGCATAGTATAAATCCATCAACAAGCAATCCCCCCCAACTTGCTGCCCACCACAGGGGGTAAAGTTCGACTCAGACTTCAGCAGCCCCACAGGTACATGTTTGTTTGTTACATGCCTGCCACAAAAAGAAAAACAAAATAAAAGCTTGATGACCTTTTGCAAATAGACCTCCGTGCCACATGCAAGGCAATGACAACATAAATGCTATCGTTTTGCAGTTCATTCTAGAGGCAAAAGAGGTAGGAGCTGCATGCTAGCCCACATCAAAGATGGAATTTAACAGTTGCTCAAAGGACATGCCCACATTTGCCTTTTACTTCAGGTTAGAGCTGTGCTTGAAGCAAAATTTCCCATGGTCTCCACATACTGTGCTCTGATTTCCATTACTAAGCGCTCCTGGAAAACACAAAGTGCATTTCCTAAACCCCGCAGCACGCTCAGAACCCAGAGTCAGTCTGAGGGCAGGCCAAGGACGATCCCAGCAAATGCTCCACAACACATACAGCGTGGACCTGGTCCTCAGACTGCGAGACATATTAAGAAAGAGGCAGCTGAAGCATGCTTCTGTCCACACAGTCTGTGGTATGCACATCCATTTTCTAACACATCTTCGTTTGCTTACGTAAACAAGTCCATAGAGAGGACAACTCTACCATCTATACCAAGGTTTCAGTTCACAAAATTATGAGTAAAAGCATATTATATGTACAACATCTCAAGGCTCTCTTTGCAGCAAGTTTTTATGCCTGTATTTTGAACTGTTAGGTAGCCACTATTTTTGGTCTATGAAAATTAACTTCCTTTTCACTGATGGATATCAAATATCTACATTCAAGAACCATGAGTTCATTAATATATAGTGTGATGTTATTAATATATGTTAATATTAATTTTCATTCAAAATTTCTTCCTGATGATGTTCTGTTTAAGCTAATGTAACTTTTATATACACCGGCTAAATTGACAAGGAAAAACAGATTCAAGTCGCTTGACATTTCCTCTATAATTACAAGGTTTTATACAAGCCATTCTGTGAAAAGCAGAGCTAAGAAATCCAGTGTTACCTGCCCCTTAAGCTCTTCACTTCACACTTAAAACTACAGTTGTGTGGAGGAGCTAACAGCTTCCTGCATCACCTTACCATCAGAAATATGCCAGTGTTTGCCCTGGAGATACTATTCCCTTATCTTTCCATCTCCAGTCATTTGTTTCAGGAAAATATCTTGGACTCCTTTTTTCAAATATGGCTGAATTTGTACAAGTATTTTACAGATACTAACTGAAGTAACTTTCAAACAGATAGAGAGGCAGAGCAACCAAGTGGAAAAGACAGAAAAATATATTACTTCCATTAACGTGCCACTAAATTGCATTGGACCTGTACATCTATTTTACTAACACGTCTTTAATGGTAAAGGAGGACTTATTACTCTGTCTCCCAAAACCTCATCAGAACAGATCACATCTATAAGATGTCTGAATTGTATAAAGGCCCAGAAAAGACAATTACACTTCTGATTATTAACAAGAATTAAAAGTAATCAATGCAAACAGCTGCATGCATACAACTGTTAAGTGTAAATCACTACTAAGTGTATAGTACATTGTGGGTCAAAGCAGATGTATACAACCTCATGCCAGGTGCCCACAGGAGTGCAGCCCTTGCTGTGCAGAAGTTCAGGACAGATGGATCAGAGATGCTGCAGATGTTAAAGAAAACACATGCTTGTCCAAACCAGCGCATTCCTGCTGGCTGCACATGCTATTCATCATCCCTGAAGACTTTCAGAGTAACTGCACACTTTGTCTTTGTGTCACATATTGTGCATTCTGAGTGGAGGGAACCAGGAGAAAGACTAATACCATTATGTCACAAACCCCCATCAGCTCTGTATGTGCACTTTTACAGATATGGATGGATTAACTGACATTACATGTCAGCAACCACAACAGCCAAGCCAACTTCTGTAACAGAAGTGACAGGTGACCTAGCAACAAAAGAACATTTCCAGTTACACAGCAGCTTACAGTAAGCTGCTCAGAACCCCTTCATTTCATCCACCTCTCTAAAGCCTATTCTTAGTACTGAAGAACACACTCACCTGGTTACAAAATCAGTACTTAAACATTTGAACATAAGCTCCTTTCCTCATCCGTTTGGGAGATGTAATTGTTCACTAGTGAACAGAAACAGCTTTTGACACGCTCAAGTGTGGTGAGGAGCTGGTTTGGAGAAACATTACAGTGTCTCTAAACTCCATGCACATCAGTAAATTAGTTTCAAGTCACTTTCTACTTCCTTAGTATGAACATATTCAAATCTCTTGATCTGAAGAAAAACCACCTAGTATGGTAAGATGAGGTTAACTTTTATAAAGGTGTTTTAAGACAATGTTTTAAAAGTAAACTAGAAAAGTGAAAAATAAAAACAGCAGTCCAGTGAGAATGAAAACAGTTTATTTTCCAAAAGGTGGTTGTGGATATCTACATTTAAGTAAAATCCTCTCCTTCCACTCAAGACATATGCAGTAGCCTCCACCTGAGCTGCTGGCTTATCTGGCCATGCAATTTTGAACTAGGACACAACAAAATAGCTTAAAAACTCATTCCACATACATACTGAATTACCCAGGAACCACTTTGTTTACTCTGGTCAATAAAACCCTGTTATCTCTCTTACAATAGCCCATACTGTTTATACAAACTAAGTTAGCTTTCATGCAACAACAATCTATTTATTTAGCAAGATCAGCTATCATTGTAAATCAATTTCCTTGCAAATGAGAAGCACAGCTGCTCCAAAATGTACTTAACACTTTTTCTTGCATCCAATATTTGGACACGTAGCAGAACAGATGACAAGCATACCCAAAAATAATCAGCATCACATCTACTGAACACAGTGGTTCAGTGTTGTCAACTCAGCTTTTAAAATGTGTTTAAGGAGAAAGGATTTCTTCCTTTCTAATCACAGAACATTAGGGATGGGTAGGGACCTCAAAAGATCATCTAGTCCAAACCCCCTGCCACAACAGGATCACCTAGACTAAGTTGCACAGAAACATATCCAGGCAGGTTTTAAATGTCTCCAGAGAAGGAGACTCCACAACCCCCCTGGGCAGCCCCTTCCAGAGCTTCATCACCCTCACTGAGATGTTCCTTCTCACATCATATGAAACTTCCTCTGTTCCAGCTTACATACATTGCCCCTTGTCCTACCATTGAACAACACTGAGAAGAGCTTGGCTGTATCCTTCTGAAATCCACTCTTCACATATTTATGAACAGTAATGAGGTCACCCCTAAGTCTCCTTTTCACCAAGCTAAAGAGACGCAGCTCCCTCAGCCTTTCCTGATCAAGCTTCAGTTTTCTATCTTTCTCTGAGAACAGTCATACTGAGAGGTCTTACAAAGCTGAATTCAGTCAACACAGGCATCTAAATGGCTTGGGCCTGTCATGACTGATTTATCAGGGTGCCACTACCACATTTTGAGAGCACAACACCCAGCGAAGTGATAACTTAGATGAGCCCAACTGAACAGAAGGTATCACAAATGGCATCCACAACACATCTCAGTTACAAACTGTAATGGAGATTTAGACTGGAATTAAGTCGTTCCAAAACACGCATTGCATTATAGAAACATCCAGCTGCAGAATGACTTCTTAAGTCCAAGTACCATGGATGAGTTCCACCAGCAGCTCTTGGAGGTGGGGATAGGGAAGTGCAGGCACACAAAGCACTAAGCCCTGCTCATTATGGATTCTTTTCACTTGAGTTATTTTATCCATTAATATTTTCAGCAAATGAGATTCACTGCAAACAGTGAATGTCTGCAGCACTGTAGGGCAAGCTGGGAAGAACAACTTTAGGTTTGGATGCAAGGGGAAAGAAACAGCATGCAGGTGAAGCTATGAACTTGTCTGCACGTGATGCATGTAGTACTGTCTGCTGCCGAATGCAAAAGTGCAGCAATCTCTGCTTTGTGCCTGGCCCAGGTGAGAGAACGTGTGACCAAGGATCTAGTATGTGATGCTTCTAATTTATAAGCAGACGAGCAGTCACAGGTCAGCCTGGGACTAACGACATCTGGTCCTAAAAAACTACTTCAGTACGTAAAGCACTGTTAGTGGGTTTGAGGTTTCCCCCCCTCAATATTCAGTACTCTAAACAGAAAAGAACTACAGTGCACTTTCACAGAAGGTCTCTCATTAAGCTACAGAAAAGCTTCCTGAAGCCCCAAGTCAAAAAGCTTTAATGTTTAGGATGAGACAGAAAAAATCCTGATGGCCTTCAAGTTTGTTTGAAAGATGGATTACAGAGTATTATGTAGAGCACAAATCTCAGAACTATTCCCCATTGTATTTACAAATATTATCAAATTTTACAAGATCATGAATTTTCATAAAAAGTGACATTTTCAGAAAGCTTCTCTTACTTTAATCCTCCTCCTCTCTTTTGATAGGATTAAATGCTGAAATGGCAGACTGTTGAAAAAGAACAATGAAATGCCAACTGCAAGGCATTTAACTCCATGTATTTTCCATGTATTTACAAATTACTGTTTCATAGCTGCTTTACATTTTGACATTACAATTAGTATCTTCAGGCAACTCATTTTGGAAGGTGCTGGATTTGATTATTTCTCATTTTATATTCACACGTCACAGAACTGGAATGCATTTAAGTTTCCTTTAATGCCTGATAAAAGTATATCCAGTTTTATGCAAAGCTAAAAAATACCTCTGTTTTTATAAGCAGATATCAACCAGGCTGCCTACAGCCATTTCAACGTTACCATAACCTTACTCATATTAGATAAACAAGCATGAAGGTATCCTCACCAGAAGTGGAAATCATGGCCTGTGTATTTATACACATCACAAATTCAGAGTGTAATATTGAAACCATCACTGGTCTTCCCCTTCACTTACTCCGGTGCTGACTACAATGTTCTGGAGAACTACCACAATGAACTGGAGAAAAGCTGAACCCCCTCAAAAGTGGTGGGATGTTTATCTCAATCTTTTGATTCTTTCTATTATTATACTACTTCAGCAAATACTTGTGCGCTGCTGAGAGAACTGCATAAGTAAATCCTACGGGCTACTAGCCATGGTGTTTTAGATGGAAATTTTAACTTGGCAGAATATGAAATGCAGTTTCTGTACTGCTAAAGTTAGCCTTCACAGATGGGGTTTTCAAAAAATTAATAAGCCAACCACTTACACCAAGAAAGTCCCAATAGTTACTAGCTTAAGGAATGAAAAAGTGTGACTATTCCTACAGCACCACCTCAGACAATGCGTTAATTGAAATCAGAATTTAAAAGTGTTTCCATGCATTTTTCTTAGATTATTTCAAGATCAGTAATGATTCTCCTGTATTCCCAAATTTCTACTAAACAAAGACTAAAGAGAAGAATTGGAATAGATGCATTTTGTTTACAGCTAAGCACCTATCCCCTCTTCTACATTAACACAAAATAAAAAGCTAGAAGTACTTTGTTCATACATGTTTCCTGGGTACAAGAGTATCAGAATAGTCTAAGCTATGTGCAGTAGTTTACACAATTTGCAGAAAACGTACCTGTCAGAAAAATCAGTTAGGAAAGGCAATGTGACTACCAAGATAGACACAACAGTTCAAGAGAAACAAGGCTCTCATTTCTATAATGTAGAGCCAGAAGAAAGTGCCAGCTCTCATCATGCTCTGAACAGCCAAGCATGCATAGAACAGTCAAGGCACTGCAGAGTCTATGTAAGGGATACTTAGAGCTGCAAAGCTACCCTACATCTCTGTTAGCAATACTTCAAGATCATTTCTATGCCCACTCTTCCACCACTTTTAAGGAAGGTGGTATGCATTTTCCTTCTATTCATACAACAACTTTTCATTCTTTCATTTCATTACATGAAGTGCTGGTACAGATAAAGGCAACAGTGAGATTTTTCACCAACTGTAATAAATCCAAGGATCTACCTTCAACAGCTATGCCCCATGGAAAAGCAGAACAATTCTTTTGTTAGTGAAAATGAATCTAACTGGTATTGCTAACTGGTACTTCAATGGGCATAACCTTCATGTTTATGAGAGTCTCCGATATCTGCAAACGTATCTAATTATTTACACATACCTAATTATTTACTCATAGACCAACCTGTACACCAATCCAACACTGCTAATGCTAACTACTACATCCTATCCATACATAATTAAGTTTTACATAGCAATGTGGTGATTACATTCTAGTAGCATTTACTACTAATTAAGATGTGTACGAATGTTTACAGGTATCACATGGGAATGTGCTGAATCACTTCTCTCAAGCCTTACTGGTGTTTTAGATTGATTTCACAGAATCACAGAACATTAGGGACTGGAAGGAACCTCGAAAAGTTCATCTAGTCCTATCCCCCCACCACAGCAGGATCACTTGATAAAAAAGAAGCCAGAGACAGCTCTGTATTATAACAGACACTTCAGCTCTGGATATGTTCAGTAACAGCATCTTCTTTCCAAACCAATACTGACACCTAATATTGCCCAAGTAATGGGATCTGATTAAAGCCTTGCCAAAATTCGTTATAAAGCACTAAAGCTCTCTAATCTTTTAGCACTACTACTAACATAATAAAAAGAATGAAAACACTAGGAAGTATAGAAAGTTATGAGAATTTACCTCAGGAGCATTGTAGAACAGTGTGAACTAGAGGATATACTGTCTTGCCTATGTAAGGCTCTTACAGATTGGATACTTTTAAAGCAGAAATTGTTCAACTTTTCACTTCAACTCAAGTCTTGCATTTTCTCCTTCAGAGTTTTGGAAATTGCTACTCATTCTAACAATTACTGCACATGTGAGCATTGAAAGGAAGATTAAATTTGACTCTAAAGTATTACAATCAGTTGTCTTGTTAACACTGCATTAAAAATCACAAGATCACAGAATCACACATTAGGGATTGGAAGGGACCTCAAAAGATCATCTAGTTCAATCCCCCTGCCAGAGCAGAATTGCCTAGACCAAGCCGTACAGGAACATATCCAGGCAGGTTTTAAACATCTCCAGAGAAGGAGAATCCACAACTCCCCCAGGGCAGCCCAGTTCAGTGCTCTGTCATTCTCATTGTGAAGTTCCTTCTCATATTGATGTGGAACCTTCTATGTTCTAGTCCACACAGTACCAATTTGAGAAAAATTACTAAGTCCCAGTGTTAAACGTGTTAGCAACACTTACTTTGGGTATCTTTGGCAATACTCTTGTCACCCAATGAGATGTCTTAACATTTTGTAACTTAACATGCATATTTAACCTGAATGCCTCAAAAGGATGCTTCTGTGATTTCACTACATTGGTTACACGTAAGTTTAGAAGCAAAAAGCAGTTCTGCAAGCTTAAGTTTTCATATTCTATGAACACAAGATTTTCAAATGCAGGATCTTAAAATTAGTCCTATCTAGTGAAATGCATCCTTTATACTCACAGAGAGATGCAGTATCTCAGATCAAGGCATCTGCTCTGGCAGGCAGTGTTTGAACATCACTTGATGAAGGACAGCAATACAGATGCACAGAAACCTTTTCTGCCATTGAAGGTCAGATTTCCAAAAGCTTAAGAAACTTTAGAAAGCCATCATTTAATTTTAGATGCTGAAACAGAAGACGAGCTCTCCTGAGTCTCCACTCTGAGTACTTCTGTGCAATTTTAAAAAGGAGGCAGGCGGCCCTTTCACTCTCCATCAGTTTAGTCCTACTGCCACCTGCTGTCACAAGCACACTGGTGCCACACTGATTTTAGAGAGGCTTTTTTCCTTTCTCTTAAGAATGTGAAAGGAAATATTCCAATATTGCCACTCAAAATTATCTAAGAAATCCAGCAGAAGTGTAATGGGAAATGGGTGTAGTGAATCTTCACTGCTAGAACATCAGCCCTGCAGATCCACATACAGTTTCATATTCCACTTGTCTCAACAAAAGGGTCATTCACTTTAGTAGCAGGATTGAACCCAGGTCCTGAAATTGTTTGGGGGTGTTGTCTCTTGAAAAATCTGAAATTACTACGAAAGGGATAAGACTATGAAGTGGCTAGCCTACAGAGACTGAACTGTTCCTACCTTATCCTTATATGATCATGCAAAGAGGCTTTGAAGTTTAGATTAAAACAAGCTAGAAAAAGGTAGCCAAAATTTAAAACCGCTGCATAAAACAGATTAAAAGGTCTAAAATAAATTAATCTGCCTCCTGTTCAGTGCTTCAGTGAAGTCTAACAATCTCTAGAGGTAAGCAAACTCTACTATATTCTCTCAAGACCACTAGACCACTTTATACCATCACCTCTAATGGGATCATGCTTCAGCAGGTTAAATCAGCTGAAGTTGCTGTCATCCCACACTTCCTTTTTCCTTCTGCCAGTTCTGGAGCTGCGATGCACTGACATGGCTAAGTGGCCAACACACAAACACCATCAACTGCATTAGCAGTACAGAGAGATGGGCCAAGACAGCCCTGAGCTGCCATTGGTTTTTACAATACTCAGACACTGAATCACTTCTGGGGAAGTTCTCCGAAGTATCTCTGTCTGCACTTCAGCTGCAGGCTGCTCACCACACTCAAAGCTTTAAGCGACACTCATTGCTACAGGTTCCCAAGTGAGTGTAGGTGAACCTCTACCTTCTTAGCAAGTTTTACATTTGACTAAGAATAAGCTAAGACACAGACTTTTTGCCAGCTGCTCAGCCATAAACCCCTTTAGGCAAAACAACCTAGAGCAAACTGAAAGCAAGTATCTGAGCACTTGTCACAGGGACTTTTGAAAACAATGCAAAGTAGATTTTAATCACAGAAGATGAAGGAGATGGTATTTTGAATTCTTGTTGCTCTAGTGGAAAAAAGCTGATGCTGGTCACCAAACAGCTATGGCTTGATACAATAAAGGTACTGGGCTTAAGCTAGTTGTACTCTGGCAGCAGAGTATAAAAATGCAGGACACTTTATTTGTTCCAGTGAATTCTTTGCATGATGGCAATTGTTAACAAAAGTCTTTAAGCTTCTGGGTTTGGTTTTTTGTTTCCTCCCCAATAAGCACATTGCTTGTTGCTCAGCATAAGCCAAATTCAGTTTGACAACTACCACAATACCACTAACATGAAACTGAAAGGTTCCTTCAAACATTGTTTAAAGAAAGTAGGTAGCTCTCATCATTGCACACACAAAACGAGAAAGGCAATTGTAGGCTGTATGCTACCTAACTCATGTTATCACACACAATGATTACTAAAAGATTAACAGTACCACCAATACTATTACTTTCTACATTTGCAGACACTTGTAAAAGTAATTTGCTTCAGCAGGCAAGGTAAGACTCATGCTCTAAAGAAGTTCAAGATCTATAACAACTGCCTATATTTGCACAGGAGAAAAGAAATTCAGAGACGCAAGCCACCCTCTGATCCCACACGTCTGCAGCATACATATCATAAGGGAGTGCGTAACAAGCAGGTGAACCTTACACAGTTTTCTAAACATTGCCCCACTCAAACATAACAAGATCATAAAAACACATCGACACTATTTGTTCTAAAGCAGACGGACAGCTGGCAATATATTTGACCCAGGTACATTTCAAACATGGTGTCAGTCATACGTGGCAAATTGACAGTGAGGTTTTTTCATACTGAAATAACTAGTCTGTTATGTTTGGGGCTTTTTTCTGCATTTCAGTGTCCAAAGACACTCTTTCCACACAATGCATTAAAAGCGTAAGACATACTGCAATATGCAAAGATTATATCCTTTTTACCGTTTTAATAGAACTTCTTGATTTTTCTTCCCAAACATTACTGCTTAGCTCCAGTGTACAGTGAACATTCATTTCTCTATCATAGGATCCAAATATAAGTAACCTGAAATAGAAAAGCCTATAGTTAGAGTAGTGGTAGTATTACACATATACCAGATATCAAATTAAACTCACCATTCTTCATCTATAAGCTCCTTTAGTATTATCAGTGTGTATACACAGGGATGTCCATACCGGAAGGATTCCACGGGCTCAGCCTTACACCAGAGCTAAGGTACTGCCACCCTCTAGTGGAAGAAATCCATAAATATAAAATAGAATTTAATTTTTAACTGGAGGGGGGTCCATTTAGTGTTTGGGGTTTTTTTGCAATTGTCTCCCTTTTCCTAGTATTTCTCCATGGGAGAGTAACTTCTTTGGTTCTTTAAAATTCTAGTCCTAAGCTTCACATCTCTGCAGCTTGATCTAGGTGATCCTGCTGCTGTGGTGAGGGGATTGGACTAGATTTTTTGAGGTCCCTTCCAATCCCTAATGTTCTGTGATTGTGTGATCTCACTGCAGCTCTTATTGGTTCAAAAGAGTGCTACTGCAAAATAATCTCCGTTACCTACTGCTTATGTTCCTATTTCACTCAAGTACTATAGTCTCATATCTGTAGGTTTTTTGTAACATTCACACCAAACAGAAGTGGTGCATTGTGCATGATCTTCTATTACACAAAGTTATAGCCTTTTATAGTACTGACACTTACCTGAAAAAAAACCAAACCAGTAATCTTTAGGCTACAGAACAGCCATAAAGTTCTACCCAGCTTATTTCCTAGTAGCTGGAAGCAGATAAATATTTTGGAATAAAAACTTCAAACAAATCTTAATCTTTCAAAAGGAGCTATTAGATTTTAATTCCCACCACCAACTTTCTAGATACACTTGACAAAGGCAGTTTCTGAGCTGTCATCCCAAGTATTTTATTTAATTGGGATGTGTTACACAGCTGTTTAGATGATAGGGACAAAACCCTACAGTTTTCTCTTTTTATCTTCATGTGGTTAATTAATGCTTCTAGATTAAATATTTGTGATTAAAAAGTGCCTAAATGTGGAGATCTGTAAGCATACTTAAAAGTTTAAGTAAAACTACTGAACACAGCTTTCACCAACAACTAGAATTGGTAAAGTCAAGCCAATCTCAAGGGCAGGCACCTTCTCTGGTGATAAAAGCTCTAGTTTGCATTGCAGCATGGAGAGGTAAAAAATATATTCTATGTCTCTGTGAAGACTTTGTTCAACTACTTTTCAGCAGAGTACATGAATACATGAGGGAGATGATGGGGGTTGGATCCAGTCTGGGTTAGCACCCACAACAGTTGCTTTATTGAACAGTTGGATCAGTTAGTGACAGTATTCTATAACCTCATTTTCAGGTAGAAAGTTCTGCAGACTCTGGTGAAACACTGCAAACAGCAGCTGTCAACCTCATCTCCTGCTTGACCTTCAGCACTCGTTCGTCTAGACACTGTTGAATTGATTACAGCCAGCAGAAATCCAGGCTCAGAACTGACTGATTAGATACAAGGTTACTTGAACTGACAAACTTGTTCCTTCTTTGTTTATTTTTAAGCCATTCCTAGTACCCTCTGTGGCTTTCTGTTCTGCTTTCAGTAGTTTCTTTCAAGTTTCTTTCAGGTAAGATGTTTTCCTCAGTGTCTCATTGTTACAAGACTGTTCATTACAGGTTTTCCACAGCTAATCATTCACTGCATGTGTTTCACCTTCTTGTCACCTAAACACACTCTTCAGGAATTCCTCCAGGGATACTTTATATTCCACTAAAAATGCACGCAGTAACTACTTAGTTGCCATCAGTACAAGACAGTTAAGAGGAACAAGGACAGAAAATACCTTAAAACAGGAATAAAAGACTCCAGACAGAATGGTCACAAGCAAAGTCACAAGTAAAACAACGAAGGATGAGACTGAACCTTAGTTTAGGGTGCCAACAGCATGCTTGAAGAAATTGACCACAAGATGGCAAAACTATTCATTTAAATTTTAGAGAGCTCTTCATGGTCAAGTTTGGAACTCAATTTCCCATTTCAGAAGGGCAAAGAGGAAGTTTTAGCTGCTACTACAGTAAGGAAATTTTTGTTTGAATGATTCCTCCACACAGAGGTGCCCTATTCTATAACCCAGCTGCAGACAAAGACTGACATCAGCACGTCAATACACCCAAAGTAACTGGGTATTAAGGAGGTAGCTATATCCTACAGATTGAAAGTTTGTGAATCAATATGAAAGGATGTACAAAGCAAAGCTCATAAACCCACCTATAATTAAACCAATAAAGAAATGTGATTACATTAGCACTTGAGTAATTCAAATAGGCACACAAATTGAATTGGTACTTGTTCAAGTTGTACATTGGCTGATTCCCTGCAGCAAGCATCAAGTAGGAGACTGTGAATCTACACAGTTACTAAGGATACAAAATCAGATGTTTGTAGCAGTCCTGCTTTCTGTCAGATGATGGTAAAGTACTGATCTGCAAACCAAACGACAGTCCAGTATGGACAGGTAAAGTAAACATCAGCCTTCAGTAACATGTTATTTATTACCAGGTATGTAAAATTAAGCTGGATTTATTTGCTTTAAAATTCTTTGATTGTAAATTTTTTAAATTTTATTTTAACTGCGGTCTTTCTACTTGCAAGCACTTTAGAAGCTGAAATAAGCAGAGTATTTCCCAAATTTTAAGTGTCAAAAGCAGATTCAATATTCAGATACTTAAGAGTGGCACTGCTGCACATTAAGTCAGCTTGAAGACAAAGAAAACTTATCTCCCCAGTCTGACAAAGTCTGATACACTGCAGTATTTTACTAAACAACCACCTTAAAATTTCCTCGTCCACAACAGTTAAAGTGAAACTGCTAATTACTAATTTGGAAGGGCTATTTGATGGGATACTTTTAGAAGAGCATTCCTGCCTAATATAATCAGTTTATAGGCCTGAAAACTTTCTTCAGTGTATCTTCAAGTTTACAACATAAACTAAAAGCTTGTTGCTTTGGTTTTCCTTTTGCCTTAAAATTCAATGACAGGTAACAGTATTTTTGCTGTCTTTGAGTTCTGTGAGGGTACTGCATTTGTACAGTTTCATTTTCAACAGGTCAGACTGCAAAATAGTCATTATTTATACCCAATTTCTCACCCTTTCATTAAGTTTATTTTTATCATGCAAAATTTAATTTTTATTTCAATAGCATGACATCAAGGAAATTAATAGGATCAAGGCTGCAACCAGAAAAAGCAGGAAGTGCAAGTAACTGGTTGCCTGAAAAAAATAAAGTTATTTATAACATACAAGTAGTTTGCTAAATGTTTTATCACTGTAGTTTCACCCCTATATTTCAGGCTTAAGAAGTAGCAGAACTGTTACCACGCCAGATGGAATACAGCATTAGCGCTAAAGAATCTGACTCCAAATTCTGTACAGAAGTCAAAGAGTAGCTACTGTGCTGAGAGAAAAATAAAAGCTTTCTGGGGCACTGCGCAGAGCTGAAAACCACAAAGAAATTAAAGTGATCTTTCATTTCTGGAATAAGAATCAGAGAATAATTTTCAGGTCCCTATCGTAGACAGGAGTGAAAAAGCTCTGCATTTCACCATATGGTGCTGTACTGCAAAGAACTGTTGAGAATGGTCCCAGGCAAACTTCACCACCTCACACACAGCAGTGATGGAGAAGGGAAAGCTTGCCATTATTACTTTAGTGAGTATTGTGTATTTCTTCTTTTACTACTAAAATCCTGTCTCCTACATTATTAGTACTTTCAGATGCAAAACAAGTAAGAACATTTACTCACAGGGGGATGCTGTCTGCAGCAGATGCAGCAGTTTAGTTCAAACTAGGATGGGACACCTGGAAGATCTGAAGAATTACTATAGGACCAAGTGTCAGACATCTAGATTGAGTTGTGTCTGTTGAGACAGAACGTTCAAGTGTGTCGAGAAATTCCAAACAGTGTAAAACAGTCAGATTAAGTCAGACCTGAAGCTTAAAAGACCTGACAATCCAGCAACTGCATCCTCTCCCAGCCATCTGATAAGCATCTGTGACAGCTGAAAGTACTGAGAGGTCAAACGATGATGTCAAACGGAGCAATCTGGTTCTAAGTGTAACGGAAAGAAACCCAACACTAGCAGCATGTTGCTGATGTTACACAGCGTTTCAGATTCAGGAAAGATACAGTATTTAAAAGATAGCTTCCAAACCAAGAGCACACAACTTAAGGCAGTTATTTTGAGCCCTCATAGTAACAGTAGTGCCTTACTAGACTGAAATTGGAAACTGCCTATGTAGAGCAATCACAAGCTCCCTTACTCCATACATGTAAAAAGGAAAGACAAGGACTACAGATTCATTTACTATTCTTGGATCATTCACAGTAAAAAACCATCACTAACTAGGGAGGTGGGTAAGCAGCAACTTCATTACCAAAAATAATCACTGCTGTGGCCCACACAATCCTTAGGAACAGGAGTGTATCTTCTGCAAATCATATTAATAGAAGCAATGAGAAGACCAGGTTAAAAAAAAATATCTTGCTGCAAACTGGAGTTTAGTTCATAAAGAGCAGAACAGCACATGACCAGATCAAAGCCTAGGCACTACTTTGATAAGATCTAACAAATGAAGAACTAAGAAGTCTGACCAAAAAAAAGAGAACAAACCAAGAGCCCACACACCTTTTCTCCAGCTTTAAAGAGAACAGTGAATTTTACTTCAATGAGTAAATTTTAGTTCTTTCACTATTTTGTTCAAGACAAAAACAATAAATAATGCCTTACAAATGTAATTTGGATTAATCTAAGACTCAGCAAAACAATTATTTCCCTTTGCTTACAACATAACACAATAGGATAATTACTACTTGTACTGTCCTGGAAAGAGATCGTAAGTTGGTGTGTCAACGAAACAAATAACAGGAGGCACAGATCAGCTTTTAACCAGGCAAAATTCAGAAGAAAGGCAGATACAGGCAATCACACAAACAAGCAGTGCCTCAGAAACCTCCTGCAAATATAATTTGTTTGTTTTTAAAAATATACGTTTCTTGATTACCATGACACTAAAGCTGCTACTTCATGAAGTGAAACAGGCCTACAGCTGTAATTACTATAAGCTTAAGAAACAGGCACTTGCTTAATCAAAAATGAGCAAAACATACCTTGAACATTCAACTAATGTGACTTTCAGACGACCTTCTGTCAACAGAAGATCCTGTATACGGAGTTCTCGATCTTCATATTCATCAGGTGGCAATACTTGACATGGAAAAAATGGCTTGAACCTGAAAAATAACAGATTTGTCTTCATTCAAGTGACATAAGCAACACTAACCCACAGAAATAGGAGAAGGCAACAGGATTACAACGAATCTTCAACACAAAGGCAAATCCTACCATTCCTACATATTTATTGGTCAACACCAAGAATCAGCTACTAAAGCCTTTAGAATGCAGAAGATTAATATTTATCAACACAGATTGTGTCATTGGAGTAGATCACACGAGTTATGTCCACTACTTCAGGTAATTTTGAGAAAGTGGGAAGCTGATCAAATCACAGAAAGTTTCTGATAACAAACATGATTGAACCCAAGTCCTTTTGCAGTAAACTCTGCCTTTGAGTTCACCTGCACAAAACAACACAGCACTGACATGCAAAGATATACTGCAGCTCTAAAGGGGATGTTTTATGATGCTGTTGTACTCAGCACCGGTGCATCCTAACAGTTCACTTTAGTTGCACAGATTTTGAAAACCAAAATGCTTCTTTCAGCTGGTCTTCTGAACTAAAACATACAGGTATTCAAAATATTTGCCCTAAAGGTTTACTCTTCTCACCACAGCATATGATTCACAGGAAAAACAGGTCATGTTCAAGCTACTAAGTGTTTTTACACATGTTATCTCACCACATAAATCTCTCTGATTAGAATACTCTGAGTTATAAATACTGGTTACATTTTTAAGTGATAGTGCTTCAGTTGGACTGAAGGGAAGGCAAGAGGGGAGGGTGCAGCCCCGTTATGCAACGTGCGCACACATGTACCATCCTAACAGCAAGGGCCTACAAATAAAGACTGTGTGGAATCTGCACTAGCATTATACAAATATATTTGAAAAAGCACATGCAAAGTATTTCCTCCTCCTGTTTTTATTTATTGCTTTTATTTCCTAGCACTGTCCTGTGCCTCGGTTTCCTCCACTGTCACTGACAGCCTCCCAGAGATAATTTCTGTTGCGAGGACGTATGAACAGCCAGACACGAGCGCCACTGCCTGCAGGATGTATCTGCCATTTCATGAGAAAACTCTTTCATAAGTAGTGTTTGCTCAACCATCAGAGGCATCTGCTTGTCACATTCAGAGATCACAATACATTCAGGAAACAGTCACATGGATCTGAACTGAAGAGTTTCAGAAATCCAAATAAATAATTAAGTGTCCTTTGACTGTCAGCACACTCTTCAGGAGGGAGCTCCATGCTCAGGATCAAGACACTTCATTTCTGTAAGAGTATTAGCCTTGTTTAGAGCCATGAGAAAGACATTTCTTTTGTTCTCCTTCTGAATAAATACAACTCAGCACTCCGAGCTATTTCCCTGAAATCCAATTCAACTTCTAACTTTAATTTGGTTCCAAGTTTCTCCCTCATTAACTCCTTCAGGAAGGAAAGAATTTTTAAAATAGTCAAGTAAAAAAAAACCCCACTTTGTTTTATTCAAGTCTGTGTACAATAAACATGAAGCTATTAAACCACATTGGACATGGTTTAGGCTTTTAAGTAGACTATAAACAACCAATTCATAATATCCTTGAGCATGTACTATGTGGTCTTGACATTTTACTCTTACTTTATAGTTCTTCAATCATTACAGAAATAAATAACAAAGGTAGGGAAAATACCACCAAGATGACCCCACTATTTTCACTCTACAAGACATACTGCTACGTCAGGGCACGGCTGCCTCATCACAGCACACAGCACCCCACACCTCTCTCAGGCAAGAGTAACCCCGTTTCTTTTCAGAGTGACTTTTAGCCCCTCATAATGCAGACTCAGTTCAAATTTTGTTAGGCAGAGTTCAACAACCATACTGGAAAACAACACCAAGTTTTGAGTGGAGACTTGCAGTTTCATAGGGTTTGGGGTTTCTTCTGAAAATACCTTTAATTAGTACCTGCAACTGTTCATATACCTTCTCCTAAAACCTGTTTTTAAATAGAGCCTTTTCCATGGGAACCTCAACCTAAAGACCATCACCAGGAGCCTCAGTGAGCTACTGGAACAAGATTTCTGTGAGGGTGCAACTGGAGACAGAATCCACCATTTTACCATCAACTTTCAATTTCTTCAAACGTCAGGCCTAAGAGTGTTGGTAGTGATAAAGTCTTTCACTTATTTTTACATAAAACAGCTTGCCCAAAAAAACCCACAAAAACATCCAAGTCCTGGACAAATCCTTTTTTTGATACTAAAAACAAGAGAAAGAAAAACTAAGTAAAACAAAGATACAGACTTCCCTACCTACGTATTCAAACCAAAAATGTCATCTCAGGTAGCTTCAGAACAGAATGTTAAGTACAGCACACATGGCAATCTTTTGCTGCAGCACAGAACGATGACATAATCCTCAGAACAAGCCATTCTTCCTGCCAGATTAGGACAGCGTTTGCTGTAATTTTTATTTCCATTTTCCAAATAGACTTCAGTTAATACAACAATGCATTAAATACGGAAAAAGTTCTAAAATACCAGTGCAATTATATGTGCTTTGCATATTATTGCATAAGAGTGTATTCTAGACTTTATGCAACACTAGTTAAATTTCATACAAGGATGGGATTAAAAAGCAGTCTCAACATCGTTTTTAATTTACAACAAGCGCTAACATTCACATTCTTACCACTGCAACTAATTTGCAAAATCCTTAGCAAAAACCATTGGCATTAGCAATGTACAAAGAGCTAAATGTCCTACATTAAATGCACTTTTAATATTTAAGTGCTGCTCCAAAGTCTTCCAATTTTAGCACACGGCACTTATCTATTTAAGGTAATTTACTGAGTGTTTGCAGACTTTCAAAATTCAACACCAGACAAATTACTGTCTTAAGCACATTTCAACTACAGATTAGGAAAACGAACTGTTGATCAACTATTTAAGTGCAAGATAATTTATTTGGAAATACTTTCACACCAGGAACTAGCAAAATAGTACAGATCCAGACAGTGACAGCCGGTAACAGGGGGAGACTGTTCCCTTGTACTGTAAAGCCGCACAGTGGGAAGCTAGCAATCCACACACTTAACCAGTTCAAGCATTGCAGATTCTCCCATCTTTCCCCAGGCCAGGGAAAGCCCATGAGGTGCATTTTATTTTAAAAACCCAGTCACCAATAACAAAGGACACTGCAATAAAGGACACCGCTGCAGTTTCGTTCTGTCTGGCAGGAGCACGACAGAACAGCAAACAACAACCTCCTTGCCGTGGAGAATCCAGATTCCCCACCTCTGCAACATCTAACTTGCCTGCTTGCAAGCAGTCATGCTGCTAGACAAAATGTAATTGTGAAGTCTGTTTCACAAGCATTTACAGTGGGCACAACAAATGCCTTTTACTAGGAAAGCAAAGCTGTATTTCATCATATGAAAGCATCAAGAGCAGGCTTTTGGCTAACAGTGCCTATAGAACAATTTTGTGAATGAGACAAGAGACAGGAACTCTATTCTCGAGCCTTGCTGGCTACAATACCTTTGGTGTTTCAGTATCTTCCTGTCCCAAACTTTCCATGTGAAGGAGAGGTAAGTTTCCTATCAACTTGGGGTTATTATAGTGTAGATCTTACTTTACGAAATACTTTGTGTAAATAACCTTGCTGTAACTTCTATATTTAATGGTGTATTTCGCTACCCCCTAACGTTTAATCCATCTTTACAGAGCAAAAGCTCCCAAATAAATGCCTTTGAGAAACTTACCACAGTGATGAAGAAAAAGATCACGTAGCCAATCAGTAAAGATTTTAAAACTATATAAAGAAACCTTGACAGCAAAGTAAAAGCCTCAGTTAATCTCGACCGGTCTCTGCCCTCACCACAGCAGCCATCCCAGGATCTGGTCAGCGCTGGTAGGTAGGTTACCCTTGGAAACCCAAAGCTCGCTTTGCTAACTCTGAACAAGAGGAAAAAAATTCTATTTAGCTGTCTATGTCTTTAAATATTTCTCTGGTAGTCTCAGCTTCCTTTCTTTAACTGGTAACCAAAAAAGTTAGCTGTACAAATTGGCAGACCTCCATCAGCAGAGAACAAGCCCATAAACAAATGGTTTCACATCAGTCCATTCACAGCTAAAACCCAATAAAAAAGGTTTAAAGCCATGGCAGTGGAGGGGGGAAATCCAGGAGTTACTCCTGACAGGAGTTGAGAAATGTTACCGAAAAGGTACTTGGAAGAAATAAAGAACCTTGCTAAACACTGCTCAGCTTTGCCAGGCTTTACCACAACTTCATTTGCTGCTACATTAGACTCCTGGGTTCTAATGCTGCCATCTACTTACTCAGCAAGGTCAAAAGGCAAAATTCCTGCTCATGTCATAAATCCTGCAAAGCAGGATTACACTGACTCTGTACACATACCCCAAAGCCTCCTTTCCCATTTCAAACCTATGAAATTAAAACGTTGTAAATTTTTCACCTTTTCCACAGGAAAAAAAACCCCAACACAGGCCCACTGTAGTTCTACAAAAAACAGACTCCATACACCTCTGCCTCCAAAACCCTGCTTGCATATAGCACGCTATTTAAAAGACTTTAACGTTGCTTAATGCGCAAACTGTATCCACAGTGTTTTCAATTTAAAAAACAAATTATCAGCCCCCTCTGACAACTTATCTTTCAATTTTTAGACTTCTGGACCTAAGAACAGGCAATTAAGAAAATGTTCAAACAGTATTCAAACTTTGTATTAGTATGAAGAGGGATATCCATCAATTGAACTTCAAAAGGCATTTTAGCAAGTGAAAAAAACTATGAAAATACTATTCAGAAGAAGCTGTTGAATAGCAAAAGTGCTTTTCAGGTACGACAGGGCACACACAGAAAAAAGGTCATTTCACATTATACTGAAGGATAATTAAGATGAAGTTACACAATTAATACACAGGATTAAAGCTGTATTTGAAGTACCATAATACTGAGCTCTTCCACATACAAAGCACAGCAAAAGTGTTTCCAGACGCTGCACGCAGTCACTGTGTCTCCTTCATATGGGAAAGTTCTATACTTCCTTCATGTCGTATTTCAGAGTCACTTCAGTGGCTCATTTGCTCTCACCACCTCACTCAGAGTCCAGAGCCAAAACTGCATCAAAAACAAACCCCAAAAAACCAAACCAAGTTTGCTTGCCTCATCCTGGGTGTTTTCATGACCTGAATCACGCTCTTCTTTCGAGTTGACTGTGGACAAGGAACTCGCCCATTTGGAACAAGAGGGTAATCAGTGATTTAATTTTTAAGATGTCTGACCCATATTCCCACTAATTTGTACTCTTCTGCAATGATTGTTTTGTGGTCCTTTAGCCAACTTGTAACTGAGAAGGTATTAACTTATTACTTAAATTAACTTGTTACTTAAATGAACTGCTCCTTCCAATACCTACTAAGCACAGTATTTTTAGCTGCACAAATAATCTATTAAGAACAGGGAATAATTTATCTGGCCAAAGATAACCATGTACTTGTGTGTTTCTGTTCAATGTATCTGCTAAAAATATCCAGTACTAAGGTTAAAAATTTAAATTGCTAAGAATGCAAACTTCAAAAGCTCTAAGTATTCCACTAACTATTTGGAGAAGCAGAAAGACTGCTTCATTTTTAAATGCAGGACTGCACAGAGCTTTTGCTAAGCAGCAAGAACACTTTTTTAAAATATGCCCTGGAAAACATTAAACTTCCTTTATAAAATTAAAATATCTAGAATGAAGTTAATATCTAGACCAGTGGTCTAAACATTACTGAATCTGTTTAAAACCACACTAATCACTGCTATAAAGATTAAACACTGATGTTTATTATTTTATAAACAAGTTTAAATCTTAATAAACAAGGCAAAGATATCAGCATACGAGAAATGACTAAACTAAATAAACCCAAAAATCTCAGGAGGTAAAATCAAAAGTATTCTGAGCATAAGGCTCCTTTGCAGACATTGCAAGTCTTAGAATTTTGTTTGCCACTTTAAGTAAAACTAAATTCAAAGTCACACTGCTTAACAAAGCATTTATTTCTCAAATACCTACTGTATTTGAGTATTCTAGTATCCAAAATATTTTTGAAAGAGTAACCGCTGAATTTATTTTCTGTTTTGAGAATATTCAACAGGTTTGGTTAATTACAGCAGACTCCAGGAATTTGTAGATAGACAGGAAAAACAGTTTCATAGAAATACAAGTGACACACTTGTAAAATGTGTGAATTTCAAAAAGCATGACCAACACCAGATATTTGGAGTCCTCCACTCTTGTATCATGTGTAATTTAAGATCAAGTTTGATTCTACAGAAATTTTAAACTACTACAACCTAGGACCCAAAATTAGTAGTACTAGCATCACTCGCTGGAGATTCTGCAAAAGCAACTCTCCAGCTTCTACTAACTTCACAAGGACCAAAGCTGCCAAACTCCATCAAATATTCACATTTAGGGGACTTCAGTAACTCAAACTATACTCCTAAAATTACTCATTTCTGCTTTACCCAACCCATGAAAATCTGGCTCCTGAACAACCTGAAAAAAAACCACTGCAACAGAATGGAGGTTTATTTTCCAAGACATTTCATGGAAAACTGCAAATTGGTTCTAGCACTCCACCCACTGTGTTACAGGATATTCCACCACAGCCATGTGGGAGGCTCACACACATAAGTTCTCAATAGATGAACAGTCACTTTTAAAATCAAGTCCTAAAGAAAAAAATGCATTATTGTATTTTTTTTCTTCAAAAACATTTCACACACTTCCAGATTTCCAACTACATTTTTCTTATGAGGATATCAGTACCTCCAAGGTACTTCTCAGATCAGATGGTTAAGACAAAGAGCTTTAAAACTTTCAGACCCATTCTACAAGAACAAACTTATACAGCTACATAGACTTTTACAATACAATACAATAGCATTATTGTAGACAGAAGTCCTTGTAAACATAGCAAGGGCAGTCCTAAGGATGTGCCATTGCAAATTAAAATACCCACAGGTAAAAAGAACTTTTGAATCAAGCCTATCAAAACTACTCTATCAGCACAAACAAGATCAATTGGACTGTGCAGACTCCTGGCTCTTCAATAGGACTTTGCTGATTTTAAGTTCCACAAATACCGATATAACAGTTAACTCAGTGCAGTCAATGCCTGTTTGATCTCAGTTTTCATGTGCTGCGTTTGGTTTGTTTTCTAAATTGAATGCAATCTAGCCAAAGCCAACTGTTGGTTCAAATTAAGAGAAAGATCAAAATCCTGTTGTAATTCAGTCCCAGACAGGACAAAGACAGCATTTCTCTAACGAGAAAGGCTTTGTGGCTCTGCTCCAAATGGGACAGAAGATGCAGAACGCGCCCATGTTCGCGTACAACTGAACACAAGGCAGGTGTGGTTCTGCAACCAGCTTTTAGGCATTTGAGGAGAACATCAGCACAAGAGAAATGACTAAAGAACCAAATAAACCCAAGCCACCTCAAAACTCTACCTTTAGCTGTTTGGATTAAAGATTGATTCCAGTAACCGATGCTAGCAAAACGCTAGCTTTTTCTCACTCCAACAGCATACTCTGTCCCATAAGGTCTCAAGTCTTTCCATAAACATCATCTCTCTGCAATCCTGGTGAGAGGAAAACAATGTTGATGATCTAATAGAAGTCTAAGCTCAATGCATGACTCATTCATTGAGCTCAATGAGTTTTAATCCTCTGCTCTAAACTCTAGCCTATGTCCATATGAAAACTAATGACATCCTCTTGGACTGCTTAGACAGAAAATGACTGTCTCACTGCTGAACAGCCCAACAGCTGTAAGTCAAGTGAAAAAATACTTTTATCTGTTCCAAACTCTAGATATGATAGCTTTCCAAGGTTTATCCTCACTCATCCTGTTAGATTTAAAAACGCTTTAATCACAGAAGGTTCTCCTCTATCGGCATCTATGTAGTAACTCCTGACAAAAGATGATTCAATTCATGCCCTTAAAGACTTCCTAAGCAGCAGACATTGTCTAGCTCAGGATTAGTAGTACTATTTTGAAAGTTGACATGACTGAAAGTTGGACAGTTGACATTAAAATCAAACAGCAGTAATTAAGGATCTGTTTTACAGACAGCTCCCCTATTCCGGCTGTGATGGTGAGGAAGGCACTGATGGGACACACGATGGTACATACTTGCAAACTGCCCCTCAAGCAAAGGACCCACCATTATTGAGTCAAAGTTTTATTGATGGACTTGTACTGTAAACAAATAAGGTCAAATAATGCAGCAGCTCAGTGTGGACTTGACCTGCAGCACTGCTGCTGACAATCAAATACAGAAGGGGCTTGAGAGATTAATTAGCAGGAAGGATTCCTGCATCACTGATGGCAACTTACACCTTGAACTTGCAATTAGATTTGAAAGAAGTGACCATAATCTTCTCTCACCCATCCTCATAATGATTTTGGATAGTTTCTCTAGTTTGTCCTTCTTTCAAAGGAAACGGAAAGGAAAAAAACCCAAGGAGTTTCTGTAGTATTGTTTTAAAACAATACCACTGACTGACTTTGCTGTTCCCACCCCACCTCCTCTTGTAATCCACTGGGCTCTCTGCTTGGCAACATCAGATTTTGTTTTGTTTATTCTATCATATTACACTAGGCATTGTTAGCAAGTATGCAGAGTTACTCTTAAAAAAATACCCCAGACTCTTGAAGCTCTCAGACTTACACTGCACCAATTCCACTGCTTAATTACCTAGAAATTATCCACCAAGGCAGATCATTCACAGTGGTGATTCAATACTACCATGAAGCCTTCTGCCATGTCACTGCCAGACTATGATATTCAGTTCCTACTCTTCCTGGTTTAGCTCAGGCAAACAGGAGTAATGGTTTAGGTCACTTACCACACAAGCCATGTTCCCATGGAAGTCCTTTTTAGTTGTTACTACTCAGTATCTTATAACTAAAATACTACACGAGTCTAGTTGACAAGGTATTTTTCCAAGTTTTTAGCATCATTTAAAGCATTTTATATACATTTTAGTAAATACTATTATCTTCATTTCAGTGGCACTGGCACACACCACAAAATCTTGTGCTTAACACCATTGTAGAAGTAGATTGTAGTATCTGTACACATTCCCTTCCAAATGGACACTAAAACATTCGTATGGAAAAATACTCTTAGTGCTAAGCTTCAGTCTATGTTAAGAAAGTCAGAACAGTATATAGAATCATAGAATCACTACAGATTGGAAGGGATCTCAAAAGATCACCTAGACCAAGTCACACAGGAACACATCCAGGCGGGCCTTGAACATCTCCATTGATGGAGACTCCACAACCCCCCGGGGGCAGCCTGTTCCAGTGCTCTGTCACCCTCACTGTGAAGTTCCTTCTCAGGTTGATGTGGAACCTTTTATGTTCCAGCTTACAACCATTGCCCCTTGTCCTATCACTACATGACACCGAGAATAGCCCAGCTCCATCCTCCTGACAGCCACCCCTCAAATATTTGTAGGCATTAATGAAAGTGCTAGGATTTCCATCAGATATCCTTTTAGATAATTTTTTAATTTCTCTCTAGTATTTTAAAGTAATTTTCTTAATTCACATCACAAATTGTCCCTGTACATTTTATACAGAAAGCAACATTGAACTGCTAAAAGAAGTATTCCCAAATGATTATGTTAATTTAATTTTATGCTGCTCATGTCTGGCAATTAATTATTGTCTTGGAGTACGTGTAACAGTCTGATTAACTCTATCCGCTGATCTCTAATACATTTCTTTTCTGCACTGGTTTTTGTGCTATCTTGTGAGTCTTCAAAAACACAAAAATTACATTGCTGCAGTACAGTCTCTGTACATTTTACACCGCTTTAATGGAGGGGGCTGGGTGCACTGCTACTCACAGACCATTCTGCTGAACTTAAGGAGAATTAAGACATGAAAGATAAATTATTCCCATGTAGTTTTAAGGCTAAGATGAACTGCAACATCTAGTATGGAAAAAATCTGCATAGCTCTGCAGAGCAGAAATGTATGCCTCTCATCTCAAAAGTAAGGTGTGGAAGAGGAGAGGGGGGAAAAAGCCTAACATCTCCTTGCAGCTTTCATAGCTACAAATGACCACAGACAGGCCTCAAATGCTGCTGGGCTCCAGCTGCATCCTGCAGTGAAAAGATGGGCTCGCAAGCACTGAGGAGGGTTTAACAATACAAGCAGGGCTTCACAAGGGTAAAAGTCCTTCCAGAAAGAAGAGTGCTTCGGCAAGCAGATAAACCCAGATGGCTTTAGGCAGGTGCGATGTAGAAGCCTGAGCTTCAACACAATCCCAACACAGCACGTATCCAATTTGCTGGGTAGAGCAATGTAGGAACACCACATACACAACCGTTTCTCTGTCAGTTGGGCACTTTTAACTGTACTGTAGAAACTCAGCAACACAAACTCATCTGACAACTTACATCTTCACTGCAGGTTGTTTTTGCCCATTTACTAAAGTCTAGGATCATTGAACATCCTGAAGGCCTGAATTCTAGCTTAGAGTCAACAACTGCAATCTGTTAAAGTGAGAAAGTAAATAATGGCAGGAAAAACTTCCAGAACCAGTGTGGATCTAACCCTTGCCTTTCTACTAAGACACTACTCCAGAAGTAAACTTTGATTTAACAGTGACCGCAGCAGAGGCTAGTAAAAGACATCTATACAAACAACTCCTCCTCAACAACTGAGTATCAAAATAAACAGTTTCAGTACAGCCATTTTCTTAATGACATTAAATATATATTTTCATGTTTCATACAGAATGGAAGTTCAAACAGCTAATTGTTCCCAGCTAGCATTTTTAATACTGGATCACAGCTTTCTTCTGGACAAAAGCAGCTTGAGATCATCACACAAAGGTTTGTGTATTTCCACAATTACTGGATTTTAGCAGACTGGGGTGGCACAAACCATTGATTTAATTAAACAAAAAAGGCATGTTACATTCTCTCCATATTCAGACAAAACTTATTAATCCTGTCAGTTTTAAGTCTTTTAGTGTTCTCTAAAGAACAATATCATCAAGAATAATCAAATGTTGAAACAGTTTTAAGCCAAAAAAGTGTGAAAATGAGCTGTAAACACATGAGGATATCGGGTGATTTTAGGCAATCTCTACAGGAACGCAGAATAAGCAGTTTCTATAGAAACCCAGTAACACGAAAGGACCAGTTCCAATAGTGAAATCGGCAGCACTATGCTGTTCTTACCACGCTGATTACTAAAACCTACTGCTGTTACCCAAGCTGCTTGTTTAAGAGCTTCTTGATCAAGTATAATTTGCTAATAAAAAGGTTATCTATTACAGATGCTTAATAAATATGAAAAAGTTTCTAAAAAAGGCTCCCACACATTTTGATGACTAATGAGCTCCCCATTTTTACAGGTAAATACCTCAAGGAACAGGAGCACCAAAATCTTCTTCAAGTTCCAGTGTTCAGTTTTGTGTGACAGGTAGGGAGCATTAGTAACACTGTCCACAGGAACTAACAACACCACTAGCACTTGAGCATACTTACCTGCCCCAACACACACAATCTAAGCCAAAAATCACATTTGTTAGATTCCTGTAGTGCAGTAATGGGATTACCCCTTATGTTTTGCCTTATATTTTTCTTTGAGATAAGTTGCTTTCAAAAAGAGCACCGCAAAAGAACTCTGTACTTCTGCTTAATCCTTATTTAAAATAATTGAGAGCTATAAGCATTGTGACAACTGAATTAAAAATACTTGTTCTCACTAAGCAGCAAGATCAGCTTAAGTGTTCAAAATTGGAGCTCAGATAAACACAGTCTCGCCCCACATGCAAAACACAATGAAGTTCTAAACAGATCTTTTCATATTTTTCAAGAGTCTTCCTTCACCATCCAAATAAAAGAAGTTCACTGGAGGACAAAATGAAGTCATTTTAAATACTACACAGCAGAGGATTTCAGCAAGGTAATTTTCTTCAAATTACTATTGCACAAAATCTTTTGCATACTGTTCCAAGCAAGAGAAGCTGAAAGAGGTTTTATTTTCCTGTCAGAACAATCAGCCTTCATGCTACAGGATTGCTATCAGCAGCAAACAAACAGGAATCACCAAAACTTACTCTGCTATGTCTTCATCCATCTCTCCCTCCAACTGAGATTTTGTTTTTTGCAGGTAAGGAAAGAAAATGTAACATCTGTAGCCCAATTATAGGAAAAGGCTTAGGTGAAAATAATTCTACCTGTATACTGAAGTGTCCAATATGTAGTTATTAACGAAATCTCACTTCATAAGAAGTTTAAACTGTAAAGGTTTTATTCTGAAAGAATGCCAGAAGAAGGAACACATTCCTTACAGTGAAGGTGACAGCACTGGAAGAGGCTGCCCAGGGAGGTTGTGGAGTCTCCTGCTCTGGAGACATTTAAAACCTGTCTGGATATGTTCCTGTGTGACTTGGTCTAGGTGATCCTGCTGTGGCAGGGGGATTGGACTAGATGATCTTTCCAATCCCTAATGTTCTGCGATTCTGTGAAAGCCCAAGAAGTGTTGGAGATCAAAAGACTACAAAGCTTCAAAAACCCTGCAACCAGGAGTTTCCCATACTTTGTGCCACACACACTTCTTGAGATCAAATATAATAATTTAGTGATGCTCCAAACACAGCACATCTGAGATAGATCGCTCTCCAAGTAAAGCCAGAAAAACACTTCCTCTACGCTGATGAAGATACTTAGTATTCCAGGGTTTGGTTTTGTTTACTGTGCGTCATGTTCCCTATAGATCCTTTATATAACTCCTGTATGAGTAAGAAAAATTACTTGTCCATGCAATCTACCAAGCACAAAACTGCTGTCTACAGATCTACTTACTCCATCCATCGCTGCACTGCCCATTAGCAAAACAAGCCTTTGTGCCAGCATCATTTCCAGCACAATCTCGCCTGAACACTCCGAAAACAACCCAGCGCTACAGTGTTGCTCTACAATCAGTTCTTGCAGAGCAGAAAAGGACTCGGGGGATATTTTTAATGCTATGTATTCTAGAAGATTTCTGCACCTAGAATGGGAATGATCAAATAAAAAAAGGAAAATCTTCCTCATTCAGCAGCAACAAGAGGAAGAACTTCAAGAGCATTTTACAGATTTAAATACTGAGAGATTTATATCACAACTATAGTAGAAACAAAATCAGGAAAGGAATTATCGCAGAAGCTGTGGTGAACGTAGCTATCTCTGCTACTTGCTGATTTTTTTAAGGTATTATACACTCAAAATCCCAATCTCTACAGTTAATTCCAAGTATAACCTCATCACATGAATAATACATACTCCTTAACATTATACTTTTTCCAATACCTGTATAGTGAAGTAATTTCTATTATAAGACAGGCTTCAAATCAATAGCTATTTATGTTACTTCTTAGCTTCAGTTTTTCCAAAAATAACAAACTGCTGTGTAACTCTCGATTTGCATTCCATAATGGTAAATTAAGATAGACTTGTCTAATGGTTCTTGCCAGTGAAACTGAACATAGCTCTAACTTCCAAATAAAGCATAAAGATCTTGACTTGACTATAGCAAACATTCACTTCTGAAGATAGTTCATGATGGAAGAGACCTCAGAAATTAATCCAATACTTGATATAGAAATGGTAGAAGCGATCACTTGTGAGAAGTGATCGTTAGTGCTTCTGACATGACAGGAGGTTTTATTAAGGTTACCACCAATAAGCAGCTTAAGGACAGGTTAATGAACAAGGTACAGCTCATTAGGGAATTCTGAGATGAGCCCACAACCACTGCAACAATGCAAGCAAGGAGATAAGACAATTGAATCAGTCCTTACCAAGTGTCTCTAAATACAGAAATTTAAACCAAGCATGAACAGTGCCTCTAGTTCTACTTTTAAAGAGCAGTTTGAGTGCACGTAATGAAAAACACAAAGGCTGGAATTGGGCAGCTAAGAGCATTTCACTTTGTCCTGCTCTGGTAAAAGAAACCTAGGAGGAAAATGCAGTGTCAGATCAAGCTGTGCCAATGCAGTTCCGTAGAGTACCAGCATTAGAGATGTTTGGGACAGGCCAATGCATGGGTCAGTGGCAGCTCTGCAAAACATCCGTGAACAACAAGCGAAGCCAAAACTTCACATGCTCATTCTCAAGTTGCACCCACTGGCCAACTTAACTTAGAACTAAAAAAAAAGTAATTTAAACAAATTCAAGTCAGAATAGAGCTATGTGTATGCAGAGTCAAATAAATGATATGTATAATTCTTTATTACCTTACAGAGGTTAAGGCTAGTTATAAAGAGATTGACTCAGTTACCTAGTTTCCAGGTGTGGACCAGAACTCGTGTACACTGGAGAAAAAAAGTGTCACTAAATCTTCCCCACACCTGAACAAGAAACTTTACAGGCCATAAGATTTTCAGAAAAGCTGTCTGCATTTGTTACAAACAAACAACTAAAAATTAAAGTTAACTGTTAAACAGCTGTAACTTTTGCTACTATCAACTGGACTGTACCAATCCTTCATCAACAATCAAAGAAATTCCTACCACTCACTGAATTTTACTAGCTGCTTCCAGTGATTTAACCAAATTTTGAGATAACAATTGCCATTCAGTGGTAGAGTAGCTTCAAAACAAAGTGTGTTTTACCAGACACAAAACTCATTTCTTAAAGAGCTAAAGGAGAGTGATTACGCATTTGTTAGAATAAAACACAAATTACTAGTTTGTGCATCTCTCATTTTTCAATTAGCAGACAACTGCTTTTACAACGAGAACTGTACATAGAACAGTAGCCAAACTTTAAAACACACTCACTACTCAAGGTTGCCTCCCCTCACAGGCACTTGAGAGCATCAAGAATGCAAGATGCCTTTTCCATTTTCAAGCTACAGCTATGCACAACTTCACTCCTAGCAATGGGTGATACAGAAGACAATCCTACTAATCACTGCTTTGCTGCATAAAATTGTGTGCCTTACTGGAAAGAAAATCAGACTCTGTGTGTAGTAATTTGGCTGTAGCAACAGACAGTACACACACAGAGACAACAATTTTTAATTTTATATTTTACAATTAAATAACAGGAGGGGGAATCTGCTTAACACAAAGTTATAGGGTGCTCAAAATCAACTACTGACAAAAGTTCTCCTCTTATGCCATTCACTACCAAGTGATCACCTCTAGAAGTTGCCTAACACTGAAGGCAAAGAAAATGGCATATTTTAATTTTAACACCAATTTGCATTTTGAAACAATATAAAACACTGTCAAGTGCAATCTTGAATGTAGTAGGATCATCAAGAGCCTTTTAGATGGAGCTGAATGAAACAAGTCAAGTGCTGTGGTTTACATGGTTGTAATTACAGCTATTCAAAGATTTATTTACAAACTTACTTGAGTAAGAGTAGGGAGTCATCAAAAAGGTCTTGAACTACAGAAGGAACAAAGTACTGATGATGCACTTAAACAAAAAGAGCATAAGCCTTAGCAAAAAAATGGAAAAGGGATAAACACATTCCCTGTACGTGAGGAATGAAGTAAGGTAGCAGCTTATTAAGCAGTTGTGAAACTCTCGTGACTTCTTCCTATGCATTCTTTGCGAATGTACAGGATTTGCATTAAAAATACCATAATCTCAAGCCAACGTATTCCTACAATATTAAAACCAGAAAGTTTTAAATCTTAGAAGAGAGTTTGATTTTCTAAATAATTTTCTCCCCAACATCTCAAATTCTCAACAGTGCCACCATATAGGAGTGTATATTGTTACTAATGAACTGTTACCAAGGCGTGATCTCTAAGGATTCACCTGCAGAAACTCATGAGACACACCGGTGAAGAATTTTATTCTGTACTCCACAAAATCTTGGGCAACTGTGGACAGCTAAAGGTTCCCACACATGGGACTGTACTCCTACTTCAAAGGCAAAGCTCTAGACAGCAAGGCCACTGATGACTTAATCTTCCTTGCTTAAGACCATTTCATTAATGAGCATTAAAGTTAGTGTCCTGCCTTCCTCCTTCACCATATTGTTAGTCAGAATGACATGTTGAGGGCATAGCCTAAAACAAAGGTCAAGTGCACCATATACATGGTTGGACACTAAATATTTATTCCCCTGTGCTACCAGCCTACTATCTAGGTTGGAAAACCATCTCTTTTAACCTGTTTCCCCTCTCAGCCATTCACAAATTCCCAACTCCTTATAACTTGAAGATTTTAAAGTAACCATTCTTCTAAGTTCTGTAATAGTTTACATTTCATACATTATTGTCAGTGTGTTACCTTCTATTCTCACACTTTACTCATTTCTGTCCAAAAGACTGCACTCCACTTCTTTCCTGATTTTCCCCTCTGGTCCCTTTAACATGTCAGTGGCTCACACATGCCTCATCCATTCTTTGTGGTGCAGAAAGTCTAAGAAATATGTGGAAATTTAATTCCTCTGACTAAATGATGAGAGCTCCCCGCTGCCCTGGTCTGTCTCCCAGAGGAAAAATGAAGAAGTTGGTCTTCCTCTGATGAAGGGGAGGAGCATGTCATCACTGGTTCCACAGGCACCCAAAAAACTTGCCAAGAGACTGTCATTTGCTCTATTTGCTTCTTCTAGGTATGTCAAGAGTGCTCACTCTGCTCTGCAACTGTGCTGTCTCCCTCTTGGCTTTTCTCCACAGTTAACTGCTTCACTTTTTCCAACATAGTAAGAAAAAGAAAGCAGACTTGCTCTTGACAGCTTCCCTGCTCTCTTCTGGAAAAGAATTAATTAAGAACATTAAATTACTTATTACCTTACTCAAATTAATTATTGTCCTGTCAGGTCTTTCCAAATCTTGGATATTTTACACATTTATAGAACTCTTATAAATTGAGTTGCAGAAGAACTGGCTGAAAAGGCTTTAAAAATGACATCACTGCAAAGCCAATTATACTTCAAATAAGCATTTTCAGTTACTCATCTCTGATGAATTTCAGAAAAAAGGCTTATTGCAGAAGAATGTGGTAAACAAAACAAAAATCCTTACTTCGCAAGCTAAAATTTAGAACAGAAAGGACACATGGTACCTGAACCGTGGTAAGGCATTCAGGACTTTTTAATCAGAAATAAGGGTGGAATCAAAGATGCTATTTGCCACTTCTGCTAGAGAAATATCACGGTACGTCTCATTGTATTCACTCTGTAGTGTACTCTGTGCTAAAGGGAGTACACTTATAGAAGAAATCAGACTATCACACAAAAGGATAGAGTCTCCAAGAGGTTCTCCTACGTCTTCCTTTACTACAATAGTGTCAATACATATCAACTTGCAATTTCCTCCACTTTACATCAGAAATTTAGGAAACCAGAAAAGAAGAGGGCAACAGCTATCACGAGATTTCAAAAATAGTCCCTACAGAGTTAATTTTATCCTTTCTCCCATTAAGTAACAACCACCCTACCTCTACAAGTCTTGCCCAGGAGGCTCACCTGTGGCAAAAGTTTGGGAGGAAGATACTGCAAAGCCACACAATGTCCACAGAGCCATCCTTTTACCATTTTCAAAGACGAATGTCATGGTCCTGTCACGGGACACTGGACAGAATCCCAAAATCTTTAATACCTACGAACACTGCCACTTACACATATTAACTGCGAATACCACAAAGGCATGTACAATGGCTATCACAAGCAGGACACAGTGCATCCATACAGATCTTCACTAAAGACTCCTGATATCAGACAAGCAATACATACAACTACTCGTTCTGCATAAGGGCCAACACAAACCTCTTCTTGCCTGTTAAGGGTAAGTCATCAACTCCAGTGCACACCAGACAGAATAACATCGTGGCCACCTTACCTGATTTTATAGTTGGGTAAGGTGTGCTTGCGCTTAATAACTTTCTTGAACTGGTTCACAATGATGGAAGTGAGTTGAGGCATAGGCCTCCCTTCAAACTGAGACTTCACTTCAAAGAGTATCACAGGGTCATCCATGAAAGAGAAGGACCAGTGCGTGAAGGGCAGGCGTGTGAAGACCAGCTTCAGCTTCCCCATCACCCGGGAGATCTTCACAAAGAGGTAGGCCGACTTGCCGAAGACCAGGTCGGCATCGATGGCCAAGTGGAAGCCACCATTGTACTCCAAGTCCACCTCAAAGCTCAGCTCCTCTGGGCAGCCCTCTTCGTTGCAGGTCACCGGCCGAATGAGCTTGACAGATTTGAAGATGGGCAAGACGTCTCCGAGAGAGACGTCCCTGAGGCTGAGACCCTCTAGCACCTTCCCCGTCATCTTGGCCTGGAGTAGCTCCTCAAACTCCACCTTGATCTTCTTGGTCACCCAGTTTCTGACCAGGGCCGTATCTCTGAGCTCCCTGAAGAGGAAGAGGAAGATGGCATTGAGGAAGTGGCACGTTTCCTCGCGGGACGAAGGGGTCGGCGGGGGCTCTGACTGCTGCGGCGGCGGCTGCTTGGCGCTGGGCTCCGGGCCCGGGCCCGCAGCGGTGGCGGCGGGCGCTGAGGCGGGGACCGGGCTGGTGGCTGGCTCAGGAGACTCCTGGCCGGTCGGCTCAGGACCCAGCAGGTAATCCCTGAGGCTGTCGTGGGCCGCGACGCGGCCGTAGTCAAGACCGTCGGCGGCTCCGACCCCTTGAGGGGGCTCCGGTTTCTTCCTGTAGAGCAGCAGGAGTTGAAGCAGGAGCGTGAGGAAACAGCCGGCCAGTGCCGAGAGCAGCACCACGTACAGCTGCAGCATCCTGGCCGCGCCCCGGCCGCGCCGCCCTTACCGCGCCCGTACCGTCCTCACCGCGCCGCCGCCATGGCCGGGGCCGCGCCTGAGCGCCGCCGTTTAACGGCCGCCCCAGGCCGCCTCATCCGGGTCCCCCTGCCGCGGCGGCGGGCGGCGGGGCGGGGCGCGAGCGGAATAGCCAATGGCGGCGCGGCGTTCCCCTGCGCACGTGCCCATTGGCTGACCGGGGAGTTTTGCCTCTACGTCACAGCGTCGCGCGGGGCTGGCGGCGCAGAGTGGAAAGCGCATGCGCGAGAGAGTACCTCTGCAGCCAGTGCTGAGGGCGGGTGGGGTGAGCGGTTGTAGGGAGGTGGGGGGCGATGATAGCGGGGAAGGGTCAGCCCGTGGCTGCTCTTGGCCTGTCACCGCTGAGGTGGGGACGAAGCGGGGAAAGGCCATTCGCTGTCCAAGGGACGTACGAGGAGTTATGGGAGAGAGGGAAGCTGTTTAATCTTCTCCAAAGTAGGCAGGTGGTTTCCGTAATGTTGCTCTGGAGAGGGGCAAAGGAGTGAAAGCTGTTTTCATGTAGTTGTGGGACTTCCTGAAACGTCTTTGCTGTTTTCTGTTGACCAGAGATGCTTTTAGCGATAAAATACTTATGTAGATGATGTCATCGAACAACAAGATACAAATCTGCTTCCAACGTCTTCTACTATGTGTTTGTGGTGAAAAGATGCCAGTGAATAAGTGAAGAGGAAAAGAATCCTGACAACAAACGGGGAGAAATGGAAAAGACAGAAAAGAATTGGAACTGTGCACACGATATACAACATTGTGATATATGGTGCTGTAATCATAGACTCATAGGACTGTTTCCCTTGAAAAAGACCTTTAAGATAATCAAGTGCAACCATTAACCCAGCTGTCCCAAGGCCACCACTAAACCCTGTCCTTAAGCTCCAGATCTACGTGAGTTTTGACATCCGAGGATGTAGTTTCAACCACTTCCCTGGACAGCCTCTTCCAAGCCTGATGACCCTCTAAATAAAGATATTTTTCTTAACATCGAACCTAAATTTCCCCTATTGATGTACATGAGATCACAGAACAGCAGCTGTCTTCCTTTCGAGGGCAGCGATCTCTTTGTAGGACAATCTGGCTTCACATAACACACACAGGGGAGACAACAGATGCAATCCATGCAGGAGGCAGGGCAAGTGGCAGCCGGTCAAACTGAGGACAAGAAAGAACGGACATTTGTGAAGTGTGATTTAAAAGCAGTAAGCAAAGATAGAAGAAGCGTGATGAGACAGGGTTACAGTGAATGGAAAGGGAGACTCCATAAAAAGCCATTTTGAGAGATTAACCTAGAAAACAATGTTACAGTTAAATAATTAAAGAATAAGCCATTTTTTTGTTAAACTATATAAGCACCTTTCCAAAAAACCCATGACTCTAGTCCAACCAACTCACATAAAGGCCAGATCAAAGATATCACCTGCTGCTGGAGAACGTACAATCACAGCCACATGTTGTTTTTTGAGGTGTTTTCCATGTGTTGGGGATAGTCTTTCAATCGTGAAATGCAACTTTTATAATTTCTGAAAGACAGCCATATTTCAGACCAAAGTTACTTCAATGATAAAGCTTAGGTTTTACCCTCGTTTTTGTTTTTTAGTTACATTACAAAAAGCTTCTTCTTAGATAATGTTATATTTGAATAGAATGAAAGAAAACTGAGGTTCACAATGTTTTTGCCAGCCTCCAGAACTGTTTGAAAGTGCAAGCGAGAGGAAAAGAAAATGTGAAATTTAAATGCTGGGAAGCTAAAAGCCCTCTTCCCCCTCCCTTTTCCATAAAGAATGTAGGGTGGGAGGATTGAAAAGCTCTTAATGATGCAGCGCTGTGGTTTGAAACTAGAGATTCAGAGTATGAATTTTTTATAGGTCTTGTGACTGAAAGTTGAAATGCCTGAGTGTTTAACAGAGCATTTCTATAGAAATACCAGAGAGGTCATTAGTCCAACATTTGAACTGCTCTGTTACGGGCCTTTACCATGGCTAATGCAGGCATGTGCGGTAAGAATGGGAAAGGTTTTGGATTTGCAACTAAATGGCTTTTCAGATAAGGAGTAATATATGCAGAAAGGCAGTAGCAGCCTTAGGTTTGGGTCAGGAGGAACAGCAGGAGAAAAAAAACCCACCAAAAGTCACGTTACAGATGTCTCAATTGAGTATTTTCTTCTGTTAAACAAGCAGAATAGGAAATTTGTCACATTTTGTGCACCTGATGGCAGCTTAAAGGGCTCTGAAGTGTTCAGCTCAGTAATCGCTTTTCTCCTCTCTCAGGACAATTTCCAACAGGAGCTGCCTTATCTTAAAGACACGTTATGAAACAAGAATTCAACGTCTTTTAGCATTTTCAATGAGAATGAAAGAATAAAGGGGAAAATAGTGCCAAATGTGTTAACGTGGATAGAAAGCAATGTGCAAAAAAATGTTAGAACATAAAATTGGATTGAAATAAGAGAGAAAAGAAAATTACTTAAGCTTGTCAGGTAAAGGAGGAAAAAATTATTCATCTTAATATCACTAAAAAGGGCTTTTAAGACCATATTTTGCTTTGGCTTCAATTTGGGAAGCTGCTATTTTCATTTTCTTATATCTGCATAAGGAGAAGGGTGGCTGCAATCTCACCAGTTCCCACCCTGGTTATGCAGAGCTTTGTAAAACCATGTAGAATATACTGAGTTCCTTGCATTTTGAACAGCTACAAACTGTTAAATATGAGGCAAGGCTTAAGCCCACCAAAACAAAAGAAGACTCTGTATGTATATTTGATTTATTAAAGAGCAGAGAGAACTTTACCTTTTCTTTTTTTATTAGGGGAGAGTTTATTAAGAGGAATATTTCACCTATATAAACAAGAAAATGCTGGTTTGCAAATCAGTTTAGGACATGATGGCCACAAAGCTCCAAGTGTGGAAATACGAAGCAAATTTTCAACATTTTTCAGGAGATTGTGACAGAGACAGTGCACAAAGACTGCAAAATGTGTAGGGCTCAGTAATTTAATGGAGAGCAAAAAGTGTACGTTCAGAGAAGGGACGTCTTCGAGCCAATTCATCGGTTCTAAGCAAAGAATAGTGACACCCTGGGATTATTTGTCTTCGCTGATCTCACTCGTGACTGACACAAAGATCTTTGGGTTTAGGAACATTTTCACATAACCCCAGACAGCAGGACCAGTTAGAGTCTTCAAAGTTCATGTTATGGCACCAAGGAAAGAAACTTCAGTATCGCAAGCTTACAAAACAGGTGGCTGTTTGCCGAGTTGTTTTAGTAACTGCAGTAGTCTAAATAAACAAGTTTTCAGAGCAGGCAGTGCCGGGTTGTTTTGTAACAAGTGTTTTTAGTCATTTTCTTCATCACTTGGGCTGGAGTTGTTGCCTGCTTTTGTAACCCCTGTTGGCAAAAGACTTCCATTCTTTCCTGGACCTCCTATTGGTTTTGTATTGCATCTCTTAGAGATCAAAATCAGATTATCATTCTCAAGGTGCTGCATGAAACAGGAGCTAGAAATTCATGAGGAAAACATCCTACTGGAGGCTATTTAATACAAAGATTGCTGGAAGTTACTGTGGTGGCAGACTGCTGTGGGGGTTGTCCTTTTTTTAACTGTCCTCAGGAGTTTACAGTTTTGGACAGGGTGCACCACACAGACTGCATCTGCTCTGGTCCAGTTCTGAAGATACAGTTAAAAAAGAAAAGAAATGCAGGGCTCAGGACTGCTTCTAGTTCTTGTTCTGAACTCTGGCAAGCATGTGATCTTATCAGGTGATCCTCTATTGCAGTGAACCTCTCAAAAAAATTCTGAGGCTTTAGGTCATGTGGGATTTCCTTTGATGACATCTAAATTCCTTCTTTTATTTGTTCTGCCTTTGAAGGGGCAGATGGCAGCATGCAGTCTGCTTCCAGTGCTGGTGGAAAGAACTCACACTTCATTCAGTTAATCCCTGAATCATTCATAGGATCATAGAATGGTTTAGGTTGGAAGCAATGTTGGAGATCATCTAGTGCCAACCCCACTGCTGTGGGCAGGGACGCCTCTCACTAGATGAGGTTGTCCAGAGCCCCATCCAACCTGGCCTTGAACATTTCCAAGGAGGGGGCATCCACAGCATCTCTGGGTAACGTGTTACAGTGCCTAAGCACCTCTTAGTGAGGAATTTCATCCTAAGATCTAACCTAAATTTACCTTATTTTAGTTTGAAACTGTTTTCCCCTAGACCTATGACCAGAGACCCTTACTGAAAGTCCGTCTCCAGCTTTCCTGTAGACCCCCTTCAGATACTGGAAGGCTGCTATATGGTCCTTCTGGAGTCTTCTCTTGTTCAGGCTGAACAGTCCCAACTTCCTCAACCTATCTTCATAGGAGAGATTCTCCAGCCTTCTGATCATCCTCGTGGCCCTCCTCTGGGCTTGCTCCATCATAAAATCACAGAATACCAGGTTGGAAAGGACCTCAAGGATGATCAGATCCAAACTGTCTTGAGAAAAGACTTCTGTTCAGCTCACCTGGAGGAACTTGCCTGTCACAACCCCTCCAGGCCCATTCTGTGCACAGACAATAGTCCATTTCTTGTGGCTCAGTATTTGTTTCCAAATCCCTTTATCACATTTCACTGTTTTAAGCTAATGACCTCCACTCAGAATTGGAGGAAAAATACAATTTGGGTGACTCAGTCATATTTAGCTCATCATAGTGCTTTAGACAATCACTAAGCAGATCATCAGCTGGAAAAAATACTTGGATCTATGAAGGTGAAAACATCCGTTTATCCTGGTGAAAAATCTATCGGCTTTTAGTTATTTTGAAGGATCGTGACTGAGACTTTTAGAAGGTTTTATTCTTATCCTAGAAATGTCTCCCTGTATGAATTTAGAAAAGGAAGGCAGACCCATGTTTCCAGGTTTGGAATGCACATTAAGTAAGTGCTGAATTTTTTTGTTGTATCCTAGCTGAGATGCTTGAACCTCAGATTTCAGCATTAGTGAGGAGCTACACAATTTACTTTGGAACTGTGAGCACTGTGTGCAGCAGGAGAAAAAAACCTCCACTGGCAGCCCAAAGATGCCCAAACTGACATGTACTTTGGAAAAAAAAAAGAGGTTTTAAACTTTGTGTCTCGATTTACCCATCTAATACGATTTGTCTCACAATGGGGATAGTCTTGTTTATGAACAGCTTTGCAACAAGTAAAGCACTTGACTTGCCGCTGGTGGGTGGTAGTGGCTTAAAGCCCGTGTGTTTTGTGACAGAACATGTTAAAAGGAGAACGAGGGTTTGCAGCCAAGGTTTAGTTTGGCCCAGACACAAATCCTGTATTTTGACTGAAGCTCATCTTTAATTATCATCACAACTATGTTCAGTTTGTTTAATCAGGAGCTTAATGCTTTGGATGTCAAGGTGCTTTGGATACTTACTTCAAGAGGCTCATGTTCAAGCTTCAACTGCCCTGGCTCCTAATCAGGGATTCTGTTACTATCTCACCCAGACTCTGGCTTTTACGATATCATGAAACAAGATCCTCCACTCAGAAACTCTAGCTCTCAGATAACTTCTACAAGATTTAAATGAAAAAAAAAAAGCCATTAATATAATAAATTCAGACTTTTTATGTCACCAGTATCCAAGGCAAACTGAAGATTTTCTTTATTCCCTGCCTGCTGTTACATCTTAAGTCCAGAAACTGTTCTTTAATTCACAGATACAAGTGAGGCTTGTCAAATGTGTTTTACTGCTTCGCTGACTGCTGGTATTCATATAAATGTGAGCTTGCTTAAGCTTTAGAAAGTGATATGTTTGGGGTAGTTATTATTATCACATTTGTCATTTAATGTTCACTCGAGCACCTTTTCAGTATATACCCTCATAAGAAGCACAAGCAGCCTCCCTTGGGCTCTCTTACCAGTTCCCAAATTGTCTTTTTCAGAGTGGAGATTGTTTTAGCTACTTCCCCTAATACATTTCAAGTATAATTACACTGTGATCAATATATTTTCAATGTTCCACAACCTCACATTAATTTTTTTAATACTCTGCTTACTTCCTGGATTAGTCCAAAGCTGCCTCTGGCTGATGGAGAGGCTTCAAGAAACTGCATTAAAAACCAATTTTGAGTTTGTGTGAGGATTCAATGGCTAAAGAGTTAATATACACTTGAGGGATGAATGTAATTTCTGAGATGAGGGTCTGCAAGGCTTTGTGCCTCACTTGCCCTTCAATTAAAAGTGCAATTCCCTGCATCACTCTGCAGGTAGCTGGTTTCTGGGCTGGGGTTTCTGCCTCAAATCCCAGCAACAGCAAGTCACAGAGTGTCTGCTCTGTCTCATCAGCCTCCAGATAAACTTGGCCAAATCAGGCCACGACAAGAAGCTTCCTCCCTTCTGCTGGAGGTCACCACCCCTGCGGTAAGGTCAGAGCTGAACACGTGTCCATGCTGCAGCCGTTCCGGTGCAGAGCTAAGATTCTTTATTAGCCTTTGTGGCCACGGAAGGGGGAGGCAAGATGACTGCTCAAGGAGAGTGAGAAAGAATCGCCTGGCACCTCAGTGATCTGAGTTCCAGATCCATGTTCTGCTCTCAGGAGACTGCTTACTTGTGCAAATACTTGGTAATCCAATTTCAGCAGCTACAGCCCAGGGATCATGACATGCTGTGGCAGGGGTTGTGTTTCTGTAGCTGCTCCCAGCTCCTGTGTATCTTGACACTGGCTCAGCTGGAGAAAAAAAACCCCTAAATAAGGGGACAGTAGGAGATTTGAGGGAAGCTGCTCCAATTCTCAAAGTGGGAGGGAGGATGTGATAAATTTTAGCCCAGAACCATGAGTTTTCTTTTCCATTACTCACCTTTGCTGCTCTGAAGCCACTGAAAAAGGAGAAAAGGCAATTACTGCTTAGATCATCTACTTACTCTCTGGAGTAGGAGTGGTCTGTGTAAGTGCAGTGGGCAGGCATGGGCTGTGTAGCCTCCTCAAGCTTCTCGATACCTACTCATAGGGTTGTACATAAAAGCTGTCCTGAGCCCACGTTGCTGTGTTTGTGGAGCTGAACTTTCACAAATGCCTGAGGAGAGCCTTTCGTTTGCCCTCCTGTTTGGACAGCCTCTCCGCCTCCAAGCCTAACAGTTTAAACTAAAATGGAAACAACTTGTCCCAGGCAGTGGAAGCTCAATCAGGCATTTTTATGTAAATAAATCTGTGGAAAGAAAAATGTCTGCTTGAGATGAGTCTGACAAGCACTAAGCAAAGATGTTTTTTCCTCAGTTCCCACAGCAAAGCTGGAAAATGGCCATTCCAGCTCCATTCCTTGAATGAACTCAAGACTAGCTGAGGATGGAGCAGTACAGTGGCTTTTTGTTGCTTGATCTTTTATATTGGTAGGAAGCTCAGGAAAGGTTAACAGAAGCACTTCTTTGCAGATTCTCCTTTCTCTACCCTTCTACTAAGAAGTTTTCACAACAGTCTTCCCATGCCTGTATTGATATGCTTCTCTATTTAGAGAATCAATGTGGACTCTCCCAGCTAATCTTTACCTGACTTTTATTCCCTTCACAACACTTTTGTACAGACTTGAGTAGCTTATCTTCAGGGGATGGCCCAAAGACTATATTTAGTAACAAATAAGAATCACTACACACATATCTGGGTTACATGAGGTCATACATACACATAATACACATCAATCTGGACTATGTATTTGTAGTAGCATAAATTACTCTGTTCAGTGAAGACAAACAGCTGTATTACTGAAATCTCTCTAAATACCATTAGTAACATGTTTCAGCTGAGAAAGCATAACCTTACAATTCCTTTCTTTCTCCCGTTAGTTTATTTAATAATCTGATTTCATACTATGCTGTCTGTACTGCTTTTGTTCGGAGTGTGTTCAGAGCAAGACAAACACCAGACAAATTTGAATTCACCCAGAAACACGACCTCATGTTTCACACACAAGAAGTGACTCAGGCTTTCACCAACATTTTGCAATTGTCCCAATAGTAACAGAGAGATGTGGCCATAGCCTTAGCCACTGAGGCTGTGCCATAGCTTTTTCACACACTACTTTGTGCATAGGACACTGCAGGGGAACAGGCTAAATGAACCACCTAGGTGAGGGAGGTATCCAAAATAATAGGATAATACTAGTTTAGATACTTTGCACAGAATCACAGAATCACAGAACATTAGGGCTTGGAAGGGACCTTGAAAGACCATCTAGTCCACAGCAGGCTCACCTAGACCAAGTTGCACAGGAACATATCCAGGTGAGTTTTAAACATCTCCAGAGAAGGAGACTCCACAAACCCCCTGGGTAGCCCCTTCCAGTGCTCTGTCACCCTCACTGTGAAGAAGTTCCTTCTCAAATTTTTGTGGAACCTCCTGTGTTCCTATTTATCTTTTATTTAGATAGTTTTAGTAGTTTAGATACTTTTATTTACATAGTTTCATTAGTTTAGATACTTTTATTTAGATTTATTAGTTTAGATGTTTTTATTTACATTGTTTTATTTCCTAGACTAATAGGAAAATATTAGGTGGAAGATGGCATTGTAATGTTTGGATTGTCAGTAAAATTAGATTAAAACCTCTGGTGGAATTAGCGTTCTTCGTATTAACTTCTAAACTACTGACTGGGAAAAAAAATTCAGATCCTTCTTAACTAAACAATAACTCCCCTGCTTTTGGGCAGACTGTATTCTTGTAGGTTCATTAAGCCAGAAGGCACAGCTCATGTATATTCATGCAGTTTTGGTTCTCTTCTATTCCTATTCTTTTTTCCCAGGCTCTCAGTGATGCTGAGGATACTGGATAGAGTGACAAGGTGCAATTCTGTCTGTGAGCTAAAAGAAGTGAGGAACTGGTCTGTTGTCCTCAGCATCACAGCAAGTTAGAAATTCCTCCCACTAGCAGCCCACAAGTTTTCAGTTATTCCAATAATTTCAGAAGCATGTCTCTAAAACCACAGCTGCCTGAAACGCAGCCTATACACTTCTGTTTGAATTGCTTATTGAGCTCTCAGTCTAACAAATGGAAAAACTGAAGTAAATATTTTCAATATGAAATTTAAAACTTCTCTGAAATAAGCCCTAAAGAAGCTTGGCTTCCTGAATAATTTCTGCTCAAATTTGTCATCCATACAAGGTTATTTAATCCGAGTCAATATTAAAGAAAAAAAACACAAAGAACTCAGGAAGATGAAAACTGTCATAGAAAAAGTGAAACTGAAGGTCTGTGAGAGCTGCCCTTCCAAATGCTGATATTTTTATTGGCATGGGGAAATCTTGGGATATGGTAATGAAAACTTAGGGGATTTTTGCCAAGATTTTGACTTAACCACTTTTGATCAGCAACATTTTCTCAAAAGCACATTGAAAAAGCAGCCCGTGTAATGACATGAGCAGCAGCAATACATTTTCTGCCTTCGCTGCTGTGACCTAATCAACTAGGCTTAAAGACAAATACAATCTTTAATTCAGTCAATACCAGTTTTGTTTGAATGCCATGTATTGAAACTGCTCAGGTTTAACCAAGAGAGCTCCAGATGCATGCACTGCCAGCCATATGAATTATAACCCTTTTACAATCACAGAATCACAGAACATCAGAGATTGGAGGGACCTTGAAAGATCATCTAGTCCAATCCCTCTGCCACAGCAGGATCACCTAGACCAAGTTGCACAGGAACATATCCAGGCAGGTTTTAAATTTATCCAGAGAAGGAGACTCCACAACCCCCCTGGGCAGCCTATTCCAGTGCTCTGTCACCCTCACTGTGAAGAAGCTCCTTCTCATATTTATGTGGAACTTCCTCTGTTCCAGCTCACACCCATTGCCCATTGTCCTATCACTAATGAGGCAGCTGCATGCATCACCCCAATTACAGTGATCCTAAGCACTTTTGCTTTAGAAAAAGCAGAATGAATTAAACAGGGGATAACTACAAGGGCAAAAAAGTGTTAACAGAGCTCTAAAACTGCACATTTACACATTTCTAAGAGTGGAAAAACCAAGTGAGTCTCCTCTCTGGTTTTATGTAGTTCCACAGCCGGTGTGCTCTTACATACAATCTCATACTTCGACCAGTCTGAGAGAGAAACAGTACCTGTGAGGACTATAATCAATGTGCATCACTTGCAGTGGCTGTAATAAATGTCTCCGTAGCAACATTAAGAACAGTTATTTTTAAATGTTCTACCTTAGTCTCACATTCATATTTTTTTTAAATACAACTATTATTAACTGTTTCCACTGCAGATGCTGCTGTGAGCTACTCACCCAACAAAACTCCTTTGTCAAGGCTTGAAAAGGTGATCCCTGCCTTGTTTTTGCACACATCACTGCTTTCCTTTGTAGGTAGTAAATAACCACTAAATATTGTGTGATTATTTATCAACATGTGACTGGTCTGGAAAATGAACCTGTAAGAGTTCCCAGTCCCATTGAAAGGAGGAGGAGGAAGGGTGCAGGAGTGGGAAGGATCTAATATGGAAAACCTGGGCAGGTTGTGGCCAAAGACCTCCCCAAACTGATAGCACACAAGCAAAGGAAAAGGGGAGAAAACAGGATGCTGGGAGGCATCCTCAGTTAGCAGGTAAGGAGGAGGAGGAGGAGGACGTGGTGGTGGTGATAGAGGAGGAGGAAGAATCTGGGAAGCACCTCCAGAGCTCCTGTGAACACCACTGCAGGTGCTGCAGTAGAGTTGCTGCTGCTAGAGCAGAGCTTGAGAAAAGGAAGAGCAACACCACCAAACAGTTTGGTTTCTCTCCGGAGTCAGAAATGTTTGTTTCCAGAGGAGGAGCAGGAAGAACAATAATGTTTTTCTGAGAAATGAAGCAGGGTGTGGGTTTTTCTTGCATTCCTCTCCTTCTGACCTGTTTTCCCAGACTGGCTTGAACCCAGCACAAGGGGTTCTGTTATCTCAGATTAATCCTGTTGCTTTCCCCTGGTTACAGAGGCAAAGCAGTTAGGAGAGGCAATGCAGATTTCAAGCAGATAAACCAGCTAGTGAGTTAAGCTCAGCCCCATGCTTAGCATGGCAGTAGATCTTCAGTTCTGAAAGGAACAGAAAGTTCTTCCTTTTCATTGTTAACTTCTTCAGAGACAACCAGCAAGGCCAATAATAAGAATAATTTATAGACTGCCATACACAGGAGCAATACAGGGAGAGTACAGGCATATATGGCAAGTCTTGGATTTCATTAATAAAATATAAATACTCATACTGGGCAAAACCCAACCCTCCTAAGAGCGTTAATAGACCTCTGCGATGCTAATCTGGGCTTCATTAGCTTAAATGTTTAAAACATGGCCTGGTGATAGTGTTGGTGGCGTGCAGAAATGATCTGCTTTAGAGGAAACACAAGCTAGGGAGCGTGAGAATGTACTCACCCGTTATCTGCTCTATAAATATCCCCACACCTCCTCTCCATCTCGGGAGCAGCTTAGCCACAAAGGCAGGGGAGGAGAATCTCAGGTGATGGTGTATAAATTACATGGTAAGAGGGATGGCAGGAAAAAAACAAGGAGATTTTGACAACAGACCTTTGTCAAAACCACAGTGTCCATGCATAGGTCAAAGGAGTGAGCTCTGTGCAGTGTTCTTCTCCAAGGGAGCCCTGAGATTTCTAGCAGAGATGCATTTGGACAACATAACTGCGTGGGGTGGGCAGAGCTGGTGTACTTGAGGGTTCCTCTCTTTCCCATCTATTCTGGAGGCAGCACAGATTTCTTTGGTTGATTACAGCTCCGGATCGCAATTGTCTAAGATGTTTTCCTTCAGAGCTGAAGAAAACCCACACTCATGGCTTTCTCACTCATACCCTCCACTGTTTTACTGGGAAAGCCTGGGAAAAAGCTTCTTGATGGCAATTTGGCTGAGCACCCTCTATCTTTAGGAAAAGGGCAGCCATCAGCAGCTATACAAATGCTGACTGTCATCAGCAGGGCTACTAGACAATCGGTGGAGAAGTGGAAATATCTGAAGAGTTAGGACCAGCTGCAAGGTCTGTCCAGGATCCCTGCCAAAGAGCAGCCGGACAGGCTGCTAGCTGAAGCCTGTTACACCACTGTGGTTCCTAACCAAGGTAATTGTCTGCGTTTGATTTTACACAGGAGATTTGTGGGCATTAATACTTCCTCTGCACCAGTTGCTCAGCATATCTGGTGCTGTAACATGAGCTTGCCTGCTTTCTCCTTGGCTGAAAGGGCACCGCCAAGGACTTTTTCAGAGTATATCCTGAGTTATTTGTGAAACCCTCTCAAACAGTGAAACTACTGCTTTTCCACAAAGCCAAGTTCTTCTTCGCTTCCTACAGTTACTCTCATCAGCGTGACTCTTCCCACATTAATTTGCTGTTCAGGATCTTTTATTGGAAAGATGCATTTGCTGGGGGGAGACTGTTCATTTGACACATTAAGAGCAGTCAGGAGGAGGTCACAGATGCAGTGAAGCTTTCAAATCAAGTTATTGCTGCTCTACCATACACCATCAATTTTTCCCTTTTACTTCCACCACGTGTAACTAGTTAGTAGGGTTAGTAGTAATATCCTGGCCTGGTTGGCTTGTGTTTTGTGTTTTGGTTTATTGATCTTTTGGGGGTTTATTGACACAAGTAGTATCTACAGAAGCAGGTTTCTTTCAGAATTCAGCAGCTCAGCCCTGTCTTCTCTCCCTACTGACTGCTGTGGTTCCACATTTTGTTTCTGAATTATTCTGTACCAGCTCAACTAGCCCAGCTTCCAGGGTGATTTTGCTTTGAATGTGTTCCATCTCATTGTTCAAGAAGGGTGCTGTTGTGACCTTCCAATACCTGAAGTAAGCCTATCAGAAGGCTGGGGAAGACTGTCCTTAAGGGCATGGAACAATAGGACAAGGAGTAATGGTTTTATGCTGGAAAAGGGTAGATTTAGGTTACACATCAAGAAACAGTTCTTTAGCGTGAAGGTGGAGGATCACTGGAACCCATTGCCTAAAGAGGTGGTGGAAGCCCCATCCCTGGAGACATTCAGAGTCAGGCTTGATAGGACTCTGGGAAATCTGGTCTAGTGAATGATGTCCCTGCTTTTTGTAGGGGGGGTTGGCCTAGATGACCTTTGGAGATCCCTGCCAACCCAATACATCCTATGATTGCTGTAACAATTTAGACGTCAAACATGGACAGGACAACCCTGCTGGACAACAATGCCAGGACTCCTGCCCAAGCTCTCACTGCAGACCTCATCCAAGTCGCTTCACATCTCCAAAAGATAATAGGTGATGTGAATTGCATGAGAACAATCAAATTCTTTTCAACTTTAAAGTCACGCTCAAAAGCCCAGAATAAATGTAGTTACTAGAGAACTACTAACTAATAAATAAATGCTACTAATAAATAATTCTACTAATAATAACTACTACTAATAAGTTTACTAACTAGATACCTTGGTCACGTAGACACATCTGGGCAGCTGGAATAAGTATCCTTAACCTTCATGCACAGTAGCGAGCTGAACACAGCCCTTGTTGGAGGCCACAGCTGCAGGAAGCTGTGTTATGTTCTATCGAAGGACCACAGGGCTGAGTGACGGTACTGTGGTTGCTCACGCTATGTTTTCTTCCCCTGCGGCTTGGTGACTCATCCTTCATATTTCCTTATTATCCCATTTACCAACAGCACAAAGTACCCTTTTCTAAAAGAATCATTTAAACCCGCTGGGGTTTGGTAAACAACTTAAAAATTACTCTTGGTAGCCATTAAGATTCTGGGTTCACAGCCTTCCTCAGGAATGCTCATCCTCATGCAAATACATCTCCTTTCCATAGCTCACTGCGTGGGACCCAACTGCTAATAGTTTAATATCAATACCAGTCATGGTGAGAATTTGCAATATCTGATCCTCCATTGCCCTGCGCTTGTGCTCCTGTGCTCTGTGATGAAGACACAAGTGGGGTGAAGAACTTGAAGAACATTTTATTGCATTTGTAAATGCAACATTTTACTAGACACCTGTTTCCAAGCAGACTATTGTTAAACAGGTACTCTAAAACATGAGTGGAAGAAAAAACACGTACTGGGTGGTCATCACCAAAGAAAATAGACTTCCATGCAGCTAAAAATGGAGGGAACCCTCTATCTTCTCATATTAATGATCCTTGGGTTTGTAATTTCCTTTTTTTAAGGGTTTTTTATTGATGTTTCTTATTGGTTGGTCCTTTTTTTAAGCTAACTGTGGAATATATTGCTCCAGGACATTGCTTAAGTGTTTCAGGAGCTAACCACATAGAAACTCATGACTGCATGCCTCAGGATTCCTATGGCTTTAAAAGTCTTTCTGACTAGCCAGCACAATAAAAATACATTAGTATTTGTAGAGCTTCTCCTAGAGAGAGTCTTGGCTTGAAGAGACAAAATGAAATCTAAATGTTCATCCTCACAGATCTTCTGAGACATGGGTTTCTAAACCTTAGCCTTTTTTGAATAGCGGAAGATGCGAAGCCAGCCTATATGCTGATCAGCATCTGCAGTGACAGCATGTAGAACAGCACAGCAAAGAACATGAGATCATTAGACCTTGCCAAGGTTAATCCAGTCAGGCTTCCTGTAATGTGATACTAAATCTCGCAGCAGATGAATACTGGAAAACCTAAGTGCAATTCCTTCACGAGCAATAATTTGCCATTACAGCTCGTCTAAATGGTTGGTTTCTGTACTACTTATTGATGCTAACGGGAAGGCTTCGTAGTTGTATAGGCAAACTCAAGCAATCATTACAATGAAGAAGAATTTCACCTTCTTCCTTTTGCACCTCCAGAATGAGATAGAATCAACACAAGGAGACACGACCTAACAGCTCTTGGCTATACAAATGGAAGGGTTCTCTCTTCCACACATAGTAAGGAATAAATCCACATGCCCTATATCTCCAGCAGCAAGTAGATATCATGAATCCTTTGCCATGATGCTAGCAACCTCAAATGTCAGAGAAAAATCAAGGCCCCCAAGCAGAGACACTCTGCACTCCAAGACAGTGCAGCCCTCTATGACCAGTCCAGAGCTCTTCTTCTCAACCAGCAACCACCCACCATACATATTACCTCTTCTGCAGCTGGGTCACCTAAGAACAGTATTCCTGACAGAGATTTTAAATTAATAGTAATAAGAAATACTACTACTATTGCTACTAATGCTAATAATGATGATTATAATTACAATAATTCAACCATCTCTTTTAAGGTTTCATTTCTTAATGAAACATTCAACCTTGGCTTAATGAAGCCAAATCTTCAAATCTCAAACCTCTTTAGGAAGCAAATCTCACTATTTACTTCAAATTCAGCCAGGTTGAGTCTTGTCACTTTCTGTTAAACTTTGCTAGACTCACACTGCCTCATAAACATACTGCTAGAGACCAGTGTTGTCATTTACTCCCTTCTCCTTTTTAAACAAACTCCACCCAGCCTGGCACCAATGACATGAAGCTCTCAATTTCTAACTCCTCCCTTACAGCCTGATATTTTTCTCAGATTTTTCCTACATCTGGTATCCGTTCACTCTCCCTTGGCTCATAGGATATTTCATATCCCATGGCAGCGGGGTACTCAGGCAGTGGGTCAGAGCTGCTGTGGACACAGGCACTGCTCACTTTCCCCTTCATACCAGGAATCAGATTTGGTCTAGGTGATCTTGCTGAGGCAGGGGGATTGGACTAGATGATCTTTCGAGGTCCCTTCCAATCCCTAATGATTCTATGATTCCATGATTCTATGATAATGCTTAACTTCTGGGTCTCTTCAGTGCAAAAGTTGGTGATTTTACTGCTGCAGTCTCAGTAAGTTCCTTGAATATCACAGAATCATTCAGGTTGACATGACCCTTGAGATCATCAAGTCCAACCAATAACCTTACTCTACCAACTTCACCACTAGACCAGATCTCTAAGCACCACATCTAAATAATCTTTAAACACCTCCAGAGATGATGACTCAAACCCCTCCCTGGGGAACATATTTTGGGAAGTCATCCCAAAATTTTCTGAAAGGAGCAGAATGGGATTTTCTGAAGCAACCCATCTCTGAGAAATTAGTATCAATGGTACATGGTATGATTGGAAGTACTAGCTGAGTGTGTTTGGTGCTTTACTGTTAAATAGTAGGAACTTGCTGACATCTGTGTCCTATTTGCAGGGTTTGTGGAGTCTCCTTCTCTGAAGACATTCAAAACCCGCCTGGATTTGTTCCTGTGCCACTTGCTGTGGCAGAGGGATTTGGCTGGATGATCTTTTGAGAGCCCTTCCAGTCCCTAATGTTCTGTGAATCTGTGAGTCTGTGATTTCTAGGCTCTGTACACGTTCTTGAAGCATCCATTTTCTAAATGTAGACGATGAATAATAATGAGCAAGGGGTTTACTCCAACACTTCCCATAGCTGTAAATTAAAGGTTTGGATCTCTGTGCAAAATCTGTTGCTCAAGCACCCAAATATAATGCCCTGGCTCAGGCACAAATCAAGTACACCAGTGTCATAAACCAGGCGAGAGCATTAGCAAAGCCTGAGGCTCAAAAATGAATGAGCTCCTGCAGTGTAATGAGTTACTTACTGAGCATCAGTGGAGACAGATGCTCTCAGCCTGTCACATATTTGGGGAAAAATGTGTTCATTTAAATGTCTGCAAAAAAGATTTAAGATAATGCATTTTTGCCCTGTGTTTGGGAGGGTCCAGAAGTATGCATGTGGTTGAACCCCCAGCCTCGACGAACACGCAGCAGCCCTCCAACCAACAGTAACTTGATTATGTCTCCCAGTCCTGCACTGAACCACAGCAGTCACTTCAGATTAGAACTGAGTGAGAGGCATAAGGCTGTCAGAGAGGGTGTAAATTTAACCTCTAAAATAGCAAGTGAGATCAAGTGAGAAAGAGTATTTTACTGAGGATTGACTTTATGGAGCCACAGCGTCAGCACTTTGCTAAAGAAAAGTCCGTAGTCACTGAAGGAGAGCTGAGCATTTCCTAGTGCACATTTAGCCAGTACAAAGTTCTTTGTGCCTGGGCTGTTCCCCTGATCATGCTTTGGGCTGGTCAGTATTTTTCTAACACACCAAGAAAGAGAAGCAAAGTCTTCTCCAAGTTCCTTGAGGCATACAGACCAGCTGATTTACTCATCGGTGGCTCAGTGCATATTTCCCATCAGGAGCTAAGACACTTTGCAACCCTCGATTAGCAAGAAGTGGAGCAAGGTGGCTGCAGTCCAAGATGCTGCTCCTGCATCTGCTTGCTCAAGGTCAGGGAGCTGTTTGGAAGCTTCAGGTATGTTCTTTGCTGTATTTAGCAAATTGTGTGTTGGAACACCATGACAACGTGGTAAGAAAGGGGAAATAAATGATGTAGAAAAAATCACGCGTGATGTAGGTTGTCAAGTTGGACTACCCAGATCTAGCGGCCATTTCTAAATCTCTGGAAATAGTGCTATGAAAGCTTTAGTCTGAGTCTGTGCTGGAAGACTGTATTTCATACACATACACATAGCTCTTTAAAAACTAAAGCATTACTGGCCATTCCCTCAACCACTGTAAGAGAAACCACAACATCTGTGTGACTGGGCAGCACAGACAGACCCTTTCTTCAGGCAGTGTTGCCAGAAGGCAATGTCAAGCAGATAAATAGGAACCATCTGAGATCCACAAAGCCCTTCGGAATAACTGATAAAACAAGCTGTCAACCTGCATAGGCAACCCAGGTTCGTCTGTAAGACCTTCACATGTAACTCATTTCAGAACACTTCGTGGAGTGAATTAAGCTTCTTCCAGCAACACTGGGAGGGAACATAATTAATTGTGTGGATCAGAGCAAGGACAAGACGTTGTTGCGGTAGCCCTCAAAAGATTATCTGGGTGAATGTGGTGTTTTTCTTCACTCCCTGGGCAGTGGTAGTTAGAAAACCTATAGGTATATGTTTTTGCTTACAGATCCCATGTAGGATAGTGAATCGTGGTAAGTCCAACCCTAAGTTACAGTAGCTCTCTCAGTTTGTGGCCACTGGATGTCACTACTGATCCATCCAGAGGAGCAGCAGATTAGTGTTTTTTTCTAAAAGCAAAATAAACACTCTTCTAATTTGAAGAAAAATGAAATATTATTTTACTCATTACGATTGTTTATGAGAACTTGTCAGCTCATTTCCCGAAGTCAGCGTAGCACGCCTGTCACCTTGTCTGTAACTAGGCAGGAGCACACGCACAGATTGTTTTCTTGCTTTGCCAGACAGAGTCTTCTCAGCCAGGAAGAGACTTCAGGATCCAGAGGAAGAAACTACAGCTTTTAGAGTGATGACACCGTGTCAAGGCCATTGTTGTGCAGGAGGACTTCTGTGTAGGCTGAGCGTATGAGCTGGGGGACACCATGAGGCAGATGTGGGTGCTGGGACCCTATTCCATGCTCTTCTGGAACCAGTGCTAAGGGCCAGCTCATCACCACTCTCTTCCCTTGCCTCTTCTATGGAAACAGTGCAGATCTGCTTATTTTCTGGGGGATAAAAGACTGATCCCATGTATTACACATTTTCAAAAGCACTAGAGATAAAGCACCTGCCAGGTCACTAAGAGTGAGTTCTGTAGAGAACTGTGCTGGACACTGACACACATCAGGTAAGAGGTGGGTCTACTTCTGAAGCCTGGCAGTGAAGGAGGTAACAGAGATGATGCTCTGCTGTGCTGGCACCCCACAGACAGGAGAGGAGGCAATCTGATAAGAACAGATGAAGTGAAGCAGACATTAAGATTTGGTTGAGAAACTGGAGATTTGAGGCAAGGAAAGGGTAGTTAAGGAGATTCTGTGATAATCACATAGAAAACAACATGAAACCAAGAATCATCCTTGCTTCCCTGAGACCTCAGGCAGATCATGTACATTTACACAGTCAGTGCAGTGCTGTGGAGGGTCTGACACCACTCACCATCCTGAGTGCTGAAGCAACACCTTCATGCCAAAGATGCTGTGCACATCCTAGGAGAAGGTCCTTTTTCAGTACAGCTTCACTAAACTTTTGTCATTCAAGCTGGGAATTTCTGTTAGATTTTCTGCCTCAAAGCTGAAAAACAAGGGAATTAAGCTATTAATCTTTTCCTTTTTTTAGAAAGAAAATTAAAAGAGGAAATCATATGTAGTCAGTAGGGAATTACAAAGATTAATAATTGGACTCATCCAAGACTAATACCCTTTAGGCTCGCAGGGGTACCCAAGCCATTTAAAGACTGAATGACAGCCTGAGAGGAGAAAGGAGAACAGGATCAGACAGTTAGAGGGATCACCTAGTAACAGAATCACAGAACATTAGAGATTGGAAGGGACCTTGAAAGATCATCTAGTCTAATCCACCCACCACAGCAGGATCACCTAGATCAAGTCGCACAGGAACATGTCCAGGTGGGTTTTAAACATCTCTGGAGAAGGAGACTCCACAACCTTCCTGGGCAGGCTGTCCCAATGCTCTGCCACTCTCATTGGGAAGAAGTTCCTTTTGATATTGATGTGGAACCTCCTATGTTCCAGCTTACACCCATTGTCCCTTGTCCTACTTGTTACATGAAACCCAAATCTAATACCTTTGATCTCCTCAAACTGTTTAGAATGTAATTTTTGGAACGGGTGTCCTCCCCTTGTGAACCAGTTTAGAAGGGGGTATTGTTCAGAGTGGTTCAGGTATATTTTAAAAGAGAGGACCTCTCTCTGGGGTTCCTGAGCTCCATTACAGACTTTCGAGGAGCAGAGCGTGACCTTAGAGCCTCCTGGTGCGGATTACATCAGCTTGATTGGTTCCTCACAGTGATATAGCCAGATAAAGGTAGCAGTGACTAATGCCCAGTATCTAATGGAGCTGCGGATCTAACGGGACTGAGCTGAGGCTCTCCCCATCACCAGGCTCTGCAGCAGCCTGCCAGCCCACTGAGCTCATCAGAAACCTGAGAAACTTGTCTGATTTCTGCTGGGAGGTTCATTTTGATTTAATCATCCTGGCATTTCGCCAGCATAAAAATTTCCTCTCTGAAATTTCCACCCCATTTCAGAAAGAGCTCAAGGATAACCTAAGGAGGTCTTCTGCACAGCTTCCCCTTACCTCCTATTTCCTTACACATGGAGTCATGTTGATGCCATGGGGAAATGTGAAGAGCTGTATCAATGTCATGGGACACAGAATTTCCAGGACTTCTTGCAACAGGACAAAGGATGATGGTTTAAAACTAATTAAAAGACAGAAGTTTTAGACCAGATATAAAGAAGTTGTTTTTTATGATGAGAGTGTTGAGATGTTGACAAAGGTCCCATCCCTCAAAACATTCCAGATCAGGATTGGGTGGGGCTCTGAGCAACCTGATCTAGTTGCATGATGTCCTTGCTCACTGCAGGGTAGTTGGACTAGATGAGCTGTAAAGCTCCCTTACAACCCAAAGCATGATATGATCCTATGAATCAGCATCCCTGGAGGTGTTTAAAATATGAGTAGATGTAGCACTTGAGGCCATGGTCTAGGGGTTAGGTTGATGTTGGGATGAGGGCTGAACTTGATGATCCTGGAGGTTCTTTCCACTATGATTCTATGAAAGAAGGAGAGCAGAGAGGGTACACAGAGCAGGCACTTCACTGAATCAGCTGACTGCTCAGGAAAAGAAGCACAAGACCATGCACATGGAGTCCTTCCTTTTCCTATGCTAATGGAAAGGCTACTTTCTTTTCAAAAGTGGGGTATCTAGTGAAGAACACCTCACTTTGACAATATGACTAAGAGCTGGCTGGGTGGAAGGAAAACAGCAAAATAAAAAATACAACCAAAAACCCAGTCAGAAGGCACAAAATGCTATTTTGCCCAAAATGTCTCTGTCCTTCCAGACTCTGGATTTTTTTACACACCCTGAGTCAGCCAAGCAGGAAACAAAGCTCAACCATTGCACCTCAGTCCCAATGCAGGGTCTTGCAGGGTTAGAAGCTGTTCTACACAGAAATAAACAAACAAGGTGGATGGATATTTGGAACCAAAGCCAGTGACCTTTATACCAAGCCAGCACATCGTTCAACTCCATGAGTAGTCCCATTGGTTTCAGTAGGATTACTGGCAGAGCAGGAATCCACTCAGCCTAAGGGAAGGAACCTGAGCCCTTGTTTTCAGCTGAAAATATAAACTTTGGGGCGAGGATAATTTTGATTTTGCAGAGGCTCAGTTTGGCTCTGGCTCAAACTAGAGGAGAAGGTGACTATTCTCGAAGGCAGGGTACTACAGAAAAGCTGTCTGTCAGCCTGAACCAGGAGACATCACCTTTTCAGCAGCTTCGTTTCACAATCACACTATATATTAAGCTAGGAAAGCTGAATTTTCCTAACAAGAAAGGAAAGGAGCTGGCCAGAGCATTCCAAGTCACATTGGCAGCATCCTTCCTTCCCCACTCCGTCGTGGCAGATGACTCCCATAACGCCTTAGCACCGACTGCATGCTTTCTCCTTCCTTTCCTGGAAGAGCTGCTTTGTCCTGTGGAAGCTCAGATATGCATGAGAATATGTAAGGAGTTCTCACCAGCAATTTTAAGAGCGTTATGAGAGATGCCAGATGATTATCTGAGGCCTCCCCACCAAACCCACATCTTCAGGGGGGATGCATGGAGACTGGCAAGATAGGGAAATGCAGTGGCCAAAAGTTTTTGGATAGAGCAGTTTCTCCTCCCACTTGCAGAGACCACAGTTAAATATTTGTGGTATCATAAATAAGCTCTTTAGCGTGTGCAGTAATAGATCTTTGGAACACATCTGGGTTTGGGGTCTCTGGATTCTCGGGCTTATGCAAGACAAGGTAAGAAGTGTCCAGCATGTGTACTGGGGGGTGTCGGGTAGGTGCCTACTGGGCTCAGTGCTGTTCTAGTTTGACCCCAGTCTGGGACTAATGCAACGTGCCACCTCTACAGCTGTGAGAGCTAGAAAACAGCCAGTTTCTAACTTAGATATTTTACATGTAGGGAGGAAAAGTTCCTGCCATAGAGAGAAAACTTAGCAAAACAGACCTGTAGGGCCTTATAGGTTATGTAGCCACTTACACATGCATGACATGGATATGGGATAATCTAAAATTTGATTCTATAAAAATAACTGATAATGACCTGCTTTCTCTCAATACAGTGATTTAAGATGAACAAGTGTCACATAACACTGAGTGGTAAAGTCTTGGTCTAAAGTCCTAATTCCCACCTTTAGTCATATTACAACTTCTCCTTGGGGAGATCTACTCTTTTCTCCCATACCCTTGCTCTTGCCTGTTGCTTAGGGCTTCTGAGAAGCCTCTTCAGTCCCAAAAGCTGAGGTCCTTCCTAAGCAAAGCAAAGTTAAGACAAGCTGTAGGCTTCTGCGTAACAAGACAGCAGTCCCACAGGGGAGAGGGATTGTGGTTGATTTTAATGATTTCCTTCATGTCAAAAGGAAAGTTTAAATAGATTTTCTGTTCCCCGAATGTGAGAGCAGAAGAAGTGATTTCTGTTTAAGTAGGTGTTAGGAGGTAGGAAAGAGCGTTGTAATAACAACCTGTCTCATAAGCTGAAAAAGTGAGATGTTGAATCTGTACCCAAACAAAGACTGAACCTGAGGCACAGGAACACTTTGTGTTTATAGAGTAGCTTTCATTGGAGCATTTCAGAGTGTTTTACCAACCAGAGAGGCAAGGGTAAACATCCAAACTTACCCTGAGTCCAGCTTTCCTTAGTGGTGTCGCAGAGCCAAACAGTTAGGGAGCACAGAGCCAGGGGCTGTTTCACTATGAGTAAGAGGACAGAATTTGGCCCCACAAGCTTAACTTCCACATCTCTTTTCCCTTGTAAACCAAGCTTTCGTTCCACTTTATAGATGGGTAACTGATGCACTGAGATCCCAGGGAGTTTGTCCAAAGTCGCAAATTGAGGAAGTTAATGAAAAAGGACCCAAGAGTTTTGACTTTGTGCTCTAACCTCAAGGAAAACTTAATTTGGCTCTAGCAGCTGCTTGATCTTTAGGGCTTCTGCATGAACAGGGAGTAGTTTGCTTAATGAAATAATATCCTAGGCACCTATGAAGAGCAATTACTTGCTCTCATATAAACTCTCATGTATTCATCTAGGAAAAATGCTCATGACTCAGTCATCTGGGATGGTTCAAGCTACTCACCCTCCAGCATGAGGCGTAGGCATTACAGTGGTGAAGTTAAAAAGGAAGACACATGACCTCAATTACTCACAAGGAGTCAAATTATGATCTCAGATACAGTGGTATAAATCCAGAGTCATTCCCCCCCGAAGTAATTGGCATCGTACTGCGTTTCTTTAGCATAGGGGAAATCAGAACGCAGTCTGTAATCTCAGTGTGTCCATAGAGCTTTATTCAGAGAGAGGATATCCTCTCCAGCTGTGGATGTTAGTGATGGAGGAATATAGAGTTGGAAAACATGCAAGGGAGAAAGATGTGCCAGCCTTTTCTGTAGCAAGGGCAACAAATTATTGCCTAGTTCTACCAGTGGATTTAACAGTAATTTTCCTTTAATAGTGATTTCACATTTTTAACAGGTTTTCTCTATTTTTTACAAACAAGTAGGTGGGACTAGATGATCCTTGAAGTCCCTTCAACTTGGTATTCTATGAATCTATGAAACCATATATGTAGTATATAAAAATAATAACAACTAAATATAAAAGATGTACTAACTAACTAACTAAATATAGTAAACAGAAAGAGCCTGTCCAGTCGAACTCTTACCTCCAGTGCTCATTTTTGCTCTGGATCCCATAAAAAAGGAGAGAGGAAGGAAGGGTTTGTCTGTTCAGAATGGTGAAGAAAACTATAAACATCAAACTGCCAGAGTGTGACTGCAAACACACATCTAGAATGAGGGACACTGCAAGTTCAGAGAACAGAATGATTAATATAACAACCGTGATGAACTGTCCCAGTGGGATGGCTGAAATTGTATGAAACTGTTTCCATCACTGTGGAACAAAGGACCTACAGCTTGAAGAGTGGGAACACCGGATTCAGCACAGCAGGAGACCACGTAACAGAATATTGTAAATAGGCCAGTCATGTCTTCTGAGCTTCCGATAAGTGTGATAGTCTCAACCTTATGGTTCTAGTAATTTGGAACTAACAGGAGGGGACTTTGCTGCTGTGGGACTATGATCATAGAATAATTCTAAACCATTTTAAACTAGATTATAGACAAATTGTACTGTCAGTATGCAGAGGGACAGGACACCCAGGGGACCTTCCTTAACAGCTCTGGAAGTGCTGGGTGCCACTACAGAGCATTATGCCTGCTCCCACTGCCAGCATGGGGAGGACCATGAAGGTGATGAAGGGAGTAGAACATCTCCCTGATGAGGAAAGGCTGAGGTAGCTGGGTTGCCTTAGCTTGGTGAAATGAAGACTCATTAATGTCTATAAATATGTGAAGGGTGGATGTCAGGAGGATGGAGCCAGGCTCTTCTCAGTGGCATCCAATGATAGGACAAGGGGCAATGGGCATAAGCTGGAACATAGGAGTTTCCACATAAATGTGAGAAGGAACTTCTTCACGGTGAGGGTGCAGAACACTGGAACGGGCTTCCCAGGGTGGTTGTGGAGTCTCCTTCTCTGAAGAGGTTTAAAATCCACCTGGACTTGTTCCTGTGCGACTTGGTCTACTTGATCCTGCTGTGGCAGGGGCATTGGACTAGAAGATCTTTTGAGGTCCCTTCCAATCCCTGATGTTCTGTGACTCTCTGATTCTATGACCAAAGCGTGCAGCTCCCTATATAAATGGGCATGTATCACAGTTTCTGACTTGTCTTCCAGCTGTTGCCCAACTCAGATTCCTTTCTGGAAAATCTTGGCACATACGTTCTGTTGATCTTTTGAGGTCCCTTCCAATCCTTAATGATTCTATGATTTTATGATTCTGTGATATAATTTGTGTGTCTGCAGCAGGGCAGACATGCATGTGTACCAGCGAAGCCACAGGTCTTGTAGACTGAGGAATGTGACAGCTGTATTACATGCATGAATGCAAAACAGGTGCATTTGCATATGCATTACGTGGGGATGGAGCATGTGTGCACTGGAGCGCAGCGCAGCGTCCTGGGCTGTCATTAGGAGACGTTTGAGTGAAGGCGATGAAGAAACTGTTTGCACTGGCACCACTGAAATACTGGAGCTTTCTGCCTCTTGTCAGAGAGAGGCATTGTAACAGCTTGGCATGTTTTTGTGCCCGACCCAAGAATAGTGAGCCTTTCCCAGCACCGGGGAGTGTTGAAATCGCAGTTTGCGGTCACTTGCTGGGTGTAATTAACAGCTCTCCATATCTGCGGCAGTCAGGACTTTACAGTTACATCTGTGGAACTTCCACATATCTGGTAAACCTGACAGAGAAGGAGAATAAGTGAAGTGGCACCCAGACTGCACCCAGAGCAGTTGTGATTTGTACTGAAATGATAAACCTGCCTATCCCATGGCACATCTCCAGTGTCTGCAATTGTCTCTGTTCGGTCAGTTGTCCCATCACCCAGTGAACCCCACACAAGATTCTGGGAAAAAGAAAGAAGAACCACTGGTTGAATGGAAACAGATTTAATAGAATACTAATTAAAAGAACCCTAATATAAACATTAATAGTCTTATAAAGTACATAAGGTTATATTCAGCCCACGTAGTGGTTGTGAGCTGTGCACTCTCAACAATGAATGTTCGTTCATTAGTAGGGAAGGAGCTCTCATCTCATCAAGAACACCAGAAGTGTTCGAGACCAGATTGATGGTGCCTCAAGCAACCTCTGTCAGAGGTGTCCATGGCAGGAGGGTTAGATCTAGATGTCATTAAGGTCATGATTTCTGCTTAAGGATTCCTGAATGTGAGGGTGCAAAATTGTTAAGATGTAGATCATGACTGAGGAAAGGTATTGATCTGATCTTCATACTGAGAAGCTACCCTATGAAACTCATGTTGCACCACTTGGTGGCCATGAGCATCTCTGAAGGAGCACAGGTGGCATGGGGCTGGGCACAGGGTGGGCATGAGGCTGAGCGTATGGGGCAAGGTAGGAAAAGCATGTGTGTGTAGATAACCTGCTGCAGTGTTAGATGAATGCCTGCAGGCATGGATTCTCAGCTGCTGTTCTTCAGCCCTGAGACCTCACTGTGAAGCAATAATTGTCCCTTTGGCTAATGAGCCACAGCAACCAGGTCTCTGAGCCAGGGAGAGAGACCAGGACACAGGGCACTTTCAGGAGCTGAAGGTGCTTGTGAAGCATCTCCACTGGCACCACTGAAGTGCAGGAGGTACCTCGACTCCATGTGAAGTTCTTCAGTGAGAGCTGTAGGGCTGGGGCACAGCACTTCCAAGTGCATTTTTCTCATACTTTATGAACAGAGAAATGGTTAATTGGGTATTTATTTAATGTGCCAGAGCCAACAGGTCTGAGTAATTTGGAACTGCAGCAAGTTTAACGTTAAAACACTAGGGAAAAGAGAGGGAGGGAGAAACAGCCTTATATTAACTATCTCCTCACACATCCTCTCTTAACTTTGCACAACATCTCAATCCTGTGGGCCCCTGCCAGCAAAATAAAACACTGATCCCAGCTCTGTGGGGCTATTATTACTGATTTACAAAATACCTGTAGCTAGTTGTCGTAAATGTGTCCTTCCACTGCGAGGAGGAATAGCTGGACGCACAGGGTCATTATTACGGTGCATGAGTTGCACGTAAAGGCATCTTCAAAATGTCTTTCTTTTTTTAAGCATTTCAACCACTTCATGGAAACCCATCTGGAAATAAATGTATGTAATGAATTTAATGTGCCGTTCCTCCGCGTTAAGGAAAAATCTAATGGGATGATTGAGTGGGGCCAAACTCCTGCAGGAAATTCCTTCATAATACATGATTGAATTATTGTTTTTCTATTAGGGCAGCCAAAACATTCAGTGTCCTCGACAATACAGGATGTGTGCCGTAAGTTTTTCGCCACTAAGCTAGGCATACGGTACCTGGACACGTGCCCAGCTCTTTGAGTCTTTCCATTCGAATGATTTATTTGTTTTCCAAAGAAGGACTACAGAAGTTATACAGAACTCGGTGAATTTCGCTCAGACCTAGGTGACTGGCTGCCAAACGGATGAAATCTAAGGAATCCAGGCGCATTTACAGCAAAGCCGAGATTTTCCTAATGGGCGCCTAAAAGTTACGCTCAAGAAACTCCTAAACCTCTTATCAACAGAAACAGGGCACCTAACTTCCTCTGCAAATCCTCATCTCAATTCTGTGTTCAGGCCCCTCAGTATCTTGATTTCCAAAAGTGCTGGACTTCCAGCTACAGCCACATACGCTAGGGAGAAGCTGCTGGATGTAGCACATGTGAAAATCAGATTGATTCACGTGTGAGTCTAAACATGATCCTAGGAGCCTTAACTTTAAATGCTTTTCAAAACCCAAGGTCAGTACTTGTGCTGCAGAGAACAAATTTCTCACTAAAGACAGGAAGCTACAGGTGCGCTGATGTGACATAAACACACTGAGAAATCAATGTAAGATGCTCCGAGCTGGCAGTTCAGGCTCCATCCTTCTCCTGCCACAGCTGTTGCTGGTGTCATACACAGGAGGAGGAAAGCAAATAATCCAACTGCTTTCTTCTGGAAAGACACTATGTATTTGAGACATGTACCTGCACTCCCAGGGGTTACAGCTATCACATGGATGTAGTTATAACCACACGTTATGAGAACTTGTTAGTGGCTTGGAGATGTCCTGGAAACTCAGCCCTGAGTGTGTGGCTATGTACAAGAGGAGATGAGGAGGAGTTTTTCTAACTGTAGCTTGAGAAAAGGTGGTGTATGTTACTGTAGCCTCCTGACCTTGTCTACAAGATCTCATGGCTCATTTCCTGTAGTGATAGAGCCTCTTCCCTTCTGTCTTCTTAATAGGGGAGAGCAATTATTTTTCTTCTGTGAATTAAGATATTTGCCACCCCTCCAAAGTAGTCCCAGGTCAAATTAGTCATATAGCTGCAGCTGGAAACTATTTTTGGCCTGGGTTTACAACACTGCAGAGGATATCCAGATACCTTACTAAATATTTAAGGCACTCAGCCAAGGTGTGGGAGATGCAGGTTCAGGTCTCTCTGGGGAAGTGGATAGGAATCCCATCCCCTGGTAGGTAACTGTCATCAGCATCTCGCTGAGTGGGGAACGATGAGGTGAGAGAGAATGATTCAAGAAACCCAAAGTTTGACCAGCTACTTGTCTCACTTGAGCTGTGGTGGCCTTGCACACTGTGTGAGCTGCAGGCGAGCTGGGATAGGTACTGAAACAAGCAGGAGGCTCATTTTGACTCACAGGCTAAACCAGACCACTTTTACATTCAATTATCATCTGTTTCAGCCGTGCAGAGGTGAGGTAGGGCTCACCTTCCCCTCATATATTTCCCAAAGAAACCAGTGTTTGGTTTCTGTGTTTGATTTTCTATTAATCCTCCTTACACTGAAACTTGGAGATTATCTGCCAGCAAGCCAGGATCCTTACTCATCCTGGCAGAGATCAGGTTCTGACCTTTGGGACATCAAATAAAAGTGAAGAGGGAGGTAATGTTTATTGGCTTTATTAGTAACACACAGTGAAAGACACCCAAGTGAGTAAAACTGCAGTGACTCAGTACCTGAGCTCAAAAAAAGCTTGACCTCTCCTTATGATAACGTTTCATTACTTGTGCCCCACAGCCTTGCTCCTCACGTTTATCTCGACTCAAACAGCTCGTCAGGTTAACCCATACTTTCTGCTCTGGATTCCAAAGCCAGCCGAGTGTTTATCATCCTTGAGGAATCTAGCCCATGGAGGTTTGATTAATTTTTTTCATACACACATAAACAGATTCAAGATGTTCTTGTTCAGCCAGAGGATAAAGGTTCCTTCTGCTATCTCAGTTCTCCATCAGAAAAACAGTCAATCCTAATGTGCCAAGATTCTCCCAAAGGCGTAATTGCCGTCATGTGTTTACTAACGCAGGCTTAGAGGCATCCTGAAAAACAAGGACTGTGTCCTTTCCCACTATGAGCTCCAAAGTCCATATAGTACCAGGCTTGAGCTGTTTCTTTGGTCCTACAGCCAGGATGCCTCTCAGAGAAGACCAGAACATGACATCTACATTGCATAAGTAACGTCAATCAGTGGCCCAGCTTCTCAAGAGCAGAAATGTTAAACCCATGATTCCAGTTTGCCAAGTACAGAGCATGACCTAAACCTCCTTGGTTCACTCAAAGTCTTCACTTTCACTCCTGAGTTGCCAAACCACGTTGTCAGACACTGCAAATCTGTTGTTGTGGTTTTGCACTGTGAGTGCCACGTGTGGGTGGATGATAAAAAAGTGGTTATCTTCAGTGAATCCTCGTTTGCTGTGAAAATAAAGCACTACAGCATCTCTGAAACCTCATCAGAGGAGTCAGAGATCATCGCACAACACAGATTTAACCTCATGCAGACACACAGGGCTCCCCGGGGAACCTGGGACCTTCTCCTCTTCTGCAAGGCTGTTTGTCCAGCATGAATCCAACCAAACGAATGGTCTCTAAGTGATTCACTGATCTTAAATGAAGACGAGATTATTTGGTCTAGGGTTCAAAGTAAAATATTTCCACCCTTCCACCCTACCCTGCCAAACCCCAAATGTTTAGATTGGATGCAAAGGGATGCAAAAATACCCCACCTAAAACCTGAACAGTTTTGTCTGGGATCTCAGCCTTGTTACTTAGAATTCAGGTTGCAGAAGGTGGGAAGGGAAGTCTGTCTCAGAAAATCCTTGCTCCCAAAGCTACAGCCTTGTCCTTATGCCAGTGTCCTAAGAGGACGTGAGCTCATCAACTGACAAAAGACTCCACTGCCTGATCCTATTTTAATCGTTTGCTGCATCAGGAGGTGCCTACCTCTACTGTCATAGAATCATAAGAATCATTAGGGAATGGAAGGGACCTCGAAAGATCATCTAGTCCAATCCCCCTGACACAGCAGGATCACCTATCATAGCACACTTGGGGTTGTAAGGAAGCTTTAAAGCTCATCTAGTCCAACCTCCCTGCAGTGAGCAGGGTCATCTGCAGCTAAATGGAGTTGCTCAGAGTCCGGTCCAGCCTGACCTGGAATGTTTTCAGGGATGGGACATCTACCTGAAAACCTGTTCTAGTGTTTCAGCATCCTCATCGTAAAAGATGTCTTCCTTATGACCAGTTGAAACCTATCAGCTTCCAGTGTAAAACCATCTCTCTTTGTCCCTTGTTGTTTTGGGTATGTATGGTTGGACTCGGTGATCTAGGAGGTCCTTTCTAACCATAATCATTCCGTGATTCTGTCCTGTTGCAACAGACCCTGCTAAAAAGATTGTCTGCATCCATCTTACAGGCCTTTTTGAAGTACTGAAAGGTCACAGTAAAGTTTTCCTGAAGCCTTCTCCAGGCTGAACCACCCCTATAATTGCAATCTGTCTTCATAGCAGAGATCCAGATCATTTCTATAGCCTCTTCTGGACCTGCTCCAACAGATTCACATCTCATCTGTGCTAAGGTCTCCAGAGCTGAAGGCAGCACTCCAGGTGAGTTCTCACCAGGGCAGAGCAGGGTGGCAGAATCACCTCCCTCAGCTTAGTGGTCACACTTAATTCGATGCAGCCCAGACATGGTTGGTCTTCTGGACTGTGAGCACACCTTGCCTGCTCATGTCCAGATTTTCATCTACCGGAAACCTCATGTCCTTCTAAAATTCTTCCTAGAAATAGAATTCCAAGTTTGTCAAAACACTCCTCTCTATGACTTTCTGCTGACATGTGATCAGAAGAGGGGTGATTAGCAGATCTAGAGAGGTTCTCCTTCCCCTCTACTCTGCCCTGGTGAGACTGCATCTGGAATATTGTGTCCAGTTCTGGGCCCCTCAGTTCCAGAAGGACTCATTCTCTGGGGACATTTAAAACCCACCTGGATATGTTCCTATGCAACTGGATCTAGGTGATCCTGCTGTGGCAGGGGGATTGGACTGGATGATCTTTCGCGGTCACTTCCAATCCCTAATGTTGTGTGATTCTGTGATAAAATGCCAGAATTTGGGATTCTCTTGTAGCATGGGAACAGCCTTGCAGAGCAGCCTGGGGAAGGAGCTGGTTCACCAATTGCTACAGCTGTACAATGTTAGCAAAGATCATTATTAATGTATTTGATTTATTACGAAAAATCACATAGGTTTTTCCCTCATAAATTTGTACAGTAACTCCTCCCTGCACAGAGCTCTACTTGAGGAGGATTGTAGGTCTAATTATTGGAACATGTGCTTTAATGTGTTTTAATGTCATGTTTTCCTTTAATTGTACTCTATTGTAAGCCTGCTCTAGAAATAACACTATTAAAGTTTCCTTTCAAAACAAAGATCAATCAAAGAGACAAGTAATTATTTCATTATCCTTAAGAAGCTCATAACATAATGAAAGGAATGTTTAAAATAAACGAAATGGGTGTACTTGATTGAAAGAACAGATCAGTCCTAGTGACTTTTCTCAGAGAGTAAAAAAATTATCCAGGATTAAGTTTTCGCAGCTTTGAGTATATTGTGGATTCTCTGTTTCTAATAATTAAATAGAGAAGCCTTTCTCCAATAGTAAACTAAGAGTGAAATTAGCAGCAGTTGTATCTGAATAGAAGCAAATGCTCAGGATTAAAAGCCGAAACTGCAGTTCTGCAGAGCAGGCAGTTAGGTGATGGTTGGATTGAGTTAAGTTGGGTTGGGTTGAGTTTGCTCCAGTTTGCCTTGGAGGAGATTTCCAGCATGAGATCTTGGTCTGCTGTGCTGGTCCTACTACCCCTTCCTCAGCCTTGCAGCTCAGCAAGAAGACAAGACAACATGGCTCGAGGCTGTAGTCAGTCATCCCACCAGCAGATCTCTTGGCCTTGGGACACCTTCAGCGTGGCTTGGGAAGGAGTTTCAGGTATGATGCAAGAGGACATGGTAGATGAAGTCCTAATAGGTTGAGTGCTCTGGGAAGAAGAAAAGGACCCTGCCATCTGAATGGGGATACATGTCTTCAGATACACCAGTGGATGTGGTCCTCCCTGGCCTGCAGGACACAGCATCGGTTTCTTTTGAAGACTAAGTGAGGTTCCCTTCCCAAGGAACTTCTTTGAAGGGAATTTATGGGCCCCACTTTGATTGTTTTTGCAACCTAGTGTAATACTAGAGCCTTTCAGAAGCTCAGATACTGAGGGAAGAAGCAGTGCGGAAGAACATCAAGAGAAGAACTTTTATAAGAAAAGCTCTCCCAAGAAACTGTAGGCAGATAGCAAGTGAATCATGGGAGGAACCTGTCTCTCATCTTGGTTCTCTATTGAAACCTGACTTGTCTGGCCAGTAATCTAAATTTGATAGTGTCTAGTAACCATGAACTTCCATGCTTTGCTGAGCTCCTAAAGAGTCTGATTCACAACAGCCAAAGTCTGAAAGAGCAAACTTTTCATTTCACGGGCAGATCAAACAGCTAAAGCAGAACCCTGCCTCACCTCCAGTCTCTTTTGCTTGGTGAAGGGGTAAAATAAGGTGGCAAAGAGGAATCTCAGTTCACTCCCTGCTCCATCAGTCAGAGGAGGTGAGTTTCGTTGCTCTGCCTCTGCTTTCCATCCAGAACCAGGGGTTACTCTGACCAAAAGTGCTGGAAGTAGCTGTTAGGACATTAGCTCCACCTACGTAGTGTTTTTCATCAGCATAACTCTCCCAGACAGATGTGGGGTTTTTTTCCTCGAAGCAGAACTGGGCTGGCAGTGCCTTCCTGCCTGTGGCTAGACCTGGACTTAGAGTGAACTGTTTCATCCAGCCGATACCTCTTGCACAGAAGAATATTGTGGCCAAGAAGGCCAATGGTATCCTGGCGTGGATCAGAAAGCGTGTAGTTAGATCGAGAGAGGTTCTCCTCCTCTTCTACTCTGCCCTGGTGAGAACACATTTGGAATATGGTGTCCAGTTCTGGGTCCCTAAGTTCCAGATAGACACAGAGCTGCTGGAGAGAATGCAGCACAGAGCACAAAGATGATGAAGGGAATGGAATACCTTCTTGGTGAGGAAAGGCTGAGGGAGTTGAGTCTCTTTAGCTTGGAGGAGACTGAGGGGTGACCTCATGAATTTTTATAAATATATAAAGGGTGGATGTCAGGAGGATGGAGCCAGGCTCTTCTCAGTGGTATCTAATGATAGGACAAGGGGGAATGAGTGTAAGCTGGAATGTAAGAGGTTCCACATCAATATCAGAAGGAACTTCTTCCCAATGAGGGTGACGGAGCACTGGAAGGGGCTGCCTGGTGAGGTTGTGGAGTCTTGTTCTCTGGAGACATTTAAAACCCACCTGGACATGTTCCTGTGTGACTGGATCTAGGTGATCCTGCTGTGGCAGGGGGATTGGACTAGATGATCTTTCGAGGTCCCTTCCAATCCCTAATGTTGTGTGATTCTGTGAAACGTTATCTCCAGGAGTATTTCTGTCCTGTAGAATGAAATGTGCCAGACTCTGAGGAAGGTGCAAGAATAGATGCCTGCATGTTCCATATACTTGAATGTCTCTTTTAAGCAGCTCAGATCCTTTTAACTCCCATTGCTCCCAATTCCCTGAGGATCAGCTCCACGTGGCCATGACACAAGGTGTGGGAACAAAGCCTGGTGTGAGGGTTTCACCTTGCTGGCTCACAGCGGCGACACAGGTTTTAACAGGACTGAACTGAGTCCTGACTTCCAGAAACGAAATCCCGCTTCACATCACCGCATCCCAACATGTCACCACTGTTGGCTTAACCAGTTTCTCAATCTATATAACCAGTTTATCCTGCTCAAGGTGGATGCATGCATTAGTACTAATTAGACTCTCTTGTGTGTTGTGTTTGCCAAAGCAAACTCTCTGCCTGACCCTTTACATCCCTTCTTCTGCTGTTCCTTTCACTCAGGGAGGCCTTGCTGTGGCAATCTCTTTCACATGTTGAAGCTGTTGTTTTCCTAACACAAAATAGTGTATGTTTTCAAAAGCTTAGGATGGAAGATATATTTCTAAGTCATGTTTCTTGCCAGCAGAGTAGTGAACACTAAATGTTGGCTGTAGACTGTGGTAGACTCGGGATTTGGTAGTTAACCAGTAAAAATATTAGAACAGGCAAAGTCTGTCATCACATAAGAGACAGCTTTCAACTTTACTAAATGTCTTTCTACTTACAAAGTTAATGGAAACCAGTTACAATGATAAAATCTGTGACTGTCTTAAATAGAAAGAATTCTTGGTTCCTTGTGGTAGAAAGAAGACTGGAATTCAAATTCTTGGGCTTTTCCCTCCTCGTTTTTAATTCCTTTCGTTTGATTAAAAGGAAGTTTTAAAGATGAACAGCCCAATGCAGGAAGAAAAGAGAAACATACATCCCAGCAAGATAAAACACCAACCCATTAAAATAATATCCAAACCTTGCAATTATGAGAAGTCTAACAGCTCCAAACCATGCGGACCCACAGCAGAGAGAGAAGGTCAACAAAACCTTGGGCAAAAAAAAAAGGGCAAATGCAGGAATGTTAGCGGAGGGTGCCTGATAAAAGCATGACGGGTGAAACCACCACACAAACCATTTGCAGCTCAGGAAGAGGAATAGCAATGAGGCAGAGATGGGAGTTGCAGATAATGATGTGTGGAAAATTTCTGAGAGAAATCAGAGGGAAAAATAGGGGCAATATTCACAGAAAGAGAAATCGAAGAGATCCAGATGTGCTGAAGAGCAAGCAGAGGGGAGAAAATCGTGAAGAAAAGAAGTTGTAAGAAACCTAGAGTTGACAAGTTGTGATGAGTCTTATGAGGAGCAGCTGAGGGAGCTGGGGCTGTTCAGCCCACGGAAAAGGAGGCTGAGGGGAGACCTTATTGCCCTCTACAGCCACCTGAAGGGACCTTGTAGAAAGGTAAGTGCTAGTCTCTTCTTATGGGTCATTAGTGACAGAACAAGAGGAAAGGGCTTCAAGCTGCACCAGGGGAATGGACAATAGGGAGGTGCTGGACCACAGGAAATTTTTTTAACTGAAAGGGTGATGAGGCCTTGGAACAGGCTGGCCAGTGATGGGGTGAGTCACCATCCCTGGATGTATTCAAAGATCATTTAGTTGTGGTGCTTAGAGATCTGGTTAGTGGTGAACTTGGTGGAGTAGGGTTATTGGTTGAACCTTATGATCTCAAGGGTCTTTTCCAACCTGAATGACTCTGTGATACCTCTGAAGAATCTCACCAATCGCTGAGCATTATGATAGGAGGAAAAACAAGGGAAAAAGATCTACTTCCTCACCTCGAACATCTCTGCCTGAAGCAGGAGGTTGAACTACAACACAGTGCTGCTGTTGCAGCCTTACTATAGGTCACCTCTGGAGGCAAACCTGAGCTCTTGCAAGCACCTGGGGAGGAAGGCTGTCCTTTTAGTTGGTTTTGCCTGATGCAGCACACTGCAGCCTTGTCCCCTGCCAGGGCTCTGTGAGAAACAACTTCAATGCCCCAAACAATAAATAGCAGCAGATAATCTACATTTCAGCATCAAAGCTGAATGAACTGACACTTGTGAGCTTAGAAAAGATAATATGAGCCATTGCAAGGAAGCAAAAATGAAAAATCATCTAATATTTAGTGCAGATTTTTTTCTGTGCTCAGGAATATTATTTCACATGATGAAAGAGGAATCAATATTTTATACTGTATGAAATCTTCTGTTGTAAATATGCTCTGGTCTGTGCTAGAATGAAGACATCACTACCCATGAACATGAGTAACCAGAGAAAGAATCTCACCTTGGCACATATTAGCCCAGTGACCTCAACACCTGCCTGTTCAAAACTACAGTTAAGGCCAACTCTCCCCTGCCTTATGTGGATCACTACAAGGTTATCTGATGGCCAGGGTCCTTTTGTCATTTTGATAGCAATCTTTCCCAGTCACTGTTAGAACCAACATAATCCCCGTACCCTGACAAAAAACATTTGATCTGGACAAATACAGACATTTCTCCAAATAAAAGGTTTTAACTGATCTTTTTCCCAGCAAGTTCTGCTTCCAGATGGTCATGTCCTTGTAAGATCCAATCCCAACATGTCAAAGTCAACTGGGTGGTTTCTTCTAACCAAGCATTAAGCAAGCTTGACATTTAAGCTAAGCAAATCCTTAGGTTGCTGTTCTCATCTATGGAGCAAGACTGACTCACCCATTTTAGGTACCTGGATCAGGCTGGCATGAGTCATTCCCTGGAATTTCTCATAGTTTCATTCACTGGAGACTGTATTTCTCCATGAATGAAAGAAGGCACCTACTTAGTTACTTACTAGTTGCCTTGTTGGTAAACTACACTGTCAAAGGTCATAAAGATGACTTGGAGGTCATTAGAGCCTGAAAAATAAAGCCTGTGAGGAAAGACTGAAGGAGCTGGATCTCTTTAGTCTGAAGAAGAGGAGGCTGAGAGAAGATCTCATCACTCTCTACAACTACCTGAAAGGATGTTGTGGTGAGGTTGGTGCTGGTCTCTTCTCACAAGTGATAGAACAAGCTGCAACACGGTAGGTTTAGACTTGATATTTGGAAGAATTTTTTCACAGAAAGGGTGATCAGGCACTGGAATGGGCTTCCCAGGGAGACGGTTGAGTCGCCATGCCTAGATGGGATGTTTAAAGATCCTAGATGTTTAAAGATCGGTTGGAGGAGGTGTTGAGGGATATGGTTTAAGAGTGAACTTGTAAGGTAGGATGGATGGTTGGACTCAATGATCCAAGGAGTCTTTTCCAACCAGAATGATTTGGTGATTCTGTGAAAGATAAATTCCGGTGGATTTTGCCATCAACTTGGAATAGAGTCTGGATCCATCAAGTTCCATCATAAAAAGCCTCTAATTAAGACAGAAAAACTGAAAGCTACCCTAGACATAACTGATGCTGTTGGAAGAACCCAAGCTTCATTTGGGAGGCCAAACTTCATCAGAAAGCCAGAGATAGAAAACTGTCATATTCACTAAACACACAGCTCGTCTTGCTCATGTTCTCATCTACTGAGAGACCTGTGTCTTAGCACTGTTAAAGGCAAGATGGTAAGAAATGCCAGCGACCTATGCAAGAGCTTGCCAGTTCACTTAAAAAGGGATCTGAGCCAATGGCCAAATGGTACAGAGGCACAGGGGCATTTATAGTGCAACATAGCTCTTACATGATTCCCCTTAAATGTTTAAACTTGGTAATTCCAATCAATTTTGGGAAATGTTCATAGTTTTTCTAGTTTTTAAGAGTAACGGACAGCCCGTAATTACGAAAAACGTAATATTTTTACACCTGGGCTCCTTTGTGATAGTGTTACCCCTGTGCAGAATTAAATGTCAGCAAAAGAAGAGTGATGCTAAAATGAAATTTCAAATAAATGTATTATTACACCGAGGAGGTACTACGGTGATTTAATACAGGGACTAGTCACACCTGAATAACTAAAGAGTTTGTTTTTACAGGGAAGCACTAAGTTTACCAAAACGAAGGGAAAGTATTTTGTTACAAATAGATTAGGGCTTTCACTCAGTTTGGTGCAAAACTTCATGTGGAAACTGGGATTTGACAGAAGGGTAGATGAGGAGGGATAAAAAAGCGAAGGAAAAACAAGTTAAAAGCTATCAAAGGAATGTCCCTAAACACAAAATGCCATGGAAGACATCCAGAGCAACCAAGGGCTTTCCTTCACAGCTGCAGGTCCGGGCTCCACAGTAAGATCCCACAGGGAGCCAGCAGCAGGACCAGGGATGCCTCACAGCTCTCTGGGGTGAGACATGGAACTGTTCAGGACTAGAGTACCTCCCTCTCCACCATTATCAGAACTTATGTTGCCAAAGGCTACTCTCCATCTACTATAATTTATAGTAGAGAATTTATCATAGAATCATTCAGGTTGGAAAAAACCCTTGAAATCATCAAGTCCAAGCAATAACCCTACTCCAAGAAGTTCACCACTAGACCAGATCTCTAAGCACCACATCTAAACAATCTTAAAACACATCCAAAGATGATGACTCGGACTCCTCCTTGGGCAGCTTGACTCTTCTTTCAGTGAAAAATGTTCTCCTAAAGTCCAGCCTAACCCTCCCCTGGTGAAGCTTGAGGCTCTTCCCTCTTGTTCCGTCTCTAATTACCTGTGAGAAGAGACCAACAGCCATCCCTCTACAGTGTCCCTTCAGGTAGCTGTAGAGGGCTCCTCTTCCGTGGGCTAAACAGCCCCAGCTGCCTCAGCCACTCCTGATAAGACTTGTTGTCTCAGCCCTTCACCTCCTTCGTGGATGGCTTGTTCTGGGTACTGGTGAACCAATACACACCAGTGCTGTAGGAACACTAATGTTCTGTTTTTTCATCTAGAGAATTCTGGAAGGAACCTGATTTGCTGACAATGCAAATTCATCAAATCTGTTTCACGAGTAGTTAATTGAGTTCAGGGCTCTGCAACGCAGGAGGTTCTGTTCTCCTTGTGAGTCTTCCTACAGCTGAAAGGCAGGTCCATCATGTCCATTGTGTCCTCCTGCAGGAGAGATGTGCAGCTGAACTGCTGGCGAGGGTCAGAGGACACTCACCTGCTCTTCTAACAGCAGACCAGAATGTGTCACTTCTGTCCTCCTGCATTTTTCTCCTCTTTTTCCTTCTATGTCAGCTGCACAAAAAGCTGTGCAGGAGGTATTTGAGAACCTCAGCCCAAATCCAGCAGAAAGACTCTGAACATCTTTCAGAGGGAAAGCAAGGCATGAGTTTCCTGTGCTACCCACTATCCCCTCATCCTCCCTTGTCCACACCATTCAAACCAGATTTCAAACCAAGAGAAAAGTCTTCATCTTACACAATTTCTTTCTGCTTTCTCCTGAAATGGCTTCTCTGTTATTTTTTGTAGCTGCTTTATTTTCCATCAGTGCAGTTGCCCTTCTTTGCCGGTTTCTTGCGTCAGTCTATTCATAAGATAGGAGGATTTTAAAAAAAAGGATTAAAAAATAAAGCAAAAATAAGGATCTGTTCCCAAAGCCAGTGAAAACAATGGGAGTCAAAGAAACTGGCATCGACAGAACATTTTATTTCCCTCTGGAGAGTAAGAATGATCCTAGCCGGAGTTTTATAGAACAAAGATTCCACTAATACATCCAAGGAGCAAAACGTAACTTGACATCACATTTAGGTTCTTCTTTCCTTGCTAATGGTGACACTCACCTCAGATTACATTTGATGGGTGCAGTGACAGTCATCATTATTGTATTAACCGCCTACAGCGTGGTCTTTAATCTTCCTATGGGAGTTCAGGCTGACTACTGTACATATAGCTGCTGACTGCTGAAAGCTGAGGGTAACCTCTAAAAAAGATGCAATCTCCTTTTTTTTTCTTAAGCTTTGGAAATTACAAACAGAAGAGCCTGTGATGTAGAGGCGCACACAGAAGGAAATGATCTGAGAGAGGAGGCTTTAATAAGCTAAATAGGCTCAGCCTAATGTACATTCATGTCTTCATTAATTTAGTGGATGATTTTCAGAAGAGTGAGCCTCTCTTCCTCTGGTGTAGGCAAAATGCAGCTAAACTCACCCCCTGCTGATTTGCTGTGGGTAAAATCATCTAGAAATCACTTAATCTGGAAGCAAAAATCCTCTTAGGCGTTTTCCCAAAGACTTCCTTGAATAGGCTCAGCGTAGGCAATCACATACGGAAGATAACAGTTTAGCTGAAGATTTTCCTGCTGCATAGTCCCTGCACTGCTCCTCTTCCCCTCCACTGCAAACGATGGCTCTCCCTGCTCTGGCTTTGACAAGGACCACTGGCAGCCTGTGCCCCGTGTAGCTTACAGCTCACTGGAATTCTGAGTTAATAAATCACGTTAAGAGGAAAGCTCATGAGCTGGAGCCATCACCTGGGGTCATGTAAGCGAAAAAACAGCTCTCAAGAAGCAGCAAGTCTGGGGATACTGGTGCCAAGACCCTGCTCCTGAGGTGCTTACTGAATGGCAAGACTAGCTCTGTTTCCATCGCGGCTGCTCTGCAGTGATCGCTCATCAATAGAGAGCCAGCTTCTCCCACAGCATGTGAAGTAAGATAGGGAGTGAACAAGGGCTCCAGCCTCACACATCACACCGGCATCCTGCATGTGGTGGAGGGTCCACTGCAGCTGCAGAAGGCAATTCAGCGTTGTGTAAATCTCCTTGGTTAAAATGAAAACATATTCTAGTATGGGAATAATCCACCTTAGCTGAGGAAAATGTAGTGCAGAATAGCAGTGCATTTGTGTTTCTTCGGAGACTATTCAAATTGGGGGAAAGAGCTGCCTCTCCAGCCTACTCACTTCAGATTAGCTATTGGTTTTGTCCAGTGGCTGTGGTCAGGAAGCTGTGATTTGCAGATGCTGTACCATAGGTCTGGAGGGACTGCTCTAGATAGTTCAGGACAGGAGAAAACAGCCTCAATTGCACTGGAGGAGGTTTAGGTTGGACTTCAGGAAAAGTTTCTTCACCAAAAGGGTTGTCAAGCCCTGGAACAAGCTACCCAGGGAAGTGATGGATTCACCATCTCGGAGATATTTCAAAGACATATAGATTGGTGCTTGGAGACTTGGTTTAGTGCTAGGTTTATGGTTGGACTCAATGGTCTTAAAAGTCTTCCAACAAAGCCAGTTCTGGGATTCTGTGCTAGGGTATTTTATTATCCTTATTTTACTTTGGGCATAGAAAATAGACTAAGCCACATGAATCAAGTTAAATAAAATAGGGCCCTTTATCTCAATGGCAATCTAACTGCTACAAACTCTTTTGCTTAACACCATCCTCGCTCTGACCTACTTTCTTTTGGAAATGCTGGCTTCAGAAATGGATTTCAACTTCCCAAGCACCAAATATTGCTCTTGCAATTAAACACCCCCTTTTTTTTTTCTTTATTTTTTCGTTCTTTCTCAAGGTTGTTTAAGAAAACCGCTGATTAAAAAGTCATCACATTTCAGTATTGATTACCCAGGCAGCTTGCAGCTGATATTATTATTTTGCTTTGTGGTTTTAATGCTGTTCTTGACCTCTGCATTTGGAGGCCCACTTCATACATGATTTGTTGTAGTATTTCTTATTCTCTGAACATGACCAAAAGTCATTTAACTGTAGTGCTTGCCTACAGTGAGATTAAAATACACTTCTGTGCAATGCACACCCCCAAGATGGTCTTTGCTCCACAGCAGAAAGATGAAGCTCTCTGGTGGGACCTGATACAGTAATCTGCATGAGTTTATTCCTTATTTGTCTTAGTTGGTTGATAAAGTTAAATGTTATTGGGAAGGACTTTTTCCTATTTAGTGGATCATTTGCCTCCACAGGTGATGGCCACAATGTTGATGGACTGAGTAGTGAATCAGTAGTGAAAGATCACAGAATCACAGAACATTAGGGATTGGAAGGAACCTTGAGAGATCATCTAGTCCAGTCCCTCAAGATTGACATCCTTTCTGCTCTCCCAGCCTTTAAGTGGTGTTGCTCATCCAAAACATTAATGATTTTGCTACCATCCTCCAGCAATGTGGAAGAACAAAAGACAAAGACATGTCATCAAAAAATCTGGAAAAAAACAACCAACTTCATAGTCTGAAGGTCTCTGTCCTTAAACTCTGTAAAGCAAGAGTGAAAAATGAAACCTATTTATGATTCTCCAACAATAAACATATCTATAGTTGGAAAAACAGCATCAGTATACTCGGAGATATTTGGCCTGGACTTTGACCTCTGCATATTTCAATCAAAAAACAAACAGCTTTGAGAACTCATCTCAAAAAATCCCTCCCAGTCCGAGGTGTACAGAGGATGTGTTCACAATGCCATGTGGTGTATGCAGAATCACAGAGTGTTAGGGGATGGAAGGGATCTCGAAAGATCACCTAGTCCAATCCCCCTGCCAAAGCAGGATCACCTAGATCAGGTCACACATGAACACGTCCAGGCTGGCTTTGAATGTCTCCAGATAAGGAGACACTACAACCTCTCTGGGCAGCTCTGTTACCTTCACCATAAAATTGGTTTACTTTATGTTTAGATGGAACCTCTTATGCTCCAGCTTGCACCTGTTGGCCCTTGTTCTATCACTGGACATCACAGAGAAGAGCCGGAGTCCATCTTCCTGACACTGGCCTTTATGTATTCATGAACATTAATGAGGTCACTCCTCATTCTCTTCTCCAAGCCAAAAGGACCCAGCTCTCCCTCAGCCTTTCCTCATATGGGAGATGTTCCACTCCCTTAATCATCATTGTGACTCTGTGCTGGACTCTTCCAAGCAGTTCCCTGTCCTTGAACTGAAGAGTTTCCTCCAGACAACCAACTCTAAAGTATGTTGGACCTTATTGGTGTTTATAGCTCCTCCTGCGATCAAGCCTAATTGCTTCAGGGAACCAGAGCTGGATGCAGGACTCTAGGTGAGGTTTTACCAGGCCAGAGCAGAGTGGCAGAATCACCTCTCTTGGTCTGTTAGCCACACAGCAAAAGGACTGACCCTGTCCTCCAGCTACTACAATTGAAAGGAAAACTTATCTGTCACCCTCTTTCTCCTCCAGCCTACGGTCTGTATTTTCTCTAGCTCAAATCTTTGGTGCATAGTCTCTCCTCTGAGGGAGGAAGGATGTGTGGATGGCGCTGGGGTTTGAAGGGTTGTTGAATGGATAAACAACAACACACTGAGCAGAGCCTGATACCTGCCTCTATTTTTCTTTTTCTTTTTTTATTTTTAAATAGACTTCAATAGCTTTTGGAATATTTGCGCTGAGAATGGTTTTTTGGAACCCACAAGCCATAATAACCAACAAATTTTATTTTCTGCTCTGTTGTGTAATTTCATTGTAACCCTCTGGAATCCTATTGAAATTCTCTTGGAGATGTCTCTGTCCCTTGCTGGATCTGGCCAAGGGATTGAATGTGGGCTGGTGAGGAGCCTTAATGAGATGGTGGAACATGTCCATCCACGCTATTGTGATTCCAGGCTTCCAGCTTCTTTTTCAGTTCTTTTCTTAAAGCTGTGGCACTGAATGAACCAGCATGAGTCAAGCTGGGCATTAGAAGCCAGAACTAATTCTCTTATCTGATTTGTGAAAAACATTTTCTCATGTTTTCTTCTACCATTGTTTATTTTTAACGAAACAGTCTAGGCAAATAGTGGTCCTACTACTGTGGATCACTTAGAGCTTTGACTTACCCCATCAATTCTAAAAAAATTTCCATTTCCTAGGCAGATTTGCCTGAAAACCAAATAATGTCTGTGCTAGGTTTGGGCACACAGTGTAGATCAAAATTGTCTCCTCCCTGCTTTGCACCTTCTGCTGAACTCTGAGGATGGACAGTGAGAATTCTCCACCATCTGTGGCCCTCCCCAAGTCCCTTTTACCTTTGTTCTTGTTCTCCTTTCAGCCTCTCACAGCCTGTGTCATTGCCTGTAACTTCTTGCTAGACTGGCCCTACAAGAAAACTTCTTCCAGTGGACATCTTTTCTTTGAGAGTATAATTAGCAATGTAATAAAGGCACATCTTCCCTGGACAAGCCTGGATGGCATCACTGCCAGTGGTGCTTAGCTAACACCCATGCAACACCACCTGCCTCCATGAAACCACCCCTACAACTGCTTATTATGTGGAGAATGATCCTCACCTAACAGTGGAGGTATTCCCCCTGTTCCCACCACCCTGCTTTCCTCCAGCCACTCCAGCCAGTGGCTGCTTAGCTCAAAATGTCTCTGTGGTTCCCTAATCAGGGCTAGGAACCAGGGGTGGAACTCCACTACCACTGCACCCCTCTGAGCGTGGCTCAGACAGTCAGGGGCTGGCTGCACTGAGGGATGCTCCTTTAAAGATGTGAGCCCGGCACATCTCAACCAAGCACCCAAAAACCAAAGCACAAGAGATCCCTTTTACTAACTAATTTGAAGCTTACAATCACTGCTGACTGCACTGGGTTGCACATTAGTCCCCTTGGCTAATCTCTTGCACAAAGCCTCAGCCCTACTGCTGTCCTGGCCAGCCTCACATCCCAAGCTCTCCCCTGACTGATCCATGCAGCAAACTTCAGCTGAAGCAGCACTGCCCTGAATTTTGCTGCATGGTTCTGCTCCTGTCCCTCTGTTTTTCACTAGAACTGCCTACGAGTCGTTCAAACCCCCAAAAGTCTGCTCCATTTCTTCACCCAATCCTGTCATGATCAATTGTTTCAGCCTCTCTGAGATCTCTGCAGAACGTGTGCCAGTTTCATTTCCAAGAATGCAACATCACCAACATTTTTCAATTATTCAGATAGGTTTTAGCTTGTCATCGTCTCCATCTCCCTGGAAGGAATTACACGCACTCGCCCTACCTCTGGTCTCGCTGACACTAATGTGATGACATTGACTCTGCAGAAGTTCCTTCCAGTTTCAGCAGGGAGGAGAGCAGGATCCATCCCTTGCAAGCAGCCTCTCCTGCCATGTGGAGTGACGGGATCACTGAGCTTCTCAGGGCATCTGGTTTCAAAATAAAGCCTCTACAACAAATATGTTAAACCTTTGAAAGCCTCATTTCCAGGTTTCAACAACATTCTCTTCAGAAATGAGCACTTAATGGAGTTCATTTAAGGTTGTTTGAGCCACAACTTGCTGTCAGCACTATTTACCACTTCAGTGGCGCGGCTAGAGCCTCAGCTGTTGTGAGCCAGTTCACGCTAATAACGGAGCCCTCCTGATTTACATCAGCTGAAAATCTGACCGAGCTTCTGCCAGGCTGACAGCCTTCCTCTGCTGGGTTCCAGTAGCTGTTTATACACTCACTCGGTGCAGACAGTAGCTAAAGCAGTTTTTCTTCTGACACTCCTGTCTGTGCCCTATTTTTAATGTAAGAGCAAACCAGCCTGACAGATGTTCCGGCGTGGTGTCCTCTATTGACTGGGCACTTCAGCAAGGCTGACAGCAGCAGTTGCTCTCCCAGCCCCAGAATGCAACTGGACCAGTTCATCAGTGGTGCCTCGTCCACTTTCAGGGTATTTTGTCCCCAGACTTGGTTTTTCTGGGAACTGATAGAAATAAATCTCTTCTGTGCTCCCTGGCTTTGCTTGTCTGGGCTGAGAGGAGAGACCTTCCTTTTTCCAACCATTACTTTTTAATTATCTCTGGTTTTTTCCAGGCAGAACAGCTCAGCTCCTGTACAGCCACCGGTCTTCTTACTTGCTGCTCTAATTTCTATTCCTGCTCCTTTTTGACTCCTTGAAACTCAACTTCCACAGCCCCAAAATAAAGAGACACAAATCTTCCCGAGGCCACAGTGCCGACCCATTTCCAGTCATTCAGGTTAAATTTATCAATATTCTTTACTCCAAGCAATTTATTGTCTTCCAGGGCTCTGCACTGGTTAATGCTGTATCTGGAGCCCGTAAAGTCACCTCACACAGCCGAAGCCCTACAAACTGGCCGCCATCTGCTTCATGGTACACTGGCAACACAACAATAACTTTCAGTAAGCTGAGAAGTGGATGATTTTAGAGAATAAACCCACTGTGCCTTCTGTCTTTTATTTGGATACTAAATTTAATTTTATTATCTTTCCTCTGATTTGCCTCAGTGTTTTGCTGAAAGCCATCAGGACTAGATTGCTGCATGGGAGGTTTGGTCCATCCAAGTTATTAGGTTGGTAAAATTGTAGTTTTCAGCTCCTGCAGTAGCCCAACTTTTTAACAGCAGGGAACAGAGCCAGTCATCCTATTTTAAAAGCTGCCAAGGGAATGATAACTTCCATAGCCCATCCTCATTATTTACTAGTGGAGAATGGTGGCATCACCCAATGGGTCATGGGCTGTCCCATGTGGGAGTGTTGGGAGTTCAGGAACACCACAGCAGGGACCCTGGGGGCATGTGTCATTTGGGAGAGAGACCTAATAACTTGCCTGGGGGCAAACCAGTGAAGAAACCAGGATACAGAGGGATGTGGGGACTCATCAATCTACCACATGGCCCCAAAACAAAATATTGAGAGGCATTTTTCAAGGTTGCCATTACTGAGATGTTTTAAAGAGAGAGAGTCAAGTTCCCAGACACATGGGATTAGCTTCATAATAAAACTCCCATATCTGGGGCTCTGTCTTAATTTCCCTTCTGAACTTTGAAGCCTAAAGTTATTTTTACCATATTTTAAGGATATTTTTATCAAACAATTTGTTTTAAAAACAAACATCTGATCTTTTTCTTTTTATTGCCTGCTTCCAGCAGCTGGACCATTAAAGGAAAGTGTCGTATATGGCAGGAAAGAATTGCTGTAGCTGACAACAAGAAACGTTGCTTAAGAGAGAGCAGAACATTTGTAATTTCTGAATTTAATCTTAATGTACAGATCTCACATGTTTATGTCTTTATGAGCTAATTTTAAAGGGCATATCAGGATATTGTGCTCCAGCACTGTATGTTAATGGTTTCCTGCCTCCCTCCAGGAAAAATGGAATATTTCTTCTCTGAGCTTTTCACACACTCTTCTGCCAAGCTGAAGCAGAGAGGAAAAATTGTGTACAATATTTTATTGGGCCAAATGTCAATTTGTTTTTCTGAAATCTTTACCAATCTTCCTGGCATTTAATATTCAAACAGAAGAAAAAAATAAAAGGGCAGGATAAACAATAAGGCTTTCATTGCATGCAGCAGTGCCTCTGTCACCCAACAGACTGTGGTACACAGAGCCACACTTCTTCCAGACAGAGGGCAGCTACATGCACTAGAGAAGGTGGATATCACCTGAGTAAAAAAGGAAAGGGATGGAATAACTTTGTGAGCCTTTTAAATCAGTTTTCATTAATAGCTGCTAAGCCTGGCTGAAGGCAGCATAGCTCCCATTTTGTTGAACCTTGGTCTTAGCCACAAAAGATGGGGGTTTTTTCCATGTGTAGAAAGATTTCAGCTTCCACTCTGCTAGGAAAAATTCAAACATTTCCAGCTCACTGTTGTTTCCCCAGACAAAGCAGCACTAAGGTGAGCTGGAGGCACCATTCAGTACTTAATATATGAAGTACATCAGCACAGGAAGGCCTTGCTGGGTCAGGTGTAACATCTACTGCAAGAGCCCAAGAGTTTGCAAAGCTTCATTTCTTTCCAGTGCAGGGCTTTCCAAGTGGTCTTTAGGCAGTTTTAAAGCCTTAGCTGCCACAGAAGTCAGAGCTGATTGAAGCTCCCTTTTATCTTTTCATTTTTCTGTTCCTTCAGCCCCCAGCTAAGGGATTATCCTGGATGACTCAAAGTGAAGGAAGGAACAGTACAACTCGCCGGGTTTTGATAGTGGTCCCCATCATCTCCCTGTAAAGAGCCTTTCTGGAATGTCCCTTTGCCTTTAGGGATTAAGAACAACCAGGCAGGAGATGGGGTCGAGCCTCTGCCTTCTCCCTGACACTTCAAGACTTACAAGGAGACTTGTGCCCTTCATTCTGTCTACTGCAAAGGCAACAGCTTTGGGTCTGAGTTGAGCTTGTAGACCTCCCCAGAATCTGGAAACATGAGGATCCCATGTATGGTTGGGTCTCCCACAGTTTAAATCCTACTGTCATTGTCTTTGGTGAATTGTGATCAGTGTGTGTTTTATAAACAAGAGGGGATTGTGCAGATGTCCAGCACCTCTCACCAGAGAGTGTTAAAGTACCTCACAAATAAATAACGAAATTATACAATAGCTTCTTACTCCAGGTTTTGTAGATAGTAGAAAAGTGGACATTCAAGTGGCTTTACCACAGTCATGCAAGAAAACTGCTGCAACTTATGAATAACGCTTAGAATTCCCAATTCCAGCTCTGGTTTCATCTCTCAAACAAGATTTATTTCTGCACCTGTTACTTACCCGAGGTTCCCATCACTGTTAGCTAGAGACAGGCATAATGATGGAGCTCAATGAAGGTCTTTTCCAACCTAAATAATCCTATAATTTACACACTGCACTTTTTGTTCCCCCCACACCCATTCAACGGGAATAAATAAAATGTATAAATTGGAGCAATCAGAAGAGAAGCTGTGTGAGAGCAACAAGGAGGGACAGGGTCAGACCCCAACTGCACATACCAAACCAGCATTAGCTAATCCTGAGCCAGTGCATCACCTTCAAGAGCTCCCTTGGGGGTCACCTTGCCTCCTTCCTGTGCACTACAAACACACAGGTGTGTACAGCTACGTGTGCATGAATGACGGAAAGCAGAATGTTGGAATAAATGGAGGTAATTCCATTCCTGGTCACAGCAGATGTCATCTGGAGTGAGAGAAGCAAAGCTGAGCCTCTTCACAGCAAAGTCAATTTGTTGTTGCTTGGGTGGGGTCCTGAGTTCCTACTCGGCTGTGACAGGGTGAAGTCCAAGGACAAATACTTCTAATTTCAGGTCACATACTCACCATCAGCTGCCAAGCTAGTCACTTCCCAAATTTACTTCTAAAATTAGAAACAAACAGATCCCTTCTAAAGGCAATAAACAGCATTTTAATTGGACTAAAACATATAAATCTGTCAGCAGCTAGTTGCTGTGGTTCCCTGGTGTGATCAGCAGCTTTGAATTGCTTTCTGGGTCTATCCCAGAAGGTGTGATCCACGAAGCAAGGTGGTCCTCCAGCCCAGGGTGGACATTAGCAACTGTGCAGGAGGGGCAGACTTGTGCTGCAGACCTCTGATTGTGTGTGGCACATGAATTTATACCCAAGGCACCTCTCAAATCAGGCCCGTGTGAAACACTGCAGTCCATTTTCCTTAGCCAAACTAGCACGTTTTCACCTCAATTTTTCTAAAGTATTTCGCACTTAGCTCAAAAAGATGTTAAATAGCATCATGAAGCAAGAGGTCCCATCCACAGAATGGGCAGTGAGGCCCTGGTAGAACCTGCAGGAAGTGATGAGGGGCAGGACCTGGACCTTCAGGATTCTTTCAAGGGCAATTCATGTCCTCATCCCTAATGGAGAGTGTGTGACAGACAGAGGTGTGTCCCAGGCAACACGGGGCTGCCTCTGGGATCAGGGTCATCAAGTCCAGCCCTTTCTCCTAGTGCCTAACCGCTAGACCATATCCCCAAGCACCACATCCACCTGTTCCTTAAACACCTCAAGGGTTCACCAACCCTGGGCAATCCATTCCAGCACCTAACCACCCTCTCAGTAAAGAACTTCTTTCTAACATCCAGTCTAAACCTTCCCTGATGCAACTTGAGGCCATTGACTCATTCCCTCTTGCATGTGACTTCAGTAGGACTTAAGATGTTTCTTGACCCCAGTAGCTGAGGGTGGAATTGCATCCCAAATAGTGTGAGCATCTCACAGGACAAATGAGGGTTGAGATGGCCAGAGCTGCAAGAGCTGTTCAGAGCCACCCAAACAAATACCCAGGAGGTGTGTGCACATCCCATACACAGACACTCACTCACAAACCATCGATAACAGCTAGTGAGAAGTAGGTCTTGCCTCTCTGGAGGAGTGGGTCACATCACAAACATGTCCAAACTGTTCCTCTGGAGTGGTTGTTCCTAAAATCCTGCAGATGCCCTTCCACTTGAATAAAGTGTTACTTGTCATGTGCTGAGGGTAGAGGAGGGCTGTCAAACCACCACTGAAGTAGCTGCATTGAAATCAAGAATTGGCTACTGAAAAGTCTGGCATAAATAATTGTGAGCTTTTAAAAGAATTCACACGTTCAAGACTTTCTTCTCTCTTTGTTGTTGTTCTGGTTTTGGACTTGTTTGCATCTGCAAGTACTTTCTCCTTTTTTCCTGCTACTGTGACCATTATCACAGTTTCCAAAAGCTCAGAGTTTCCTAAACACACCAAAACAAGGAGGGTAACACTGTTATTCCTTCTCACACCTCAACACTCAGAGCTTTATAAAAAAATCTTGTATCCATCCCAGGAGACCTGGGGTAAAGTCTGGAGACAGCAACATTGTGGTCTTGCTCTGGATGGCAATGAGGACCCCAAGGAGCCACTCAGTCCTCTGCAGGATGGCTCAGGCCCACCTTCTCTATGGAAAACCTAAAGGACACGTCAGAGAAAGACATGGGAAAGAGCTTTAGAGAAGGCTTCCCCACCTCATCAATCCATTCTTTCCTGTTCCTATTTCAGGAATGGGTGTGACAGAGTCTGGACCAGCCCTGGAGCTGCTCCAGGCCCCACCATGGCGCCAGAGTTTCCAGGACAGCCCAACTGCACCTTCCTGGCAGTGAAAGAGCTCCTGGTGAGCTACAAAGGTTCACAGGAGAGAGACACATGTGGTGTCTCAGGTGATGAGGAGAGAGTAGCCAGGCTATCTCCATGGCTGAATCTGAGAAGAGGTGGGTGTGTGTCTTTGTGTGAATGACCCGTTCAGCCTTTAAAACACAAACCTGAAGGGAAGTGGAACAATCCTTTTGAGATAGAGCAGTAGCTACAGACCCACACTACCATTTACATTTATTCACTTTTTATTTCTTTAATTTTTCCTCTTGAATGAAAACAAAATATTTTACTACACAAAACTGGGTGTTTCAGTCTAAATTCTCTTAGTGTGAGGCTCTTAAGACAGACCTTTTTGTGCTTCCCAGCTTCACCTGTCACAACCCAGGGACAGGCTGGGGGGTGTCTGAACAATCTCCACCATGCTGTGGCTGCTCACACCAGTGCGAAGCTGATCCCCCACTTCAGATGTGCTCAATGCCTGGCTCAAGAGCAGAATAACAATGAATTTTAGCAGCGTGCCTGTGCAAACAGCTGATTCTCTGGACCATTGAAATACTCTGTGTTTATAAACAAAAGAGGGGTTTGGTTTTTCTTGTCCTGGAAAAACATACTGGAGCATTTCAGCACCATTTGCTTTCACTTTAATTAGCAAGGAAAGGGGGAAGGTCAAAGAGTGATTATCCAAAATACATAGAGTGCAGATTAGGTATTCCTTTCCTGTGCAGCTTGAAGCTAACGTTAAATCTCTCTCCTCCTCCAATGAGATATGTCTTATCCAACCCAGAAAGATACAATTAACTCAGGAAAGAATGTAGCTGCTTTCTCTGGAACACAACAAACAATCGAGGAGAGGAAGGAAGAGTTCGTGGATTTATGTTGAAAGATGAGATATGAAGGGCTGGTCCTGCAGACCCCAAGTATGAACCTGATTCAGAAGAGACATCATTATCAACTCTAGAGCTTTAAACAAGCTCACAGCCTAACAAAGTCGTATCCTGACTCCAAACACTTGTGAGATCCAGCCTGAAACAAGCTCTCCTTCCCCTCTGGAAGGGCTCAGCCTGTCTGCCTCCCTTTGCCCAGCCAATGGTCAATCTGGGACCAGGAAATTCAAGGATGAGGAGGGTGATGGACCTTAAAAGCAGCCTTCAGGCCATCCTCACCAGTGTGCAGGCTGCAGAGCCTGGGTCAGTCGCCACGACCAGCCGCAGTCCACCCCTGACTGCTCTACTCATTCCCCTCCAGGGACATACGTGCTACGGTCCATCTGCCTCCCACTGTAGCCCAGCCCTACTGCCCATTTGGATTACGTCGGGGTGTTTGGGTTTCTTTTTGCCCACACTTGTTATTATTTTCTTTTGCAGATTCAGGACATCCCCTACCTCCCCCTAACCCCCTCATCTCCGCGCAGCGCGGGCAGAGGGTCCCGTCGGGGCGGGCTGAGCCAGAAAGGGACTGGAGCGAGTGCGACCCCAAGACTCTCCTCGACGTGTACAGAAAGAAAAAAAAAAAAAGGCGGGGGAGAGAGAACCGACCCAGGACCATAAATTGGAGGCAGAAGGAAGGGCAGATGCAGACTGAACAGGAAGCGCTGGCCCGGGGCGAAATGAAACAGCTGTTGCCATTGTTCTGCCTCTGCGAGCTCCGCACGGCCCGGGCTGCGCGGCAGATGTTGGCAATTACCGCACATGAAAAGAAGGGCACGGGATTAGGCGAGTGACGAAAAAGCCGAGGGACCAGCAGATTTATCACCGGCCGGCCGAGCGGCGGGGCCACCTCCCGTTCCGTCCCCACCTCCCCGGCAAGAGCCGGCGCAGCCCGCGGATGCTTTGGATGCTTTGCTGGGCATCCAGCGGTAGGATCTGCCCCGGGACCCCGCGGGGATCCCGGCTGTGCCGCCCGGCCGGAGTCCGCAGCCAATCTTCGCTGCATCTCGGCTTGGTCCCCCACCAAGGGATCCCACCGGCTGAGTCTGTGGACAAATTTCATCTCCTCCTCTCTTCCTAAGTAAACGAGACATGACTGTCACATTCCTTGTGAACATTCTCTGGCTCTTCTGTATAGTCAGAGTTACAAAATAAATAATAGAATAATAAAATAATATTCACAGCTTTTTCTTTGCAAGGAGTGATGAGCATAAGAAATGTTTGTCAGAAGGTAAAGCATGTGTTTGCCATCCTAGGTCCTGATATGGAAGCCATATGCTTAAATACACCAGCAACCATACTCCATATAACACTCTTTTTTGTATTAAAGCTGGTTTTATAAAAGCTATCCACCTTCCATCCGCTGGTGACTCCCGAAGGAGTCACATATTCCTCATTGTGGCTATCAATACGTATTTGGGGTAAATGAAACTCCAAATGGACTGTTTCTGCACAGAGAGCAAGAGGCCATCTTATTTTCCCCTCACTGATAAATTAAAAGAACTGTAATGGGTGATTTCTGCAACCTGTAAAAGGGGCAGTACCATCTGTGACTCATTTAGTGTTACTCTAAAGACAATTTATTTGATTAATTCAGGCAGAGTCTAGAAAGAAAATAATTCATTTCTTAAACTATATTGCTAGAGAGAAAGAATCAATAGGAAAAAAACCCCAAAATACATGTTTTTTTTTAAAAAAAAAAAAGCCTGAGATGTTATTAGAAATAAAGAGGATGCTGCCTTGCTCTTGAGGAGGCTGGATTTTGCCCTGCCAACTAGAAGACATCAAAATGAATTGGCTCTAACACAGTTCGTGTCACGGAAGGAGGAATAGGCCAGAAATAAAAAATTATAGGCAATGCAGAACTGAGGTTTATGTTGTTCCATCTCTCCTCTCTTTTGGAGTCTGAAGAAGACAACTGGCTCTTTCAGCAGCAACACTTGCAACAAGATGATTTGCTCCAGGTTGCACAACCAGAACAGCAGCCTTTTGTTAAAGGAGCTGCATCTGAACACACCAGTGAAGAAGAGCAGAAAGAAGAGGGTGAAGAGACAGCAATTTCCCATCCTTCAAACCAGAGGTGATGGTAACAAACGCAACGGTACCACCTCCATCTGGTCCGACAAGCAGGAAGTGGAGAAAAGATCAAAAGCAAGTGGAAATCAAAAGGATTGAGATATTGAAATTCTTCTGTTTTGCCACAGGCTGTCACCCTAGCTCCACGTATTGCTCAGCCAGCCAGAGTAGTCTGAGCAGAGCAAAGAGGACTAGCTCTGTAAGCCCAGAAGTTTGCTCCTCCTGAGCTTTATTTGGCCTGCAGGTTACCAACAGCCTCAGCTCCCCTGCTTGCCATCTGGATAGTAATATTCAATAGTAATAATAACAAATACTAATAGATTAATCTTTGTAAGGGATGCCAAGTGCTACGAGCCCTGGGCTTGGCAAGAGTGGTCTGCCTCGGGTGTGGGTATCTAATCACGTCTTTGTTGTTGCGGGGCTTGCACGTGGCAGACAGGGTGTCGTTTGTACTTTGACACGGGCTAAGTTACTTACAACTGATGCTATAACCAGGGGCTCACTTTGGGCCAGCCTGGGCCCTGGCCAAACCTCATTTAAATCAAGGGGTGAATTCACCTTCACGTCTCTGAACTGCTTTTCACTCACTCTGTGAAGACACAGGACACAGGCTGTGCTCAAGCCTCCTCAGCTGAGGAGAAAATTACTGGGCCTGATCTGTGTCAGGGGGATTGGACTAGATGATCTTTCGAGGTCCCTTCCAATCCCTAATGATTCTATGATTTATGATTCTATGGTACTGGAATGATGAAGGATCTGTTCATTGACTTCAGGGACCTGTACAGCATGACCTTGGCAAGGCTGGTGTTCTGCGTAGTTACTTGTACTTGATGACACCATGCCATTTTCGTTCCTCTCTCCTGAGCTATCCTAAAGTCACTCATTTTTGTTTTATAAGGGTTGGAGTCTAAGATCTCTGCTCAGTTTTCAAACCCACGGAGCAAGGTGTTAAAGTGTGTAACCCCTTTGCCATCAAGTGGCATTATACACTGGACACCAACTGGATGGGGCATCAATCACAACCACTTTCTGTGCCCAGTCATCCAGCCGGTTTTTAACCCAGCAGAGGTTGTACCCATGCAAGCCATGGGCTGCCAGTATTTCCAGGAGGGTGCTGTAGGAGACTGTGTCAAAGGCTTTGCTGAAGTCTAGGTAGACCACATCCACAGCCTTCCCCATATCCACTTGGTGGGTCACTCAGTCATAGAAGGAGACCATATTAGTTACTCAGAACCTTCCTTCCCTAAACTCATGCTGACTGGGCCTGATCTCCTGGCTGCCTGGTACATGCTGCTCGATGTCTGTCAGGATGATCTGCTCCATAATCTTGCCAGGCACTGAGGTCAGGCTGACAAGCCTATAGTTCCTCAGATTCTCCTTCTGGCCTTTCTTGTGGATGGGCACCACCAACCTCCAGCCATCTGGGCCCTCCCAACTTAGCCAGGACTGGTGATCAGTGATGGAGAACTTCAGCTCTCAGTGCCTGAATATGCTCAGAACATTCAGCTATGGTTTTCATACGGAGATTTGGTTTGTTTTTCTCACTGGCTCTTTACTCTGAACTGATCTGGTTTGGTCAAGTGGAAGGTGAGGGATAGCATAGCTGGGATTATCCACAGAATTGCTGGATGTGTTTCTCTAAACTTCATATAAAAGAGGAGATGCATTGGTTCAGGAGACAACAGGACATTTAATTTTGTTCAGCTAATTAAACTTTTCCAAAGTAGCCCTGGAGCTACAAAAAAAATTATTAAATTTACCTTTGTAGTAAAATGATTCCCTTTGGAACTACACGTTGTTAAGTGTTTGCACGGTACCAGCACAGACTCCTAATGCCTAGGACAGCTGTGATGTGATGTGATTCTTTGTACTGTTGTATCACAACTCACACGGGGACACTCCTGTTTCATTTTCACCCAGTGCAGCTGCTTTTCCAGTAGCAGACTACTGATGTCCAAGTCTGACCCAGTGGCTTGGGCAATTAAGTCTTAGTTTTCCTTTCCTCTTCACCTCTCTGTCTCTCCTTCTATTTGCTTGGTTTTGTTTTCTGCCATGTGAGCCTTTAGTCCAATACCCCACATACACACACACACACACACACACACACACACACACACACACACACACACTCATCCCTTGGACAGCTTTAAGCACAATACATGGGCATGTCTGGGCACTGCATTCATATATCTCCCTGTTGTCTCTCTGAAGATTATCCTCTGTTCCTGTAATTCAGAACTCCAGCCCTTCGTGTACATGCTTCCATTCTGAGAATGTAATATCACTGCTAATTAAACTGTGTTTTAAGCAGTTGGCTGATAGCTCCTCGCAGCACCTAGGGGTTAACCTCACCTGGGAGCAAGCTACTGGTTGAGGCTCAAGTGAAGCTCAGATAAAGGCGGGGAAAGGAAAAGACATCAAAGAACTAGTCACCACCAAAGCCTCATCCTCCACAAATTCTAGGTGTGGACATGTTTCTCAGCCACAGGGATCCTCCCTCCACTGGATTTCCAAGTAACTATAATCATCAGAATTCCCTCTTCCTCCTCCCCCAGCCTGATTATCTCATCTTTCTCATTTGAACTCTCTTGTTCTGAGCAATACATTCATGTCCTCTGTGCTTTGTTACCTTGAGCCCAAAAGGGTTTTATTTGGTTCAGATGGTGCTAGTTTAGCAATGCCCTGCTTAGGGACAGCATTGTCCTTGTGGTCTGCTTTCCCCTATGAACAAAAAGGGTCTCCTTGGGTTTTGTTTCATGCGTTGTTTCCTCAGAGATGATGGGTTGGTACTGGTGTGTGCAGATGACAGGGTTGTCTTGGCAGCTGACTGCTGCTTGAAATTTGTGTCAGCTTTGAAAATCTAATGTTCAGCAGCCTCCGTTTTTTCCTTTCCCCACAATTAAATATGCCTCTTAGCAGAAGGCATGGAATAAACAAAGCAAACACAATCCAAATGAGTCTCTTTCTGTGGAGCCTCATGTCAACATCCAGATATCAAAGTCCTAGAATCACAGAATCATGCAGGTTGGAAAAGACCCTTGGGATCATCAAGTCCAACCATCAACCCTACTCTACATGTTTACCCCTAAACCAGATCTCCCACACTACATCTAAGCATCTTTTAAACTCATTTAGGGATGGTGACTCAAACTTCACCCTGGGCAGCCCATTCCAGTGCCTGATCACTACTCACACCAGCTATAACTTCCAGGCAGCGGACAGAGCATATTCTGTGATAAAGGGTACAGTATGGATGTACAGCTGTGATAAGGGGATGATTTAATTCCAAAACAGATAAGCAGAGTACATTTCAAAGGCTATACAGGGAATTAACCCAGCTCTGAGGGTGGAACTATATAACCCCTGAGTATCATTAATGCACCTCAATTCTTTGTTCCTGTGCAACTTAGTCTAGGTGGTCCTGCTCTGGCAGGGGGATTGGACCCGATGATCTTTCGAAGTCCCTTCCAATCCCTAATGTTCTGTGATTCTGTGATTCTTTGTTCTTTCTCTCCTTTTCTCCTTTTCTTTTATTTTTTTTTTTTTGTGTGTGTGTGTGTGTCCACAATTCTCAACCACGTGTTTTGAAACTTAATAAACTTACAAATCAAGACACGAGGTTAAAGGCAATCCTATCTAACGATCTTATTATTTATAAAAAGATTATCATTAAGTGTCTTGCAGAGAAATTCTGAACCAGCACAGAATCTGAAAAAAAAAAAAAGTGCAGGAGAAATAGCTAATGTGTCTACTTTTTAATTAAATGTAAATATAATTTGTCAGGCTTATGGGTTTTAAACAGAGAAAATTTACTCTGCATAATTTCCTTTCTGCTTAACCTTCTAGACAGAAGTGTAAGTAGGGTTATTCAGAAGAATTTTGTAGTTATTAAGCCAGTTACCACCTTGAGATCTGTTCCCATAAAAGACTTTCATGAATTCAAGGTTCCACCTGAAGGTCCTAATCTACAACGACAACACAGTGATTTTCAGGATTAAAATGAACTTTCTAAATGACCCAGTTTGCAGCTTGTTTGGGGTGTCATCAGATTTTTCATCGTTATTGCTGCAGACAGACAGCAAGGCCCTTATCCCGACGTACCTCATCAGGATGGCTCACACATGCAAAAGTGAGCTCTTGGTTATTTTAATGTGACAAGTAAATACAAACCAGTCACTAATACAAAGGCAGGATAAAATACGCCTGACCATATTGCAATGCCTAAATTGCTGCCAGCTTAGGATTAAAAGTTCAGTCGTGGTTTCTGGTTCAAAGAGCCCCATAAAAATCAGAGTTAATTTAAAACTTAGCCATCCATGGGAATATTTCTCATTCACACAATGCAAGCTCTCTTGTGCAGGTCCCTTGATACGTCTCAGCTATGGAGCAATTTTCAGTTTCAGTTCAAGAAGCACCCATGTTCAGTCCAGGAAAGTGACTGAGCACGTGCTCAGCTCTGTGCTTTAGTGAGGCACGCGGCCACAACTCGTCATTACTTCACCTGTCACAGCTTTTTGAGCCAATTACTTCATTATCTGTTTTGGGTTTTTTAAATTAAAACAACAGGCAGCTAATTGCTACTAAGATTTTCATGCCAAGTTATGGTAGATCAAGTGCTGTAACACACTACTGGCTTCTGTAACAACTTTTCATCCAACCAATATGAAGATAGTGAGACACTATCAGAAGGAGGGGGGGTTAGTAGATCTGCTCCCCCTCTACTCTGCCCTTGTGAGACCACATCTGGAATATTGTGTCCAGTTCTGGGCCCCTCAGTTCAAAAAGGACACAGAACTGCTGGAGAGAGTCCAGCACAGAGCCACGGAGATGATGAAGGGAGTGGAACGTCTCCCTGATGAGGAAATGCTGAGGGAGATGGGTCTCTTGAGCTTAGAGGAGACTGAGGGGTGACCTCATGAATGTTTATAACTATATGAAGGGTGGGTGTCAGGAGGATGGAGCCAGGCTCTGCTCAGTGTCATCTAATGAGAGGACAAGGAGCAATGAGTGTAAGGTGGAACATAGGAGGTTCCTCATCAGTGTGAGGAGGAACTTCTTCATGGTGAGGGTGACAGAGCATTGGAAGGGGCTGCCCAGGAGTCTTGTGGAGTCTCCTTCTCTGGATACATTTAAAACCAGTTTGGATGTGTTCCTACGTGACTTGATGTAGGTGTGATCTTGCTGTGGCAGAAGGATTAGACTAAACGATCTTTCGAGGTCCCTTCCAATCCCTAATGTTCTGTGATTTTGTGATTCTGTGGTCCTGACTAGACTATGGAAATCCATGGAATTCTTTCTCTAATTTAATCAGGAGAGTCAACCACCAGTCCTTACAAAGTAAGACGAGGGAAGGACGGTGTGCTACCAGCAGGCTGATGATCCCTAGCCCTACAAAGACAGCCAGCACCCCAGGGACTCTCCGGCGTAGGCAGGTTTCTCTGAAATCCGTACAATTTCAGTAAAGGAAGAAAGTCTTTGATCAATTAAATAAAAGGTGCTTTGAACAAACTAGCTGTTCCAAACCCATATTCATTCATAGATTTACTGTCCAAAGAGACCTCCAGAGTTCTGCAGGCCAAGCTCCTGCTCAAAGTAGGCTCAACACTGGATTCAGACCAGGTTGCTTAGGCCTTTGTTCATTTTAGTCCTGAGAACCTCCAAGGATGGGGATTTCATAATCTTTCTGGGCCCTGCTCCACTGCCCAATTAATTCAGCATCTTTGTGCTGTGGGAACTACCACTGTCCTGTAAGAGCAGCAGAATAGATCCTGGCCAAGCTCTCACATAGTTTGGTCCCAGCTTTTGGTTGCCTGCTGTTCTACAGCTGCCTGCTGTTACCGTCTACTTTCCAAGTTTTCCCAAAACCCTTCTGCCATTTACACGTAGCTCTTAACTCACCCTCCAGAAGCCAAATAGTTCCCAAGCAGGAACTGCTGGCTCTTCCCTTTCCCACACCAAGAAGACCTTTCCTGGTTTGCCATCATACGGCTAACACATGCTGTGTCTGCACTGCTAGGAAGCTGGGATCCAGAGCACTGCTCCCAGCCTGAGCTCAGTGGCAAGGAAGTGGCTGTAGGCACATCTCAGGTCCCCACAGCCCACCTGACTGGCTTCTTTCCCACCTGGGTGGGAAGAGGCAGAAGGTGTAGGTAATGGAGATCACAGTGCAGCTGAGGCATGTAGTGAGACCAAAGAGCAGGAAAACTTTCCTACATTTTACTGCAGCCTCTGTGCCCAGAAATGCGACAGAGCTGGCACCAGATTAGTCAGAGAAGGAGGAAGGGAGGTCTGGCAGAGATGAATGCTTGTGGCCTCTTCTCATCAAATATCTTGTGCTGCTCCTTCTCTTAACTTAATGAGTTGGGACTCCAGGCAATAGTTTTGGATGCCATTCCCTGAAACCAGTGTCTTTCACAACGGGATGTTTGCTACTCAGCCTGCACCCAGTTGTGAGCATCGTCCTCCAGGCTTGATGCACCCTTGCCCAACTGGAACTTAAGCCCTGAGGGGAAACCAGGACTTTCCAGCTGGGTTGAGCTCCCCAAGGGCTGTGTTGGAGACAAGAGGGACTCCATGGTGGGTGCTTATTCTCTGTGCTTCAACTTCCTTCCACCAGGGAAAGAAAGGAATATCTATGTCCCAGACTGAAGCAAGTCTTGGAAAACTCCTTTGCTATATCCTTCCTTCTGAAGGAGGCAATAAGGAGCCCAAAGTTGAGGAGCCACCGATAGCCTCTGTCAGGCTCATGGAGGCTCTGCTGCAAAAGAAAACACCTTTTCTCTGCAAGGAGCAGGGAGCCAGGACACAGAAAAGCATGTTCCCAGCTGCCTGTCTGGAAAGACCAGCAGGGCTGTGAGGAGGAGGAGGCGGGTGTGGGAGAGACGGAGGCTAGCCTGTGATCTGGGTGTGAAAGAATCCACAGTTGAGCAGGATCAATAAAACAGTGCCAAGGCTTGCGATGAAGGGAGCAGAGAATAGGATGGTGGAGAGTAAAAGAGAAGGAGCCCCCCTACAGCTCCTGAGAAGAGAGGGGTAGGTAAAAAGGGAGCTCCGATACCACCAAGCCCACAGGAGACTCAATGGGTTGTCTCATTATTATGGTGAACAGAGAGAGCTCATGAGCTGGGAAAGATAGGAAGCTTTTATTTATTTTTTTTTTTAAGGAGCACAGCCTCTAGGAGGGTTTGTGCAGCTCAAACGCTTTTATTTTGTGCCAATTACTTATACAGGGTCTGCATTATTCCCGTAATCAGTCTAAATGAAAGTCAAACATGAAAGATTCCTAACAATGAGCTAATTGGAATGCCATTACCATTTAGATTTAATAAGGTATTTGTAATAATAAACTTGCCTCAGTCATTAGAGTTGTCTTATTCCTGCTCAGATCTCACAAGAGTGTAAGAGTTGACGTTTGTCGTTCGTTCCGCAGGACGTTGGGTATAACCTTCAAAACGTTATAGCCTCGCGGTGCTTAGGAAACATCAGGGACGGAAACAAAATCTACAGCCTGCTATTGTTCTGGCTGTGTCGAGCCCAGAGTTAGCAGGAATTGTGTTAAAACTCAACAGCAGATTATATCCCACATATCTTTCTTTATTTGCAGTCCAAACATCTTGTGGTTCAGAATGAGTCACTCAATGTAGCTGCATTCATTACTTGCATTGAGGTCTTGCTGAGGAACTTCAGTCTGGTTCCAGCGCTGCTAGGTACTACACAAGCACCGAGGGTCTTCGGCTTGCACAGCTTAAGACCTAAGCAATTAAGTCAACGCAAGCCTGATCTTGAAGCCAAGATGTCCCATCTACAGAGGTAAAAGCTAATTAGAGCTCCATGCATGCTTACTGTTGAGAAGGGCTCACAAAAAACATAATCTTGCTTTACCTTTATGGGCAAGCTGTTTTCACATAAAGCATACGTGAGCTCAAAGACCTGGTCTCACTATGCAGCCGGGGAGGTTTTATTCAACTGTAGTTCACACCACAAAAGCAAGGCGTAATCTTGGTGGGTATTTCATCTATTATGAAGGAAAAGAGCTTGGTATGAGCACTTTGTGCAGTCTGAGGGAATTCCAGTAGGAGTGGGCTGAAAAGGCAGAGGTTGAGCAGGTGTGTGTGTACATGTAGGAAGAAAGATAGAGCTAAATTAGCCAAAAAGCCAACAAAGACTGAAGGCAGCACAGACAATATAGAAAACATGATGCTGGGAACATTCTTTAAAACCAGTATGTAGCTTCTCCCTCCCTTTTCTTTTTGACCTCATCGCTCTCTACAACTACCTGAAAGGATGATGTGGAGAGGTTGGTGCTAGTCTCTTCTCAAGAGCAATTACTGATAGAACAAGAGGGAATGGGTTCAAGCTACAACAGATTTGATATTAGGAAAACATTTTTCACAGAAAGGGTGGTCAGGTACGGGAATGGGCTTCCCAGGGAGATGGTTGAGTCGCTATCCCTGGATATGTTTAAAGATCATTTGGATGAGGTGTTGAGGGATATGGTTTAGGGGTGAACTTGTAAGGTAGGGTAGATCATAGAATCATTAGGGATCAGAAGGGACCTCAAAAGATCATCTAGTCCAATCCCCCTGCCACAGCAGGATCACCTAGACCACTGGTTGGATTAGATGATCCCAAGGGTCTTTTCCAGCCAGAGTGATCCTGTGATTCTGTGATTCTCATCTCAGAAAGACACTTCAGGTATTTCTCCTCCTGAAAAGTTCCATGAAGTAACAAAAGGGGCAGCAGAATGCTTAATACCTGTTTTAATGGGAAGAAAAAGCCCACCAAATTCCCCAGGGATGTATCTTGGCACGGAGAAGCCTTACCTATCCGATAAACTGTGCTGCCATTAGCCACAGATGAGTTATGTTCTGCTGACACTCTGTGGTCCCAACAGCTAGTCCTGAATGATCTGACTCAACAGAAAACTTTGCACAATAGCTCAAATAAACGTCAAATCACTGGAAACTGGCAAAGATCGTGGAAATTTGGAATGTTCTATTTTGAGGACAGTCTTTTAATGCAATCTGACACTGGGGATTCAGCTGAACATTCGTAACGTCCAGGAAATTCTAGGCACAGTTGGTAAAATAACCAATGCTCTTATAAACCTACTTTTTTGCTCAAAGCTGTGTGTACTTCACGCCAAAAGGCTTTTCAGAAACGCAGGCCAAGAATCAATGGCCTTACGTTAACCATATGCCTGAGGACTGGGCTGGGTTGCAGGAGAAGAGCATGAAAATCAATAGCTTCCCTGGATGCTTTCATCGAAGACAGCTTGTCTAGGAGTTAAAATGTGCACCTAAAATTCAGACATTCTTGCTCTTGACAGTCTGGTTAAATTCCCTTCTCTTTTTCTAATTCACTTTGCACATTAGCAGAAAATACGATGCTCGTTACCTAGATCACAGCAATGTTCCGAAGCTTAATTTTTTGAGAGGTGTTTTGGGACCCCTGTATGAAAAGCGCTATAAATATACACGTTCTTAGTAGTATTTAATTTACTTCCTTTACAGTTCCTTTGAGCCAACACATGTTGCCAAAAATGCAATATTCTCTAAGATGTCTTTTCTTCTTATATCTATCTGGAGACCAGGACATATCCCAGCCTTATAAAGCATCCGATATTGATGTATCCACATGCCATGCGTATATATAACTAAGGCGATCGGATGCCTTTTCTTTCTTCCCCCTCTGCAGGAACCCAGGCTTGCTCAATGTACAAGATGGACGTGCTTAGCAAATGAGGCAGCTGTTCCATTTTTATTTTTATGCTCATTGTTTGCAGCGTGGCCACATGTCTCATAGAGCACATACCATCCAACCTTTGTAGTGCATCAGACAAGGCTCCACCGTACCTCACTCACTTGGAGCACCCACCTCCGCCCTGCTCCCTGAATCAACATACAGATGTGATCACACAATCAGGGACTGGATCGTAAGAAAGATTTAACTTCATCATTTCCAAACTTCATTTTCCAACCTGAGGTTTTCTTTCCATAGAAGATTTTGTTGAGAATACCTAGGGATGTAGAGGTTTTTAATAATAGAACTCTTGTAGCTGAGTGCTAGCAGCCACTTGGGTTACTGTAAGGATCAACCTACCTCCAGAGCTGCTCTGGTTTTTCTCTTCTACGTTGTGTCATGGAGCCCAAACACATTCTTGTTAGTTCTCCTAATGAAATGTGCAGCAGATCTGCCTGTGCACCCTTTCCTCACAGAACGGGTGGTTAGACACTGGAATGGACTGTCCAGGGAAGTGATGGAGTTGCCATCCCTGGGGGTGTTTGAGAAAAGATTAGATGTGGCACTTAGTACCATGGCCTCTCTGATGTTGTGGTGCTGGTTTCATGGGCTGGACGTGATGATCTTAGAGGGCTTTTCCAGCCTCTGTGATTCTATGACACTTGTCATGTGTCTGGTCATAACAAGATAAGCCTGTTACCACCTCTGTGTGATGGAGGCAGGAGGACATGAATAAAGCATCACCACTTGTTATATTCCCCATTTTTTTACCAGTTTTCACGAAGGACTTTGTTCCACTCTTCTGTAACGTTACTAGTAGAGACACCTTTTAATTTTGTTAAGTTAGCCATGCTCAGAATCTGTCCCATAGTGTCTGAATAGAATATCCCAAATAGCTTTTACTGGTTAACCAAGTGACCTGGATCTGGACGAGAAAAATCAGAAAACTTCATTTTACAGAATCATAGAACTGTTAAGGCTGGAAAATACCTCTAAGGTCATCAAGACAGCCCATGATCTACCATCACCACAACCTAGACTATGGCACTAAGTGCTGCATCCAGTTTTTTCTTAGACAGCTCCAGGAAGGAGGACTCCACCACTGCCCTAGGTAGTCCACTCCAATGTCTAATCACTCCTTCTGTGAGGAAGTGCTTCCTGGCATCCAGCCTAACCCTCCTCTGGTGCAGCTTCAGACTCTGCCCTCTCGTCTTATCACTAGTTGCCTGAGAGAAGACACTGACCCCCACCTGTCTACAACTTCCCTTCAGGTACTTACAGAGAGTAGTAAGGTAGCCCCTGAGTGTCCTTTTGTCCAGATTTAGGAGCAGCCTGGAGAAGAACAGGGGAGTTACAGCACTGGATGCAGAATTGCCTAACTTCTGCATCTTCAAGGCCAAACACGTTTGGCACACGGAGATGGCAAGAGAGCAGCAACTTACGTATAGGCAAAGCAAAAGGCCAAGGGATTAATCTTGCAAAGATTCACACACACGTATCTTCACACTTGTGATCAGGGACAGTAGTTTTGGTAGCACCTTGGCTTCAGGAGGCTTCTAAGTATGCAATATGAGCCTGCTGCTTTAGTACACAGTGTGTTAAACTGCTGCCGTGAGCACACTCCAGGAGTAAACTGTGTGCTGCAACGGGCTGTGGACTCAACAATTTCTGCAGGCAGAGCAGATAGAGAGCTGTCCTCTGCTTGGCAGAATTTCTAGTGTAATGTGAGGTAATCACAGAACATTAGGAAGGCACCTCAAAAGATCATCTAGTCCAATCCCCCTTCCAGAGCAGAGCCACCTAGACCAAGTCACGCAGGAACATATCCAGGTGGGTTTTAAATGTCTCCAGAGAAGGAGACTCCACAACCCCCCTGGGCAGCCCCTTCCAGTGCTCTGTCACCCTCACAGTGAAGAAGTTCATTTTCATATTGATGTGCAACCTTCTATGTTCCATCACTGTCTATGTCCCTACCACTGTTCCATCACCATTCCCCAGGATACCATCTGCCTTTTGACACCCCGCTCCTGACAGGACTGCACATCTCCATTCACCCCCCCCATGCCCATTGCATTGTGCACACTGCATTAAGCAAACACAGGGCTCAGATCTGCAGGGTCTGGGTCCTTGGCCAAAGTCCCCATGTCATTAGGATCCTCCTGATCATCTATCCTTATCATATAAAGCACAATGGAGCCCACTATTCTGACTGGGGCCTCTAGAATCTCTCTAATATAAATAGTAATGACTATAATTATTAACCATTACTGTGATTATTATGATTATAATTAATAATCATAATAATGAATCATTATAATTACTCCACTAAATGACAAGCCCTACTTCCTCCAGCGAGCTTCAGAAGCACACAGAATGAGCTGTTGTCTAGCGAATCTCAAACACTTCTGCACTTAAAACTCCAAGCATCTCGGTTCATTTTAAGGACTTCCATCCTGTATTTCATTTTGAAATCTGCAGCTGCCTTGAATTGTGACCAGTGGAGTCCTGCTACCATATGCAATGTCTTTTGCTTAAAATCCAGCAGAACCATGAGCAAGCAGAGATTGGCAAGGAGAAGGAATGTGCATATGGATATTACTCGAAGGACGGAAAGCCAGCTATGCCTAGAATTGCATTTTTCCATCTCAGATTTACAACTGAAAGTAATTCAGTTCATTGAAGAGCATTTTCAGAAAGCTCAAATAAAACGGTGAGTGTAAAGGCTGCAGACACTTGAAAGAGAGGCAGTTCATCATGCTCTTCCACGTGGCTCTCGCAGTCCTTAGGCATGACTGCTTTGGCACAGTCAGCTCAGAACAAGGCAGGGGAGTGTTTAAAATGCAATAATCCAGTCTTTAATTTGCACTTATGGTGCAGGGATTTTCTCCTGTGATGAGACACATGTCCAGGGCCACATGGCTAAGACATGCTAACTGTGTGGCTCGGTGTTCTATCTGAAATAAGAATTTGAAATCTGGTCAGCAGCACAGAGGGTGTGGAACACATGCCTGTAGGAACCTGCTGGAGTCACAGGACGTATTGCATAGCTGCCTTTGGTTACTGGGCTGGTGGGAGTCACCGAACCCCTTCTCAGGCAGAAACTGATCCTGCAGAACATAAAATCCACCCAGGAGCTGTCATTGTCTGGGATGTTCTGAAGGAGGACCACATACTGGCAAAGTAGAGGAATCACAGAATCACAGAACATTAGGGATTGGAACAGATCTCAAAAGTTCATCTAGTCCAACCCCCCTGCCACAGCAGGATCACCTAGATCCAGTTGCACAGGAACATATCCAGGCAGGTTTTAAACCTCTCCAGAGGAGACACCACCACCTCCCTGGGCAGCCCCTTCCAGCACTCTGTCACCCTCACCGTGAAGAAGTCCTGTTAGATTTTTAAGGAAAAATATTTGCAATAAGGTCGTTGATAAGACTCGATGCTTGTGACTTGAAATCTTATACCTGTCACTGTATCTGGGCACATGCATTTGCTGTGGTGCATTTCTTAGCTACTGTGTAGTTGCTGCCATTCCTGTGTTACTCAGTATGAGGATAGTACAGGAAAACTTTTGTGTTGCCTTCTCAATTGTTGGTGTCTTTATATTTTTAGTATATTTTGGAAGGAAAAGCTGACTAAAAAGGGCCTCTCTGTTTCTGCACCAGGAATCGACCTGCAAACAGCTCATTCACCTGGATGTGTTCCTGTGTGACTTGGTCTAGGTGGTCCTGCTGTGGCAGGGGGATTGCACTGGATGATCTTTTGAGGTCCCTTCCAATCCATAATGGTCTGTGATTCTGTGAAAGAAAGTCAGAACATCCACACAGCAGCTCCTCTGTAGGCAAAACACTGAAGGAAAACCAACCTAAGAACAGTATTGAAGAATATTTGAGTTATTAAAGAATAGTTAAGCTGATAGCTAAGAACAGTCAGGAACCGATTGGGGGGATCAACAAAATCTACAATAGCTGTGCACTGATTTATAAGTTCAGTACAGGGATCTAGAATTACGCAAGCAGAGACATGAAGGATTGGTTTTATTTATTGTATCTTTTATATATTATATCTTTTATATATTATATCTTTTATGTCTGTGTAACTATTAACAGGTTAGACTTCCAGAGGGTGTATGCATGTGCAAGGTATCACTATGATAAGAGCAGCTTGATGCTGACTGTAACCCCTTCCTGTGATAACTGCCCAGAGGACCAGTGCAAGTGCCTCTTCACTTTGTGCAGCCACCACACCAGGAGAGGCAGGGACCTTCCTGACAGTGGTTATGCCTCGTTGAGGAAAAACATTTGTGAGCTTAGAAGAAGCTAAAAAGATAAGTAACTAATATGGTTTAACTATAGCAGGTTGGAACTTGGAGCAGGGTTTAGCCATTACTTACCCTGTTCCTATTTGCAGCGGTTGATAGGCACTCGGTATTGTGAAATAAAAAGATTAGGACATAAGTCCTGGAGGTTTTGAAGTGTTTAATTCTATTAACTGCTGGCTAGAGTGAGGAACCAAAATAGCAGCTTGGGTCTGGGCTCAGGACTCTTCACCGAGGAAGCAGGATTCCTTCAGAGTGAGCTCCTGGGAAATCCCAAATGAACACCAGTGACAGGACTGACACCCAAACTCTTCAGGAAGGATGATTTTTTCTGTAGCACGTGCTCTGAGGTGGTGGGAGCACAGAGGAGATGGGGCCTAGGGCAGTCAGAGCTTCTTCAACCAAACACGTGGATGTATAGATTATTTAATCACCAGACTGTTTAGGAGAATTTCTAGTCTCTCTTCAACCCCTCATACTGACATCTCTGATGTGTGATACCATTTAGACGGAAAAGAGAATCCATTTAAAGCCTAAATTGTCCAATTACTTTTTAGATGCCTGAGAGCAGCTCAGAGTTCAAGCACACTGCTCTTAAAACTCTCCTAAATGAGAGGCCATGAGGCGGTGGGGTGGGCAAGTGAAAGACTGTTAAAGAACATTATGTTTTGAAGGATGTGGTTTTCAAACTGACATGAACAGTTTTTTAACTAGAAATGTAACTTAATATGGGTCAAGTTTTCCAAACTGGGGTGTGTATAGAGCCAGATACATGCAGGAAAAAAACCAAAACCAAACGTGGGACAGTTTAGCTCCTACCCTGACTGTGTGGCGATACTCCCTGAACATCTGGCAGTTCCTTGCAGGAACCAAGAGCTCCCAAATGCTGCTCTCAGCCTCACTTCAAAATCCAGGCTTGCAGAGCACTGTGTGGGCTGCTGATCAACATGGAGTGACTCTGCCTGCAGTTGCAGCTTGAATGTGGAGGGAGGAGGGAAGACTTTCGGACTGATTCTTCTGAACCACTTGAGGCTGCCAGTTAGGTTTTGCGATTCACAAAGTTGCCCTCTTGTTATAAATAAACATTTCTCCTCATGACAGTGACACAGGGACTGGGCTAGAGAGCCTTGCTGATTTCATTTATTTATCTCATTCCTGGCATATCAGTACCGTTGAAAGACACGCACTCTTGCCTCCTTATACTTTTTGCCAAGCCACAACCACAAACCATCTTTACAACCCCAAAGCGCTTTTGGCAGTTGTGACACAGAACGTATGGCTCATGTGGTAAAATGTGCTGGCAAGTTCCCTATAGGCTCCATCCAGCTCTCCCTTACGCAAAGAATTTGATGCCAGATAGCAGCTGTTGTGTTGAGGCTGCTCAGTATCGCACTAATCAGTCCTGTCTCATCCTTGCTTTCCCCGTGCCTGTCTCCACCTGCTGTTTTCTTTTCCTATTTATTTTTTTTTTCCTTCTCTTTTTTTGCATCTTAGATTAAGAGTGGAAGTGCTCTGGGGCAGGGACCATCCTTTTGTCTTTCTGTCTGTGCCGCCGTCTGCCTGCCTGGCACCACAGCAATGCCAAGCTGGCGCCTGATGCTCACCAGCAGGTTACGTGGACAGTGACCTGAAAACTGGCTGCTGCTAGGAAAAAACACAGCTCTGTGGAAACTTTCCATGAACTTCTTGAGGGCAGTGTAGCACTGCTCTGCTTAACTGGAAGAATTTGCATAGCAGAGCCCTGACCGTTTATTTATCTCCTTTGGCTGCCTGTGTGTTGTGTAGTTTTGCTTGGTAGTTGCTGGTGTTTCTGACTGAAATTGCTGAACATTTTTATGGCCCAGGGAAGTTGCCCAACAGACAGCCTTAAGGGAAGAGTTTGCTCTGAAACAATGACACTCCACATCTCCAAAACACATCTGACAGCAAGAATCATGCTGACAGCAAGAATTGTGCTTGGAGGTGAAGATGGAGTCCGTCTTTGGTTAGAGTGTAATCTCCAGTCTTGTATGACCAACGAGAAAGGCTGGGTTTGAGCAGATACATATCTACAAGCACTTCACCTCTCCCATCCCTTTCAGACAGCTCCCCTGGCTACTGGCACGTTGTGATTAAGGTGAAGGAGGAAACTGTGGATGGAGTATAACCATTCCTTATCCCTTGCCTGCGACTCTTCACACAAAGGACAGCAGATGAGGAATCAGTGTATATTGAAGAAAAAGAGTTGTAAACATCAGGAAAAATATGAAACTAATTAAATCTAGTGTGACTGATTCCCTCTAAGGACATAGTTTTCTTCATTTTGACCATGGTTATGGGTTATATAGCATCATCATCATAAAGGGAACCTGGTAGCAAGCTCACATGGCCATTTTTGATGACTTGCTAACTATTCAATTGTCCTAAGTATTCATACTTAGGGATTTTCTGTAAGCAGTATTAATGAAGCATTGCTCATAGTGACGCAGTAGCTCAGAGAGCAGGTTTTGCAATGCAATTCCTAAATTGCCTACATGAGACACCTTCACTGTGACTGTCCTGCTTCTGTGGCTTGTCCTAGGCTTTGCTTTTTGACATTCTTGATATGTCTATACCAAATAACAGGCAGTGGTGCATGACAGTGCTCTTGCCTAAGACCGAAGGAAAGAAAGCAAAATGAGAAATACTACTCAAGAGCTAAATGTTATCATTAAGTCATCGTGCAGGAAAGTTTAATCTTGCATGGTGTGTTCCAAGAGACATTTTACCAGTGACTTTAACCAGAGAAGAAAATAATGGATAAACAGTACAGTGGAGTTAGGAGTGTCCTTTTGTCCTCAGCTTCACCTGTTTCTTTATCACCTATTTCTTGCAGTAGTTTTGGCCCTTTCTCTTCTTGTTTTGTTCAAGACACAGACACTTATTTTGCCCTTGTTCTTAGACCCCTCTGCCACGGGTTGTCATCAGTGCACTTAAGAGGAGCCTGGCATAACTAAGCCCTAATCTTTGACAAGATCTGCAAGGCAAATGAATAACCTGTAGCCAAACTCTTCTCCATGAAGACTGTTAGATGCCAAAATATCAGAGTTCAATTGAGTTGCACTTCAGTACACAGTGCACTGATGTTGTTCTTGAAAGCTGAGGTTCCTTCAGGATCCTGGGTGTTCATATGCAGCTTTAAATGTAGAACCACCGAACATTAGAGATGGTATCATCTAGTCAATCCCCCTGCCACAGCGGGATCACCTGTCATTTTGAGGTGTCCAAAGCAGGCAAGAATCAGCCTTGCTCGAGTCAAGCACTGCATCTTCCAAAAGTCGCCCACCCCTGCAGGGACGTTCTGCATCTTGTGCTTCAGACCAGGTCAGCCACAAGTGGGCACTGTCCCACCGCAGACCTGGCAGCAGCGCGGCAGCAGCAGGCCGGGTCGCTCAGAGATTTGCAAACCAGAGTTAGGAGCTGAGCTCTCCACAAGAAGGAAACCAAAGCTCCAGGGACGATTCGCGGGTGGCCACCTCCGCTTATGCTTTACGGAGCACATATTTTAAAAGAAATACTACGGCCACCTAAGCAGAGACCAAAACGGTACTGAAACATAAGTGATGCTCATTGCTTTGTCAGCGTCAATTGGAAAAGCAGTTGTTCCCGGCTGTGCTGCTCTCAAGCACACACCCTGCCTGCTATGCTGAACGGCTCTGCTTCATCCTGACTTGCTTCCAAATGCTCATTCCTCTGCACGTCCCAGTGTGCCACTGGAAGTTGCAGCCACTTCTGCTGGTTTCTATCCAGCTAGGCTACACAATTCACCAGTTCGTGAGAAGCCTCCCATTTACCAAAACTGTAATATTTTAGCCATTACGAGCATTTCTAGCAATTAAAGCTGCCGCATAGTTGGGTCAAAGACATGGTTGTTCTGTTTGCTGCTGTCTCCCATTAGGAATTTAGTTGCCTAAAACTTTCCATGCTGTCCAGCAGAGCGAAATGGGCTGTTGACGGCTATGTGCTATTTTTTCAACTGCACTGGGATAGAATGTGTTTGGTAGAATATTTTCACACTGAATGGCAAATGATCCCATGCAGCTATTCTTTTCTTCTCAGCAAATATTTTCCATCTCTGGTCTCCAAACGGTTAAATGAAAGACAGCCAGTAAAACGGAGATCTCTTTAATCCTGGGATAGGCAATTGCAAACAGAATAGAGGACATCAACCTCTCTTTATTTCCCGTTTAGGACCTGGAGGTGAAAAGCCAATATTCCTCTGCTAGCTGCATCTAGCTAAACAGACGCTGGATCACACGTGTTCATTGTAGTCCGCTCTGCCAGTCTACGGAGAGCAGAAATACTTGCACACTAAAATAAGTTGCTCTCTCCCTCAAACCCACAAACTTTGACTTCCAAACCAGGTGGCTCCAGCGCCAAATGCCCATAACACTGGTTTTAAAGCCTCTGTACCTGTTCTTGTTTCTCTTGATAAAGTGGAGAGGGACATGTGCCTCGTAGGCCTCAGTCCCACCACTGTAAGTGACCCGGACCCGAATACGTGACTCTGGGCTTGCATGAGAGGGGACAGTGATTGGGGATGCTGAGGGCAGGGTGCTTGCACATGAAGTTGTAGGCAAGAGGTGCAGGGAGGACTGGGGAATGGCGGAGTTTTGTCAGATGGATAAGGGGAGGCTGCTGAAGAGAGGAGCAAAGTCTGTGGTTGAATTTATTTGCAGATGGGCTCAGTCCGTGTTTCTATACAAGGGGCAGAGCAAAGGGTTCTGAGGAGCGCAGGGGGAGAGAAGCCCTGTAAAGGGCAGTAACTGAGCCCAGAAGGGACCCCCCTGGCTCCACGAGTGTAGTAAATTATGGCTGAGCCATGCATCTCCAGCCCCGCTGTCGGGACCTAGCCCCAGTCCCGGCCACCCAGGCACTCACCAAGCTCCGCAAGTGACCCTTTCACCAAGTCCCTGTGGCGGGGATACGGAAGATGTGGTGGCCTCGAGGAGCTGGTGGGGTAGCTCGTAAATCACCACGGGGGTCGCGGCCACGTTTAACAAACGACAGGTTTATTCACTATTATTTGTTCCTTAGTTTCTTTGCCCTTTGACTTTGCCGGATCACAACAGAAGAAGCCTCTCCTACTCCCTCACGAACTTTGCGGGGACATGTTGTTCCAGCCATCCAGCGGGTTCAGAGCCGAAGTCACAGCTAACTCCGGCTCTACTCTCGCTCCGCACTCACGGAGGCTGGAAAGAAGCACCGCGCCCGAAGCAGCGCAGCAGCCTCAATGAGGGGCTCAGAGGACCATAGTGAGGGTTTAAAGTACAGTCTGCTGAAGAAACAGAGCCAGGAGCTCCTACAATGGGCTATTTTCCATCCGTCGTGTAAAGAATGGTTAGCTGATGGCTTTCAAATTCAACGGAATACCTGCATGGACCCAAGGATAAATATTATTCTTTAGAAGAGCAATATGTAATTAAAAACTAATATTTAACAACTTAAACGCCTATCCTCTAGGAAATAACAGCCTTTCTTCGCAAAACCTCTGAGTCTGACTTCGCTTCCTCCTGTAAAATGAGGCCAGATTTAATTCTCCAAAGATCAGTGAGATCAAGTATTTCAGCGCTCAATTTACAGCTCCGGGGTATGTGGGACCCTTTCCCAGCTATCTGGGTAGGCTAGGAAATAACTCCGGGAAGGAGGAGGGGGGGAAAAGGAAGGAGGATTAATTCCCAAACACCGCAGTAACACCTGTAGTATTTCCTTAACTCAACGTCAGTGCGGTGACCGCCGGGAGCGGACTTGGCTGCAGCAGCGCGCAGTTAAATTGGAGCAGTAAAACGGCACAACCCTCGCAAACAAGTAAACAATCGAATAAATACTTCAGGGTAGCTCGTTTGTAAGGAACCGCCCTAATTTTGGAAGATCGCTTCGTGGAGTAGCTCGATCCTGTTCGTGATTCAAGCGGGGAACCAGGCGAGGTACCATCGGCCGTCTCCATAAACGTCCTCGCTTGTTGCGCGGAGTTGTTCGCCGGGCTGGAAGAAGCAAACTACAAATAAATCTGTTAGCTTAGCTTAAAAGAAAAAAAAAAACCCAAAGCAACAAACCATCAAACATTTTACCGACTGCTGCCCCCGGGGTCACGTACCGCTCCCCACCGCACCGCCCCGGCTCCTCTCTACAGTGTCACACCGCAGCCTATCTGTGAGCTTCCCCAAACTCTCCGCAATCTTCTCCCTATCCTCCCCCACTCCATTCTCCTGAATTAACAGCGAAAGGGGAGACTAGCCCTCCCGTGCTAACCTCCCGGGGAGGTGGGGAGCGGGCAATGGGGGGCCACTCTCCCTATCCGCAGAACCCCGGGGTGAGCTGCCTGGCTGCATCTCTGTCTGCAACGGTGCCTTCGCTCTAAAGATGCGGGGATCTGCGGGCAGCTCTGGCCGGGGCTCGGCTGCGCTGCGCTGGGAAGCTGCAGAGCAGATTTTCAGCAGCGAAGCTGTGTTGCGGCACTGCGTGTGGAGCAGATCCCTCGCAGCCTCACGCACTCCTACAAGGAGGTCCGGACTCCTGCTCTGCCTGCACGATCCTTTGCCTTGGGCTGTGAGGATCTTTCTGTCTCCGAGACCCCCGCGGCCCCCCGCCCGAATGCGGTGCAGTTCGCCTGCTGCCCCCGGAGCTCCGGCTGCCTTCTCCGACCAGCCATCTCAAAGATCCACTTTCTTTACCATAACACCTTTCTTTCCCCCTATTTTTTTTCTTTTTTCTTTCTCTGTAACTATCCATGGAAAGTGAAAAACAACCAGAGGTGGGCCATTCTAGAGCACAGAGCCCTATATACGCGCTCGCCTGCTCATATGGAGAAAATTATCCATCGAGTTCAGACTTTCGTGGGGCTGCAGCATCAAACAGCCCGGACCGAACAGGGACTGGGAAAGGAGTCTCTTCCCATTCCCAGAGCCGGAGAACGAAGTGAGGATATCCAGCTCCTAGGAGCCGCTACAGACCAGGCTGAACGCAGTGGCCCGGCAGCACAGCCCTGCCGGGATGGGCGTCTGGTGTCGCCGTCCTGCTCGCTAATCCTTCCCTGCTCCTTGGCACCGACCCTGGCACCAGGACATGAGGTGTGTCTGTATGCTTACAGAGAGATCTGGCCGCTCTGAAGGAGTCGACGGAGCACCACCATGTTCCCTCACAGCCTGGTGCTGAGGTGGGCGCCGCACCGATGCGGTAACTCCCCGCAGCGGCCTGTCGTTCCCCGTAGTTCGTGCGGTGAAAAGAGCAGGAGCAGCGGTGAGCGAGCTGTGTTCCCCTCGAGGGGAATGGCCGCCGAAGGACACGGGGAAAGGCAGGCAGCTCTGCTCCGGGTAGCCCCTCATTTGTGCGCTGCCCTGGGGTGAAGTTCTCTAAAGCTCTGAAATAAGTTTCCCTTACTTTTTCCCGCTTCCAGGAGAGGAAGAAAAAAACCCACCCTTAAAAGTGCCTTTAATTCAGAACCACTCTAGGGCTCAATACGGCTGTTGAATGGGAGGGAGCATCCAACACAGCGTAACGGATCGGTAACCCGATGGAATCGCACACACAGTTTAAGGAAAACTCCTCATGTTTATGTTTGACATAAATTATAAACGTAGGAAAAAAATACCCCAGCTCTGAGACATCCCCGGGCTATGCTGATTTTGCTTTAGGAACTCTGTTTTATTACAGCCTCTGTGACTTCCACAGTGCGCACATCCCTGCGAGCGTGAATATTTGGGAACACACATCAGCTAGGGAAAGAATTCGGCGAGGTTATGCGTGTCAAAGGGGGATACTTGTGTTTCTATTCCAAGATGCCACTGCAAGCAATTATGTACTTCTAGTCCTCGGGAAAAAAAAAAAAAATTAAATTTGTACGATTTAAAATGACATACATACAAATTAGTAGCCTAAATGACAATTTAATGTGCCAATACTGAATGGCTGCACTTTAGATGTTTGGAGAACTATTTGAGTTGTTCTTCCATCTCTCTTACTGCAAATTCCTTCTGCCCCACGCAGGTCACCGGAAGATGGATGGAGAGACAGGGAATGTGGAGGGAGGGGTGGGGTCGCAGATTGAATCCCCCCCAAAACAACTCTGCTCTTTGCATGCTCGCGATTCCCCTAACGATAGGCGAGAATGAACACAGGAAAAAAAATCAAAACAAAACGACCCGACCGCTGAGCAGAGGGAAGGGAAGGAGGTGACTCCCAGCAGAATTAACTTTCCACCAGGCTCGATCAGCAGGTCCCAGGTGAAGAGGTACTAGCCGCACCATCGTGTTTGCTGTTTCCCGGTAATACCCTCCAGTCAGGCCAGGCAAGGGCTTCCCACTGCGGGAGGCCAGAGCAGGAATCCCGCATATGGTGCTGTTTGTTGCAGGAAAACTCCTCGATCCTATGGAAGACAGCGACGACCCTTCCTGTTACCCAGCAAAATGCTTTATGAAATGAAAAGTAAAGACGCCTTCGTGCAGGATCGGGCCCTCCGGGAGCGCGTTAACAAGAAATAATGAACAAAACTGACCGTCCCAGTGAGAAACTAATAGCAGTCCTGGAGTAACAAAAAGCGCCGAACACAGCTAGCGATAAATCACGGTGTGGTTTTCAGTTTAAACTTGGAAACAAAACTTCTGAAGAAACGTTTTCGTTTGCTCCTGCGCCCCCCCACCCCGTACCGACAGTGGAGAGCTCAGACAAGAGGAAAGTTTAGGAAAGTGTAACTGACACCTCGAGCTGCCCCAGACGGAGGGTCCGCTGTGGGACCTGTTGGGGCTCTGCTGTGGGACCACCAGGGGCTCTGCGCTTTCCTGACGGTCGCGGAACAACAGATTGGCACTGATGTAGGACATTAGTGTAGGATATTAATTGGGCAGAGCGAGAAGAGCAGAGCCCGTCAGCAACCTCAAGGTCAACCTGTGTCCCCCTGCCCCCAGCCCCATTCGGCCAGGTAGAGAGCGGGGCGGGGGAGGTTATCTCACGGCCGGGGAGTTTCTGGTTTGGGATGCATCATCTTCCACCAAGAAAAATAACCTTCTGGTCCAAGAGGGTCCCCCGCACGCCCTTCCCAAGCAAACGCTACTACGGCCCCGTCGGAGGAGGCTCGGGCACTGACGAGCGGTTTCCCGTGGGATGCCTGGATACCTGCCTGGACTGAAGCTCTGCCTCTCGTTTAGTTTATTTTAAAATATTTTTTCAAGTCTGCCGAGTTCTCATCTAGGGAGAGCCTTCGTTGCAAACACGGGCTTTTACAGAGGAGCTGTGGCCCGAAACCCGCAGTTTCAGGAGTTCCCCGGGTAGATGATGCCGGGTAAAGCCCGTTTATCCGCGCACCGACTGTCGGGAAGGGGCAGACCCTGCCCGGTCTGAGGTACTGCCGACCCCCATTTGGTACGGAGCAGGGCGGACAGGGAAGGCTGGCGTGTTTCAAAATCGCCTCTCGCAACAGGTACGACTACAAGAAGTTGCCATACGTGGGATGCTGCAAGCCATGGTTTTGAACGAGGTGTGAAAACCGGCGCAGGGGCCGAACCCCAAGTCCGAGAGCGTTTCCGCAGTCAGTTTTCAGACGTACGACTGGTCTGGAGGGGAATACTTTAGAACAAAAATGTGTTTTTAAACTCAGAGCTCAAAATAAACTAACTGGCGGGGACCGCGCTTCAGAGAGTTTAAAGCCCGGGTGCGTGAATGCGTGTGCAAACGCACGCGTGGGTGCGTGTAGGTGTGTGCGGGTACACTGTGCAAATACAGTGGCTTAGTGTATTTATATATATTTATATTTATATTTATATATATAACGGAGCCCTAGGGCTCCTTGTCTCTTTTCCCAGCTCAGGTCCCCTCGAGGCCACGTATCCTGGTATTACAGGCTGGCCCTGCCCGAAACCGCAGCCGCCGGCGGGGCCGCGGGACGGGCGAAAACTGACGATCGGCCGGCAGGGGGCGCTGCAGCCCCGCAGATCCGCGGCTGCCGCCACCGCGCCCGCACAGGGAACGGGGCCGGGGGACACGGGCCGGGCAAAGAGCGGGCAGGGGTCGGGCAAAGAACAAGAAGAGATAGGGAAGGGACCGGGCAGGAGATTTGTGAAGGGATGCGTGTCGGGATCCGTCCCGTGGTGCGCTCCCTTGCCCGCTCCCGCACTCAGCTCCCCGATATTTTCTCCCGCTTCCTCCGCACATGTTGACGTTTAAAATGAGCCAGAATGTGGCACGGAAGAGTGAGGATTACAGTTTCATGTGTAAACCCTGGGATTTACTCTGTTTCTGTGTGTTCCGCGTTACTCACGTCATTTCGGAACCGCAAGTCCGACGGTCCCGAGGCGCAAATAGATTCGTCAAACAAAGCCGGAGCTGCCTGCGGCTGGCGAGCGCCGAGCTGGGCTTGTGCAGCCCCTAAGGCAGTCCCTCGCCGCTGGCCGGGGGTCCGCGGCCAGGTGAGAGGGTGTCAGAAGGTCAGGAGCGAGGGAGGAGGATGCTCTGAGTTAGTGTCAAAAAGAACCAAAAGCTGAATCGCCGGTTCCGGGTTGCTGCTCCTCGGGCCAGTGGGAGGGAACCCGGCCAGCGAGGCCGTTTCCAAGTCCCATCGTCAGTGTAAACGTCCACTGGTGGCATCAGCACTGGCCTGGCTTTTCAGGGCCGAAATAAGGCTGCGAGGTATTTAAGGCTGGTTCCCTGGATAAGAAGGCCCTTGGAAAATATCCCGCGTGTCAGCCCCCCTGGCTGCGTGGAGAGAGGGCCTGTTCACAGGTCTCTCCAGGACTCGAAGGGCAGCGACCTCCCTTCACTTCGGACGAGATCCACCTGCTCAGAGGAAGCCCTCGGGGGCTCCCAGCAGGGCAGGACCCCGGAATCACCCGGAGTCCCGCAGCTCTTTCCGGCTGAGGGTTCCCAGCTCGGCGGCCTGGGCTCCTGTTTCTACCGGCACGTACTGGGTTTTTGTGAAGGGCTCGCAGCACGCTCAGACACACTGACTGAGATTTAGGACGTCCAGAAACGAACTAAATTAAGCATTTCACCGACCCCTTTAATTCACGCAACCCTTCTTCCAGGCACGATCTACCTGAGCCACCTCTCCTCCCCGCTGTGAGCACAAATCCCTGGGATCGGAGAGAAAAGAGGGGGAAGGATCCCGCCTGGAAAAGAAAGTTAAGGGGAGGCTGAAACTTCCCTCACCGCCACCACTCCACCCGCCAAAGCTCAGCCTGGATCAGCCCATAAACAACCGTCTTACCCCGAGGTCTCTCGCATCTGAGGCCTTCCTCGCATTTTCTTCTTGGCTCGGCTTTTAAAAGATGAGTATTAGTTTGGAAATCCGAAGCCAGCGCCTTTGAGGCCAGCCATGTAATTTGACTGCGAATGTAGCGCACCCCTCCCTTCGAGAGAGGCTGCTTCTAAGTGCGCTTGGAACAGATCGGGGATTGCTGGGAAAGGAGCCCCTGCCAGATTTTCTCCTTGTAAGACGCCAAAAGGACAGCAAGAGCAGCCTGTCAAGACGCTGCATAGGAAAAGTTCAAGAGAGAAGCTCCGGGAGATGCTTCTGAGGCAGCCCAGGCTGGAGCTCGGCGGCCCCGGCCAGGACAGCACCGGGTCCGCATGGGCCGTGTTACGAACGAGAGGGGTCCACAAGAGACGGCCACGGCAACGAGTGAGAGAGCGATAGAGATATTCAGGGACAAGCGGAAAATCCTGGGAATTCCCGTCCCGAGTCCTCTTGGTTTTTATTCTGCCAGTCCCCGGCCTGTTTTCTCTCCGACAAAACCCAGAGAGAGATGGTGCTTCCCAAGGTTCTACTGCGGTTTCTCTGCATGTACAGAGCTCCGCCGCACACATACGTAGTAGATTCACATACAAATACATATATATATACACACACACACATATGTACGTATGCGGGCAGGAGTCGGTGCGGTGCGGGGAGCTCCTGGTTGCTGCGGCCGAGCCCACCAGCTTTCCCGAGCGAAATCTGACTTGGCATGGCAGAGCTCCCCGCTGCAGCTGCAACTCCTCCGCTGAGCTCCAGAGACGCGGGACCCCTCTCTTTGAGAAGGGATTTCAGGCTAAAGGATATTTCCTCGGCCGTAAAGAGGGTCAAGGGGAATTTATCGAGCATTTTGGAGAGTTATCCCCGCTCTCTCTCTATGTGATGGCTTTTTCACACGGATATAATTCCTCCCTCCCCAACTGCTAAATTACTCGATGCAGTTTTCAAAGGAGCCCCGTGATTATGTCAGGATGTCTGTAGGAAAAAAAAAAAAAAAAAGAAAGAAAAAAGGAGTTGAAGTTTTTCCAGTCAAGATTCGTATTGCAGTCCCTGGGAAGTGTAAATGCGCAGATGCAGAACAAGGCTCTTCCTAGGAGAAGTTTCTCTTTCTGGTTTGTTTTGGAGGTTTTTTTGATTGGGGTTTTTTGCTGAGGAACGAAGACCCCGGCCGAAATCAGCACATCAAACACTCGTATTTAGAGCACTTTCTTAGCCTCACTCAGGTCAATAACCCCAGGTCTCTGCAAGAAGAGCGTTGCTGCCAGTTGAGAGGGGAAAAGTTGCACGGAAAAGGGGCGAGGGAACTTTGAAAGTTAAAAGCCACAAACGGGGCCGGCAGCAAATCCCTCTCTCATCAGCGGAACACAGCGGGGCCGGAGACCTTCGCCCAGCTATCTGCGGGCAGGAGAGATTTTTCCTAAACGTGTGAGACCCTGGGAGAAGGGCTCCTGGCTGCAAAATCTGTTAGAAGACTGCGATTATGCCGTACGAAACACCTCTCTCACTTTGTCTCTGCACTCATACGGGGACGGATGTCTATACGTACAGCCGCCCCACGCCTGGAGAACAGATTTACATTTCAGATGGAAAGTGAACTTCTCCCCCTCCCTCCCTAAAACGCGCCCAGCGCGGGGTGCACAAAGGAAAACACGTCCCCAAACAAAGGAGCACAAACCCCATCGTCTCTGCGTCACTTATATTCGGTCACTTATACTCAGTCACTTATGTTCGGTCCGTCGTTTGGGTGTTGTGTTAAAACACATCGGTTAGCCTCGAACAGGCGATTTTTGGAGAGAGAGGGAAGGGCGAAGACAGTTCCGCTCGCCCTTTGCTGGAAAGAAGCGATGACCGTTTAGAGAGCAATTAATAATTTTAAGCGTATTTTAATGCAGCGGAGTAACGGATTTTTTGTGTAAAAAGTGGAAAGAAAATAGAAAACAAAGTCCGGGAAGGAAGGAAAGAAACGCTAGACTGGTTTTAAGAGTCCCTCCATCCCTCGGTTCAACAGAAACATTAATTTACATTAGCAATTCCGCATCTTTAAGATAAATTACACAACGGCGTAATAGATTTAAAGTACGCCAGATTTTTTTTATCATTAATTGTAAATGTGCAAAATACCTGCTGGTACTTCACTTTAGAAGAATGTAATTGGCAAAAATGGGAGGCTGATGAATAGATAATAGATCCTTAACTACCAATAAACAGTAAGCACCAGCCAAGAGTATTAGGATGTGATCATAATTATTCTGCAGCCCCAGCCAATGGGAGGAGGAGAACTCAGCCCTAAAATCATCCCCGGACCCAAAGGTAATCGCGAAAATACGGACAAGGCTGGAACCGGGGACTTGCTCCCCTGTCCCGTGTGTGAGGGCCTGGCGTGTCCCAGCTCTGCATCATGCAGCTGCGCCCCGCTTTGTTTTCCGCACCGCGCGGTGCGGGGTGTGCGGAAGAACCAAGGGGGGATAAGTAAGTTCGGAGGAGGAGGAGGGCAACGGAACATTTCTCGAGCGGGGCATCTCTCTCCAACGCCCCAGGGCTGATCCAGGTAACCTCGCCGGGCTGAGAGCACCCGAGAGGTGGCAGGGAGAGGGGTGTCACGCTGCCGGAGCAGCCCTAACATCCCCCCTCCCCCAATCCCGATGGGACATGCAGCGGTGACCGCCGCAACGCGCCCTCTTTTCCCCCGCCCCGCGCTGTCCCTCCTCCCTCTGCCGTGTCCCCCCTACCTTGATCGCCGGATTTGGGGGGGGGAGGGGGTGGGAGCANGCCTCCGCTCCATCCCTCCCGATGGCTCTGCCCGGCGCTCGCCTCCCCTCTGACGCACTTTAAAGAGTCTCCCCCCTTCAACCTCAAGGCGAGTAATAGCGACCAATCATCAAGCCATTTACCAGGCTTCAGAGGAAGCTGTTTATGTGATCCCAGCACTAATTAGGCTCATGAACTAACAAATCGTTTGCACAACTTGTGAAGGGGCCGATCACATCCATGGATTGTCTTTGGACTTAGGGAGGGGGGGTGGGGGGGGCGACCGCCTTTTCCTTGCAGGAGGGAAACTTCTCCCAGCAACTTTTTTTTCTCCCTCTCTGTGTGTGTGCGTGTGGGGTGTGTGTGTGTGCGTGTGTGTCTCTCCCTTTTGGGTACCGCTGGCTGCCGCTGCCTCCTTCTCCTCCAGCCCCTGTCTATTTATGTGTGTATCTATCCCTCCTCAAGTCACTCCCTGCTGCAAACTTCCCCGGATCGTCTCCCGCGCACCAGAGAGAGCCAGGCAGAGATTGGGTCGGGGACTCTCGCCGCGGCAGCATGTTCCAGCCCACACCCAAGCGGTGTTTCACCATCGAGTCGCTGGTGGCCAAAGACAGCCCCTTGCCCGCGTCTCGCTCCGAGGATCCGATCCGGCCGGCAGCGCTCAGCTATGCCAACTCCAGCCCGATGAACCCTTTTCTCAACGGCTTCCACTCCACTGGCAGGGGGGTCTACTCCAACCCGGACTTGGTCTTTGCAGAGGCCGTCTCCCACCCGCCTAACCCGGCCGTGCCGGTCCATCCCGTACCCCCTCCCCACGCCCTGGCTGCCCACCCGCTGCCCGCTTCGCACTCCACGCACCCGCTCTTCGCCTCGCAGCAAAGGGACCCCTCCACCTTCTACCCCTGGCTAATACACCGCTACCGGTATCTGGGCCACAGGTTCCAAGGTACGTGAAACTTCTTTTCCCCACCTCCCTTCGAGCCATCCCTCCATCCTCCGGCGGCCCCGGGAGCGCGGGAGGGCGGCCGCTGCCCGGAGCCGCCGGCTCGGCTCGGCTGGGCCAAGGGTCTTTTGTGGTTGCCTCCCCCCGCCCCGCTCCAAACTTTCGGAGCTGTCAGAGCCGAGGGATCTGGGCTTGGTTTTGCTCTGCTTCGTTCCCCGGTTTGTTTTGGTTTCCCTGGGAGGAGGGGTGCAGGCGGGAAGGCAAGGCCAGCCGGGACTTCTGCGGCTTTCTCGCCCCGATTTAAGCAGGGGCCAAAAAAAAGTGGATTTTTTTGTTGTTGTTCCTGTGGGTTAAAAGCTCCCGAGGAAGCCTTCCCGCAGAGAGAGGAACGGAGGGGTCGTGGGGTTCAGGATCCCCCGGGAAGGTGGCGGTGCTCGCGCCGGGCTGCCCGAGCCGCCGCCGCCGCCCCAACCCCGGCCGCTGCCCTTGTTAGAGGGGACGGAGTGGGGAGATGAAACAAACCCCAGAGAAAGCAGAAAGGGAAAAAAAAACCCCACAATTAAAATAATTCCAGCTCCGGAGCAGCGCGGGAAGCCGGGGCTGGGGCAGAGAGGGCGATTCCCTCCGTACGATCAGGGACGGGCTCCCGCCTGTCGAGCGATTAATAACCGGCTGAAAGAAAATAACCAAATCCAATGGCGCACAATCAATAAAATCCCCCTGGTTTAACCCTTTGCAGCCAGCAGGGTCTTCTCTGCAGTGTGATCCTATATCGGTCCTGCCATAGTGAGTCTAGCTCCTACCTTTTTCGTTACACACGCAAAAAAAAAAGAGGTGTATATGTATAAAACAATCAGCCTTCGCTTTGAGAGATCTATCCGTCACTTTTTTTCTCGGTATTTTTATTTATTAATTTGGAACGAAAACAAACCACCTGCAGTCTCCAGTTCCTCGGCCTTCTCAGCCGAGCCACTACACCCAGCTTGGAGAAGGAGCCGGTCTCTCTGAAGCCAGGAGGACTGAGACACAAAATGGATTATCAACCTCTTCAGAATAAAATTACAGGTTTCGCTCACCAAATTATTTGTCGCAGTCATCAGGCGACTGGTAAAGGCGGCACATGAAAGGCGGAAATGTCCTGGTGTTGAGCCACAGCCTGATTTTAAACACACCCTCCTCCTCCTCCTCCTGCAATGATTTTTATTGCACTTACGGGAGACAGAACCTCGGTGCCTTCCTCACCTTGGAAGGACCGACTTAGAGCAGCGGTACAGGGCCAGCCCAGGGGGGAAGACCCACCGAAAAGCCCCGCTTGGCACCCCCATGTCCCGTAGCAGGCCTCTCAGGATGCTCCCGTGGTCTCCCTGAAGTTTGTTTCGTTATTTCCCCGGCGGTGACCGCAGCGAGCAGGGCCACGGTGGTGGCGGCAGCCCCCGCTCCGTAGGGGCACCCCCTTCCCCTCACCTCGGCAAAACGTAGGGGAGCAGGGGTAAAAGGCCCTGGGCCGAGTTTCGGGCGAGAGGCCGGGGAATGGGACGGAAGGTCCTGGACAGTGGCCGGAGCCGGGGGTGGTGGTGGGGAGCTCTGCTGGGTCCGCACAGGGAGGATGCAGATGACTGCCGATCGCGGCAAGTTGTGAAGCTGCCGGTGGGCGAGGGGAAGGGGGCAGCGGTGGGGTGAAGCCACAAGCACAGCAGCCGGGCTCTGGCCAATTCTTTTCTTTTATCTTTTTTTTTTTTGTTGTTGTTTTGTTGTTATTGTGTTTTAGTATTTTCTTTTCTCCCAGACTTCCATTCCCCTACTCCTTCCCTCCTCCTCTATTTGTCGAAGGAAAATGTAATACAAAAGAGGCACTGTAAAAAACATTTAAAGCCATAAATCAGATTTCTCCTGTGGATAGTGGTGGGAAACAACAATTGTTAGGCTAAAACGTCTTCTCGGGTGCCTTTACGGAAGGTGTTTTGCTCATCTCTGTTTTACCCTATTGCCTAGGGAATGAAACCAGCCCGGAGAGCTTCTTATTGCACAATGCACTGGCCAGGAAACCCAAACGGATCCGTACAGCTTTCTCTCCATCCCAATTACTGAGACTGGAACATGCCTTTGAGAAGAACCATTATGTAGTGGGAGCAGAGAGAAAACAGCTGGCACATAGCCTCAGCCTCACGGAAACTCAGGTAAGTGGGAAACCGGGAGCGGGCAGCTGAGAAAGCGAAAGTACTGGGATCTCCTTGGGAAAACCCACCCGGGCGGCCCGGAGATGTGGGTAAATCCTGAGAGTGTTTAGGCCTCTACAGCTGAGCCGGTGGAGCTGGGTGAGGGGTCTTCCCCGGCCCTGGGGGGATTCTAACCTCCTCTCCTGTTGGTGAGAGGCATCGCCCGGGCCTGGGGTCGCGGGAAGCTGCTGCTCTGGGGCTGGTTTGGGGCTCCCCCGGAGAGCGTCAGCACCAGCCTCGTCCCGAGCGGGAATGGGCTCGGTGGGCTCTGCGATCTGTACAGGAAAGGAGATCATTTTATTGCGGGACCGGTGTGACCCTCAAGAAGCAGTTGAATGTTAGGGAAAAAGACCTCAAAACAAAAAGCAATGGGGAGACCCTCCCCTCTTTCGACCCTATGGCAGAAATACATTTTCTGGGGTGATTTTTCACTTGTTTCCAGCACCGCGACTGGCAGCGGGGCTGTGAGGAGCAGGTTCAGGAGGGCCTAAAGATGAAAAATAAAAGCAGAGGAATTATTAACTTAGTAGAGGAATTATTAACTACAAGGAATCCCCCATTCTCTTGCTCAACACCCCCCCACACCCCTTCTCTGCTCCCCCCGCGCTGGGCTGGCTGCGGTCCAGAACCGCACCGGAGACTGTTTCGATCGTCTATCTGGAGGGGACGATTCGCGACGTTTCTTCTCCGGTTTGTCCCGGGGCGAGAGGTCTCGGTGGGTACTGCAGCCGGACAGGTCAAGGGGTGTCGGTGAGCGCGGAGGATAGTCCCCGCGACGGCGAGACCCCCGGCCGTCGCGCCCGCTGCGAGGGCGTTTTACACGCGGTTTTCTCCCGGCCGGAGGAAAAGCTGAGAGTTTGGGGGGGCTGTTTGTTGTTGTTGTTGTTTTGTCGGGCTTTTGTTTTGCGCCCTTCCAGGAGACTCATGGAAAGAGGGCTCCAGATGGGGATTGTCTCTGCTACAGTATGTGGCACTGTACTTAAAAAAAAAAAAAAAAGGAAGCCAAAATACCCAGCCGCAGCCTAGTTCAAAGTTCCCAGTAAACACAGCGTTCTCTGGGAGGATTAAGTTGTAACACTTTTTTTTTTTTTTTAACTCCTTTTCGTGGGGGAAGCAATAAAGAGGTTGGAGCTTTTGTTTTAAAATGTCTCCCTAACAAAACAATAAAAAGGGATCGCCACTTTTATGAGGTTCTCCGAACAAGGGACCGGTCACAGGCTTATTTCCACTGGAAAGCTGTATTTAAGGTGGTCTTTGTGCTGCTTGATTCCGAAGCTGGTTGGGGTCTTTTGTCCGGATGTCAAACCCCCAGTCCCCTACAAATGAGCTCCCTTTTGGGAGATCAGCGTGCAGAAATGAACCGTCCTCCCCTTCAATTAGCAAACTAAAAGCAAATTAAACTCACCCCTTGTTCCCCCCTCAGCTTTTTAATGGGGGACTTTTGGAGAATATGAAAATGGAGCAGAGATGTGTGTCCGGCCAGGCAGGTCTCTGTTCTGAAGAGGCAGCGAAGCGGGTTAAACCAGCTTATTAAAATGCTCCAGTTCCTTTTTCCCCCCTTGCTGGGGCCTTTATCAGGCACTTTCAGACAGAACCAGAGTTTAAACTGCTTTAAAAAAAAAAAAATGTTTACCTTTGGCCGCTACAAGGAGTGTGGCCGGCCCTGGAGATAGCTCCCAGATCAATACTATCTGTAATTAAAGCCCTGAAGTCAGCTGCCGGATGGTTAAGTCAGATTTATTCGGCGCTGAACAAATTCAGGGGGATATTTACGATGGCACTTACAGGTCTCGCCTCGCTACGGTCGCTCCTGGACGGCGCGTCAGGGGGAGATGCTGCGGGTAGCTCCGGACCTTTTTCTTTTCTGTGTTTTTTCTTTCGTTTTATTCGCTTTTCCAAGAGGGGAAAAATCTCATCCTGCCTCCTCACGACCCCATCCCGACAGCCTGTGAGGAGGGATGAGGCCCTCCTCTGTCTTGTCCCGACAGCCGGGCCAGGCCCGGAGGTACCGGGGGTCGCATCGCAGCCGGTCCGGCCTCCCCCGGTTCGTTCTGCCGGTGCCGGAGGCTGCCAGACACTTCGGTAACAAGAGTCCCGACGGCGGGTCCGGTGTGTTGACAACCCACCCCCGTGCTTCCTTTGCCTCGCGTGGGGGTACACGGCGCGGGGCTTACTCGTGCGCGGAAAATCCGCGCTCCTGCGCCAGGTGCACCCAGCGGTGCCGGGAGAGGAACCGCGCACAGGCAGCCGTGCGGCTGCCCAAGCCGACACGCGTGGGGCCACTAGAGGTGTATGGTGGGTGTGAGACAGCTTGTGTCTTGCCGAGGGGGCCGGTTAGGTGGCACACGGGACCCGGCTCTGCTCACACCCCCTCCAGGCGGGGCAGCGGGCAGGGAGTGCGCGCAGCATATGGAGCAGGACAGGGCATGGAGCAGACAGGGAAGGAAGCAGACGGGCAGCACCGGCGTAACACTAACGCCCGGTGCCTTTCCTCCCTCCCGCAGGTAAAAGTATGGTTTCAGAACAGACGGACAAAGTTCAAGCGGCAAAAGTTGGAGGAGGAAGGTTCAGACTCACAACAGAAGAAAAAAGGGACTCATCACATTAACCGGTGGAGAATCGCCACCAAACAAGCCAGTCCAGAGGAAATTGACGTCACGTCGGACGATTAAAAACTAGCGCTTTTGGACTTTTCAAAGCCAGGCATCCCACCAACAGAAAGTGTTAAAGCTCACACACACCCCCGGCGTGGCGGCGCGGGGAAGGGACACGGAGATCTTCATTAAAAAAGCGATTCCCGCCTGGAAGGGCAGCTGGGAGCGAGCGAGGGCGAAAGGTCCGGACTGTGGCACTGCCGGCACCGCTCTGGCAAGGGGGGATCTGTCAATCCAAGCCAAAACACCGGGACGAGGTGATTGACAGGTATTCCGTTTCTCGCAGTCCACTTTTAAAAGCATAACGTCAAAAAACTAAAAAAAAAAAGTGAAAAAATCTTTAAAAGAAAAAAAACCCAAACTAGAAACAAAAAAATCCCCAAACCAAACCAGAAAAATTATCACCTTACAGGACATTTTGCACTTCACAGTTTTTTCCGTCTTTGAAAGAGAAAATTCCCATAAGCAGCCAAAACCCCTCACCTGTTTCAGAAACTTGAATTGCATGTGGAAAGCCGTCTAGGCTTAAAAAAAAAAAAGAGAGAGAAAACAAAGAAAAAAATGGAAAAAAATTACCCCTGGTTCCTAAAGACAGAAATGAATTGTAATTTTTTTCCCTTTAAGACAGGTTCTGTGTGCTTTTTAATTTTATTTTACGAGAAATGTGCAGTCTGTAAACATTTTATGATAACTTCTGGCGTCAAAGTGTTTGTGAAAGCTAAATGAAGTAGCAGTAACAAAGCATAGTGTTCCTTCCGGATGGACAGACACGGTGGGGCAGGGAAGGGACGGGAGGGAAAAGGGAAGGGGGGGGCGGGGAGGACGGGGTGGTTGGGGCTGGTCGTAACTTTTGCTGCCAAAAACAAAAATTCAAATCAAATTATAACACCCTTCCCCCCGCCCCGACTTCTTATCCCCATTGCAAAACCGGATGATTTTTTAAGATTAATAAAGTGCAAACCCAGCGACCAGGTTTGGCGATGGGGAAATCATCCCAGGCTGGGAGCATCCAGAGAAAAGGGACTTAAAATCGCTGATAGATTTTTTTTTAAATTTTTTTTTTAAATGGCCATTTTCATTGGGGCAATTTTCAAGCACTGACCTTATAATATTCCGAGATCATAGAGCTACTAAAAAAAACAAGTGACAAATGTTTCCTTCATGTCTCCTATACCAGAATGTAAATATTTTTGTGTTTTGTGTTTAATTTGTTAGAATTCTAACACACTATATACTTCCAAGAAGTATGTCATTGTCAATATTTTGTCAATAAAGATTTATCAATATGCCCTAATTTTTTAAGCAATATTTTTCACCCCCTTCCCCTCCAAAATTTATCGGAAACCTGTGGTTTCCTCCAGTCCCACACCTCGTTTTTAGCCCCGCGATACTAGCCGGCGCTCCGCGGACGCTCCGCACATTCCTGCGGCCGTACCAGCGTTTCCTTAATGGACTCACTGCCTGGCGTATAGACCTCTAAAAATAACCCACAAGGACCCACTTGCTGTAAAGAAACACCTTTTAAAATAAGAACAACAGCGACAACCACCCCAACCCCTTCCCTGGCTGGAAGCTGAAGCGCGAACCGGCTATTTAAGGGAGATTGGAGCTGGGGAACTGGTCCGCGCTTGGCAAAATAGGTGGTTTATTTAGCGGGAGAGGGTTTGTTTTTTTTTTTTTCCCCCCCGTCTTTTCCATTTCATCGGCAGGTCGTTGCCGTGAGGAGCAGGTCCTGAGCCACGGCCGCTGCTCTCGGAGAGCGATCCTGGGCACCGGGTGAAACACTGACGTTAAAGATGTGGAGGGGGAAGAAGGAAGAAAGGAAAAAAGTTGCTCTGGGTCCTTGAGGAAACTCGCTGGTTTTCTGGGGGTACACAGTTGTTTTTTCATGCTTCATTTGCTCCTTAGCCTGATAGACTGCATTAATCAGTTTTATTTCCATTGATAGAGAAACCTCGTCTGCTCTGTTCGAGCTACAAAGAATCCTGCAAGCTTTTGTGAAAGTGCAAATCAGTTTAGGCAATTATCATACCAGGAATATGAAGGGGAAAGAGGAGGCATTGCCCAGTGGTCTCCTTTAATCTCTTAATCCGTGGATCCAGGGGGGCTAGTTGGACATAATTTAGGACAATCTGACTACCCTTTACACTGTGATAAGGCGAAGTTACAATGCATCGCGAAAATACGAGCTTTGTTAAACATCCTGCCTTGAAAAGTTAAGATTAGACATTCTGTGCACGTGTTGGCTCTATCGGGTGCTATGTAAATTTTTATTTTATTTTTTCTTTTAAAAAAGGTCTAATTTTATTAATTTTTTTGAAAACATTGCTCTTTATACAGTCCCGGTGACTTTCCATTCACCAGCACTACAAATATGAGAGAGGCCCAGGCAGGGTATAGGGCGCATGTCGCAATGCAGTCCTTTCCATTTAAAACCTAAGCTAATTATTTAGTAGAGCTATTCCCAAGGTAAACTTCTCGTTGCGTTTCTCCTCTCCTCGAACAGCTGATGGTGCAGATCGTGAAACCAAGCGGGGCGCAGATTTCACCTTAACTCGCCCAAGTTGCCTTGCGCTCCACTTCAAACCCATGCAAATGCTCAAACATTAAACGGATCGCGGCTGAACAGCAGACTTGGGCCTTTCTAGAAATTGTTTCCCATCTTGATAAAAGGCTTATTTCTGCAGGAACCATATAGTATTTTTTTTCTTTACTTTTTTTAAAAAAAAAAAAAAAAAACCGTGAGGGAAGAGAGGGAGAGAGGGGAAAAAAATTAAGCGTCCTATGTAGCGTAACAGCAATAAAATCTTCAGAGAATGCCATTAGCTTTGAAAAAAAACCCTAAAAGCTTTATTACAAACCAAGCTTTGAAAATAGGGGGGATTAGGAGTCTGAAAGGGTCCCACAATGGTTAGAAGAAAAGGTTTCATGCTAATGAGGTTAATGCCCTTTGTATCTCAGGACTCCACAACTTCATTACTCCCTATCTCCGGCTGCACCAAGCGGCTCAGAACACTGCAATCCACTCCAGCTCTCCCCTGCCTTGCCTAGAGAAGGATTTGATAGCAGCTCTGTTCAAACTAGATAATTATATCTTTTCAAGTCGGAATTAAGATAAAGAAAGTGAAGCAAAGGCGGCTAGCCTTGATCCACTGCAAACAAATTTGGCGCACTTTCTAGTCTCTCTCCCCCTGCCTCAATAGGCAGGACAGTCAGCTTATTAGACCCTCATTTGCTTTATTAATTCATCTATTTAAAGTGGCAGGATTAGAGAGAGGGAGAGAGAGGCAGAGTCTAATGTGGGACAGTGGATGCCAGGCAACGTGGAAATATAAATATTGGCGAGATGCTATCCGAGCGGGTGTTTAAAAATACATTTTATATTAAATAACTGAGAGGGCTGGGGGTGTAGTTCGGGTGGCGAATTCCAGACTCGGGCAGATTTTTACCGCTCTTTCGAAGGAAATCCTGGTGCCGTGGGCTTGCTGTTTCCACGCCCCCCCCCACCCCCCCAACTCAAGGCGAAGACTGCTGGACCCGCGGAAAGTCCGCTGCTGTCCACGCCTTGATGGGGATTCGGTCAGGTTGACCCACGGGTTGGACAGAGGGCTACAGTCCTCGCGGACGTCCCTAGCCGGCCCCTTTGGACTGGGGGACGACCCGCGCGCGCGGAGCGGTGCACGCTGTCCTGCGCATAGGTACTGGCGAGTGGCAGCAAGTGGGTCCGCCTGTTTTTGCGCTGTCTCCCTCTCCCATCCCTTTACACTGTCTATAGACTAACGGGGGTGCAGCCCGACACCAGCCCTTCTCCCGTGTGTCCAAGCCGAGCAACGACCTTCAGGAGCAGGGTGTTGCGCCGGTGCCTCCCTGTCCAGCGGGGAAAGGAATCGGGGAGAGGCAAGAGGCTGGGGGTTTGTCAAATCCTGACTTGCAGTTCCCCACAGCCCTTGCCCGGCTCTGCTCCGGGATCTGTCCTCACCGACACTGGATTTTAACCCTTTCCCTTCGAACAAAACCAGCGGTACCCAGCCCCTCCGTGAGTACTTCCCGCAGAGAGATTCGGACCCCTGACGCAAGAGTGAACAAGCATCCACCCGCATCCACCCCTATCTCTGCCACTGGACCAGCGGCCAGGAGCCTTTTGAAGACCTCGTTTGGTTGTGTTTCCAAACGCTGTTTATTTACCGCTTCACCGTCTGATGAATCGCGCTATTACTTAGCAGGGCTTGGCGGAAATTAGCGGTCCCCTCTAATTAGCCCCCAGCCTATCTGCTGAGCCTCGAAGGAAACAGGCAGAGCAGCTCCGGCCAGAGCGAACCGATTCCCTGATAACCGGGATTCTCCCAGCCCCCGCATCCGTCAGCATCATTGCTCCCAGCTCATACGGCGATTGATTTACTTCTCCAAAGAGTCCCGCTGCGAGGGGAACGCGGGAGTTTAGAGAACCTCCTGACCTCAGTCCTAACCTCCTTCCTGACCATCCCTTCTCCTGGAGGGACACCCTCAGCCAGGGAAACCCGGGCCGTTGTCCACGCTGGAAAGCCAAAGAGTCATTAATCACCTTTCCTCGCTCGATTTTAATTTGCCTTTCGCAATTGGCGCCTGTTGCAGGGAAGACGACCTGTCGGCTGCCAGCGAAATCCCCGGTAGCCCACTCGGTCCCCTGTTCCCATGGTGGGGCCGCGGCTGCCCCATCCCAACTGGTGCCCCAGCAAGGTAGGCGCAGCCCTCCTCGCAGGTGGCTTTCCCGGCCCTGGAGCCAGGCAAAGCGGGCTCTGCCTCCTTCCTCCCTCCTCTTCTTCCTCCCCACCGTGGGGCCTCTCGGCCCCGCTGCCTCGGGAGCCCCATCTTCCCTGCACGGCCCGGCTGGTGTCCGGGATGCTGCGGGGGCTCCGGGCGAGCATTTATAGAGCCGCTCGCCATCGCCCACGGCTGGACCTGACGTCAGGAAGAACTTGATCTCGCCCGCTTTGCTCCTGCTTCTGAAACTGATCCTTGAAATGAGAGAACAGACTCTACACAATTCCCATGGCCTTGACATAAGGTACAGCGATAAATATACACCACTAATGAGCAATTACCATATAATCACCTTCCAATTAGCTCGCATAATGATGAATTAAACATTCTAGCCTGCTGGATTAGGTTTCTTACTTTGTATATTATTTACGAAGGCTAGCTGCTGCTGAGCACCAAATATCAAATTAGATAGGGAATTTTCACTTGGGGGTAATTATGCATTCAGTGCATGCCCGGAGTTTTTGTCACCAGCTAAGAAAAGTGTGTTGGCAGGTAGTGTCCATCCTTTTCTCTCTTCCCTTTTTGATGTCGTAAAACAAAAGTCCACGCTTTTCCACCAGTGCTCCGCTCGTCATGTTAATCCTTCTGCCTTCCCTGAGGCTGGACAGACAGGAAAACTGACCGACTTTTTTTTCCCTGGGACGGTTAAATAATGAAGAGCGGGCAGAGGTAGGAGCTGGGGAAAGCAGAGGAACTCTCAGGGACACGGTCCTCTCGCCTCATGGTTGCACCATCCCTGGGAGATGGGGAAGAACCCGGCCCGTTTTCCTGGACAGGTAGAAACGCCCGAGTCTTCCCTTCCCTCGGGAGTGGTGGGGACCGGAGGGGACGTCACCCCGCAACCCCCGCCATGCTTCCCACTCAGATCCAGCTGTCACCCTCCCGCGGGTGACTCTTTGCCGTTCTGAGCTAGGTGCTCCAGAACCATCGACTTGCCACCGGATTCGGGCTGGGGCTTGGGTGAGGGAGTGGGAAAGGATTTGGGCTCTGGGTGCCGATTCCCGCTGGAAGAGGGAGCGAGACGAGAAGCAGCAGCCCTGTAAGAGCAGAGGAGGATGATCAGGGCTGGCAGGCGGAGGTCAGGCTCTCGGGAGTTCCCAGCATCAGGAGAGGATAGAGGGACGGGGAGTGAGTCTCGCAGCCTCTCTGTGCACGTAGGACCCCAGTTCGGAACTGCCTGGCTTTTGTTGATTTAAGCTGGACCCTTAATGTTTTCTTAATTGAGCGCCTGAGTGTGAGTAAACCTCTGCGAGGCGTTTACAACCCGGCCATAAAGTGGAAGCGGAGGCTCTCCCGCCTCTTGCTCTGCCTGAAAACGTTGGCTGGGGACTGGAAGAGGGTCAGATAGTCGCCTCACAACCCAACAAGGAATCCACGGGCTTAGCCAGATTCTTGCTCGGCTTACTTTTTTACAAGGGTTTTCCCCTAGAAAGGAGAGGGAACACTCGTGGCTCTTCTTTCTCAACTTCCCTCTCTCCTATCTGACACGTGAAGCTCTGGAAAGTCTCAGCGATTCCCAGACAGGGAAAGGAACAGGCCAACAGAAGAGCAGTGCTCGGCTCCACCATCCTTTTATTTTTTTTTCCCTAAGAATAATGTTTTGTATTAAAAAAAAAAAAGGAATTCAAAACAATTTCTGTCCTCGAGTGAAAGTGTTGACTGAAGGAGTGTTGGTGACCTGGCCCCAGACAAACTCAGATAAGATGCGGAAACTCATCAGTCAACTCCCAGGAGTCTGGAAGCAGCAGCTGATCCAAGCCTCTACGTAGTGAGGAGGTGCTGCCTTCCCATGTTTTTGTGACTTTCGTTCTTTGTGGCCTGCGTTCACAGAAAGTCCTGACTTTCTCTGTAAGGCAGGAGAAACGCAGCCACCACTCTTATCTTTGAATCAGCGAGCTGGTATCAGAGGCAGGGAAGAAAGTGCATTCCTGTGGGCTGCGAGAGTGCGATATGCCCAGATAAACTCGGTGATCTCATTTATAACCCCGCGAACGCGGCTATTTTATTTGGCATATGAATGTCGAGGGAGACGTTTACCGTGATGGGATGTTTAGGATCCATGTAGGAATGATTATATAGGCTATTTCAGAGAGTCACCCCCTGTGTCACCCTCCTCGTCCCGGCAAACTCGTTGCTTTTCTGAAGCGGTCTGTAAGCCCGACTGGTACTCGCTTTCCTGCGGGTTGCTAAATGTCACTGCTCAGAGTCCTGAGAGAGGAGTGGAAGAAGAAAATTTGATCTGGAAAAGTAACGGCTGTTCAAATCAAACGTTACAAGGTCTTTTTATAAGAATAACGTTCTCTTATTTTAATTCCCAGGGAAGGCAACCTAATAGGAAACCAGATCCTCGTTGAAATATTGACTAAAATCTGTGAGGAAGAGAGAGAAAAAGAAAAAAGGAGAAATCAAAAGTGAAACAGTGAGGAAGCGATAGGGGTAAAGAGAGAAATGAGAGAAAGAGAAAGAAAGAGAGAAAAGAAGGAAAAAGGAAGGAAGGAAGGAAGGAAGGAAGGAAGGAAACAACAGTCATGTGTGAAAGGAGAAGCCAATGTGCAATATGTTATAGGGACATTGGTAGCGGGAAATAACGGGAAAGATCTTGAGTTCAGCATTGGTCTGGCTCGAAAATTGACGCAAATTTGTCTTTGGGGGAGTCGAGGGCTTTTAGAAATCCGCTTTCTTTCCACCACTGTGGAAGAACCCTGAGGGGTTGGCCTCGGTCTCTTCTCCCTGGCAAATCAAGCCCGAAGAGCCCCGATCGGCAAAGCATGGCCAAGGGGCTGGAGCGGCTCTGCCTGGGCAGCACGGAGCACCGACGGTCAGGGCAGGGTGGTCCCACGTCGGGGGCCCCTTTCCTCTGCCCGGTGGTTGCTTCTCTTGCCCAGGAGCCCGACCCTTGGGCTCGGGACGGCAGGAAGGGAGATGGAGGCTGCCCGCCCCGGGCAGCCATGTCCTCCATGTCGGGGACCCCCTCCCGCTGCCACCCCGCGCATTTCCATGGAAACCGCTGCAGCTGCAGATCAAAGTTTACCGGCAGCTCAGCCCCGAGTGCCCCGTCAGGGACCCACTAGACGTCCCCGCAGCTACCGGGAGAGGAGAGGGACGACGCCTTGGCCGTCGGTGGGCAGAAGCATAACCTTGGGGCACTTCTGCCGGGAAGAGCCGTTCTGGTGCCTTTTCCACTCTGGGCACGGGGGTGGGAGATGGGTGGCCCTGAGATGGGCGACAGCAAACAGGCGAGAGACATCGGCCTCCAACCCTCTGTCGCCCATCCCTTGCTGGGAAAAGGATGAAGATGTGGGGGCAAAACTGGTCCCTGCCCTCTTGTGCCCTCCCGAGAGCTTCACCCCTACCGTCTATCACCTCCCGCATCAAACCCAAGCTCCTCGACCCAGTGCCATGTCCCGTTAGGACCTGCAGCCCCGACCGAGTGCCCCCTCTCGCGAGACTGAACCGCTTCTTCTTTTTGGGGTATAAGAGCAGTCTCCCCGCTTGTCCCAGTGACTTAAATGAAAAAGGAGTAAAGGCAACGTTTACACCAGTTTGATTAAGGAGGAGTCTTGTAGCTTCAGGGGGGATCGCATCATTTCACATGAAATATTCATATTGGAGGTTTCCCGAGATGCTTCGTTTAATCATTCTCGCTGCCAACGAAGGGCTCTGGATTTTTACATATATGTAATTTGATTTTAATGTCCCCGCTTTTCCATCTGTACGTGTCCGGAAGGTAAGTCCCCTTGAGGCAGCCAGGGCTAGGAAACACTCCCCATCCCGGGCGGGGATGCTCCAGTACGCGAGGAGCCGGGATCCGACCGCCCCCCCTGCACGCCCTTCCCTCCGGGGACGCTCAAACTGGGAAGGAGCCGCCCTGCCGCCCTGTCCCGGTAGGAGCCGGCGGAGCCCTCGGCAGCCTCCCGCGGAAGGCGGGGAGCGCCCACGGGTGCGCAGCTCCCTCTCTCAGCCCTTCCAGCCTCGCCCTCGGTTTCACTCTCTGCCCCTGCTCCCCCACCGAGCGGTTTCGCATTCAGCTGGTGAATTAGAGCAATTATACATTCCCGTTTAAAAGAAAGAAAGAACAAGAAAGAAAAAAAGCCGGCAGAAAACAAAACACACAGGAGGAAAAGAATGTGCCATCGACTAATTTAAACCAGTTCAAGTGGAAGGGCTGTCAATTCTTTAAGTAAATGATGCTATGTTGATTCAGATGTTTCTTGCCGTAATTGCTGTCTGAGGGGGAAGAGCAGAGGCTCAAACCCGGCGGCTGGCAGCAGCAACGGGAGGGAAGTGCTGGCTCAGGGCCGCTTCTCCTTTCGCTCCCCGGCTGAGCAGGTTGGACGGGCGGAGGGGATGACTCCTCCCAGGCAAATAGTCTGCTTCAGGTCGTACTGTCAGCATGGGGCTGAAGGAAAGCTAAAAGGAAGGGGAAAGGACACTTCCCCCCCAAATGATGAGCCCTGCTCCCCCCCTGGATATAGACAGGCAGACTTCTCTATCAATCACACTTTTTATTGGGTGTCACCAGCTGGGGTGTTGGGAGAGAAGTGCATGTTAAATGATGCCATTAGACTGTAGTGGAACAAGCAGAGACGAGGTAATTGGCAGCAATTCTCAGACCCAGTCCGGTGACCTGTTAATCTGTTGCCACGAGCACTCAGCCAGGGGGAAAAAAAAGCCAAAGCCGCAAAATGGAGAAAAAGTCTTTTGACTTATCTCAGATCTGGTCGGCTTGTTAATATTCCACTCACCAAGGAAAAAGGTCTCTGGGGGTTCGATCAGGCCGTTACTCCATTTGCTAAGCATAAAATATTATCGGTGGTTTATTTTGTTCTCCCAGGTTTTTTCGTTTATTTTATTTATTTATTTCTTCCTTTCCTTTGGATCACACAAGGTTTGTCACTTGATTGTTGGAACGATCAGCTGGAGAGTCTCTGGAGAGCAGGGAGCATTGCTCAACAGTTCTCTCTTCCCACTTCCCAGCCAGAGAGCAGCTGTGTGATCAGGAAGTTTGGGAGGTACATGCAGGCCTTCACCCCTCCAGAAACTTGGCTGACATAAACCTCCCTCCTTCATTCATAATAAAGCAGGGAAGGAGTTGCTGTCCTGTTCTCGCAGGCAGGACTGTTTGGGTGGAAGCCTTTGCACAGCCCTTGGATCTTGGACCAAATATCCACTGTGGCTAGAGGTGTGAAACAGAAACTTAAACAGGATGAAAGCAGCTGTTTAATAAACAATTCCTTCACAAGGTTGCTTGGCATCTGAAAGATGAGATAGGCCCTTGAGTAGCTCAAAGGAAATGAAATTTTTACAGGTGTTTTGGAATCAGTGATGTTTTGAAGAGCTGAGGGTAGGAGAAACGACTCCACTCAAGTTTGAATTGTTTTACAAAAACCCACAATCAGAGGGGACCCACAGAACTGCCATCATAATGTATTTTTTTCAGCACTAAGCAGGGCACATCAAGCGTGCTTATGTTTGCTTTGCTTCACTGTGGTTTCTCAGCCTTCCTTGATTTTTTTCTTAAACCATAAGTGTCATCAGGACACCTTCCTAAACATTAACTGTGGCATCTTGCCACAAACACAGGGCTGAGAGCGGTGACCCTTACTCAACAGTAAATCCTTTCTGAAATGGCTGCTGGGTCCCACACAAGGAGATTCAGGGTATCTTCCATCACTCATGGATACTTCAAGTGGCTAAGTTTATGACTTCTTCGTTGCTGATGAGCTGTTCTCTCCCTCTCTTTCTCACACACATGCAGGCAGACAAGATCTCCTTAGAACACACTTCGATCTGAGTCCGAACCCATGAATAAATTACACAGATGGGTTTCATTGCTTCTATATTTGCTACATCTAACACACCAGCAAAAGCGCTCAGCTCATTAGTAGAGACAATACTGGAGAGGTCTAATGTAGGAGTGAAAGAAGTGCTTAGTTTATTCCCCTAATGTGGCTGATGGCTGACTGAACCACCGTGATTTACACCAGACCTTTCCCTTAATGTGACACACATCAACAAATCTTGTGAGAAAGCCCAAAACATGACTACATGACAGCATTAAAAATAGCTCCCTTACAAAGATTAAATTACATATTTTGGAAAGTTTCTAACTATGTGCATCTCATGACACTAGTTTGATGCTGAAGGACTGGTTTTTTTTTTTACAAGCCAAAAGTGCAATCCAGTAGCAGCTACACCACTCCAGTGGGTGTATGTAGCACGTCTGAGCTACACGTGAAGGATCAGTAAATCTATGTCCCCTAAAATAAAGGGTTTGCATTTTATCTTACAAATGAAGACCAGCAAATTATTTATAGCCTTTATTCCACACTGGCACCACTTTTTCTTAGCTTTTTAGGGTGACATAAACCATCCGTTTTCCCCTGCCTACCCACTGTCACTGGAGAGTTATTAATTCAAGATTTGTCTTCCAAATGGAATCATCAGGTCAAGCACTGGAAACCTTTTCACTTCTTGCCCAGGGAGCAGGTATGATTGAAAGGCAAGGAATAAGGCTTTCTTGGACATTTATGCACGAAATCATGCAAAGTGTTTAGCTGTCATGCTCAGATGGGTGGAAGAAATAGTGGTTTTGGATTTCTCAATGAAGAGGACTTCTACTTGTGACAAATGAGGCTGCCTGGTGTTACAAGTGGTGTCAGAAGCCTTGATGTTCACTGTTGGGGTGTCATGGAGGTGACCTTACAGTGAGAGTCCTTACAGCTAACAGCACAGCAAATATGCCACTGATGAGTTTAAGATGCTTGGGGTTCAAGTGTGTCCTCTTTGCTCTACATTCCCAAGGCTATCTGGGCTTAGGTCTCTTTACTTTTGTGCCCCTGACTGATCCAGTCTCTGTGATCTATACACGGCCTGGAAAACCTTCAGACCACAAAGACCATTACCAGTTATACACCACTTGGACCACTTCCATTTAAGGAGAACCTCTTCCAGAGATGCTGCTCCACTGCTTGTTTGTACAGCCAGCAGTTTGGTCACATGAGGGTTGGTGCGTCCTCTTTGCTTCTCTGACCATTCCCAAAGCCTCCCTCTGTCTTAGGGACACTTGCTTTTGAAGAACTCACAGCCTGGTATAAAACAAACACAGGCACAGGCAAAACTCCTCTCAGAACCTGCAATTTCTGGTCTTTTCCTTACTTCAGCTCCATTTAGCATCTCAGTGAGAAATAGAGGGCAAGTTGGAAGGCTGGAAGCTTCTTCCAGTGTGTAACAATGGGAAAAGTGGGGGTTTGCTGTAGGAACCTGAGTCAAATCTCACTCAAGGGAATATGAAAATATTTAACCAGGTTCTAGGTCAATCCAAAATATTGCAGGGAGGAGAACACAAGTACTGTCTTATGTGTGTGCCATGTTTCTTGACATGGCCTGTGGCACTGATCCAAGTGGCAGCTGAATCCCATCGTGGCACCGATGATGATCTCAGTGTCTGCTACTGAGCTAACCAAAACACCAACCACCACCTTCAGTCTGTCTGGGAAACTGGGTTTATGCCAGGTGAAAATTTGTCCCCAGGTTACAAAAACTGGGAGTATGAACTTCAGAGAATATCTCTTAATGAAAAGAACCCCTTTAACCTCTGGGAAGAGGGGACCCAGTAGACCACCTTGCTAGTGCCCATCCTCCAGTACCCTCTGGCAGAGAATGTTGCTCTCTGTCATTCAAGTGAGATAAGTAGGGAAGATGACTATCTGCTCACAGGTATTTTCAAGCTAGTTTGGCAAACCAGAAAGACAAAACCTTTTGCTCTGTATTTGCAGGGCACCTAGCACAGCAAAGTCCTGGTCTCTTACTGGAGCTGCCAGGGACTTCTGCAGTAGAAATAGCAAGTACATAATGTGTCTGCTAGAGAGCTCACAAACCTCTCATGTTATTTATGTACTAAACTGAACAGCGTGGGCCAGATTTTGATCTTAGTTATTCTGGAGTAAGTGAGATATGGGTTTGGCCCCACATCCATAAGATCTATAGTCAATCAGTGTTTCTAATGTGCTCATCATGGAAATATCTTGGCATTGTGTGGCTGGCCCACTTCAGTGTGACTAGAATAGCAAAGCATTATATTAAGCAAACAGAACAGTTTGATTTATAGATTTGTGGTAAGAATAGTTCAGTTTTCCAGGGTGTTCAATTTAATTAACATTCTCCAGGGAAAAAACTGCTATTGTTTCCCTAACCACATGCCTTCCAATACAAAATAAACTCTTGCTGGTGTGTATGTGCTGCTTAATTATCCTAAATGGTTCCTTTTGAAAGTTGTCTATTGACCTGCGTCTACACTTCACAAGTGGAGCATGTCCTATTCACTCACGAGTGTGTATCTACCTGCACTGAGCTGGAAAGAGATACCAGATGAATTTTAACGCAGCCAAAACAAGGATGCAACCTGCTGCATGCAGCATTCCCCAGTGGTGTGTGTGAATAAAGCTGCAAGGACCATTTATAAAGCCGAATACATCACAGCAATGCCTGCAGAGTTCTAATTCCAGGCACTGCTCGATGTTTGCAGGTGTTTGGGGAGAAATCTAGAGCAAGGGGCTGTGCCTTGATGCTTCTGGAGAACCAAGCAGGTGAGTAGGGGACAGTTTGTCTAACCGGCTCACTAGATCCCAAATCCTGCTGCCGATATTCAGTTTGAGCTACTCCATGGTTTTGATGTGAGGGGAGTGAGCTCTAGCAAACACAGGTCTTGGCTACTCAGGTCTTGCTCGTGGTCTGTGTAAGTCACGATGTGGTTCTCACCAATGTGTCTCCTGACCTGCCATCTCCATTTTCCAGGCGCTCTTGTTGCTTTTCAAGAGCTCTGCGTTTCAGAAGAACGAGATGGTGGAGCTGTCTTGACTCCATTTAGTCCAGCACTTAAGTGGAAACAGAACTGGGCCAAGTGAGCATTGCAGTGTGGGATGACAGGAGGGCGAGTTTTCGCGTGGTTGAGTCAGTACTAAGAGCTGGCTGTAGCCGGCTCTGACTGAACACAATAAACAATTCCACTTGCAACATGCTGTACTATTTAAGGGCTCATAGATGCCAGTGGGAGTTTCACCCGAATAGCAGGCAAATAGCAGGTCCTTATTCTCTGTCGTGTCTCATGAAATATCACAGAGCCCTGCGTGTGCTGCAGAGGCAGATAACGGAGCGGCAGTGATAAGAGGAGTCGGGGAGGTGGACAGTGCAGCAGGGCACAGACCCCAATTCCTCACTGCTGGGGACTACTCTTCCTCTGGCTGGAGTGGTCCTGTCTGTACTGAAGCCATCTGGAAGATGCTCTATGGACGGCATTGCATGGGTCAGGGAAACTACACAAGAGACCCTAAACCCCACGAATCACAGAATCACAGAACATTAGGGATTGGAAGGGACCTTGATAGATTATCCAGTCCAATCCCCCTGCCAGAGCAGGACCACAAAGTCACGCAGGAACATATCCAGGTGGGTTTTAAACATCTCCAGAGAAGGAGACTCCACAACCACCCCGGGCATCCCCTTCCAGTGCTCTGTGCAGAAGGATTAACTGTAAAATACAGGACATGATTGCAATGATTCTTTTTAGTTTCAACATCTATTCTGTGACTGTCACTCCATGATTTTCACCTTCCAGTGACACCATCTCTTTTTTTCTTCTTTCGTGTGAAAAAAAGCAATAAAAATTGTAGGGAAATTAGGATTCTTTTTTTGATCTCTTTTGCAATGTGCAAGCAATTGACTGAATAGTCTCAGAGGACAAGCTGTGTGGGTCTCCTCCTGCAGTACTGCTGATTCAAACGTAAAGCAACAGGTTCAAATGTGTTCATGTGCTGGCTTATGAGATGTTAAAAAATAAACCGTGTCAAAACAAGTGGCAGATCTCCCTCCAATATCACTGCACGTAGTGTCCATAAATGTGGAGGCAGCTTTTCTGAGGATCATGTTTTAAACACATCTATATTGTATTAAGAGTCAAGGCCCAGTTTGGTAACAAGCTGTGAGACATCAAGGGTTCTTTTAATGAAGGATTCACGCTGGAAAAATGTATGTCACAAGGCACATGAATAGATGCCTCCATGATTATTAACCCTTTGCCTCCCGTGCACTGATTGAACTCAAATCTGCAGAAGGTGATTCTGGTGAAGACCTCCCCTCCAAACAGCCATTTCGGTGTCTTCGCACAACACCCCGAAACAAAGCGGCATCAGCAAAGATGCTTGAGGTTGGATTTGAATTTTGCTCTAGTTGACTGATACTATTTATACCCCGGGCTAATCAGAACCAGGGCTGTTTCATCATACTAAATGTCAGGAAAAATATATCATGTGCATCAAGGGAGAAATCTTGGCCCTGCTGAAGTCAATGGCAAAACTCCCATTGATTTCATTTGGGCCAGGATTTCACCCTGAATAAAAACTCATGTTTTATGCACAGTTTAAATGGCAATGAGTTTATCTGTGAGTATCTTTAAGAACTGTTTTGGAGAAAAACATATCATGAATAGCAATTGTGTACTTTACAGAGGAACTGATGCTTTCACAAGCAGCATAAAGACGTTGAAATGGGGTACATCAGGGCTGAAGCAGTATCGCAAGCAGTTGAGCAACTATTAGTAGTTGTAACTGACTCTGATTTAACGTCTTCAAACACAATTGCACAAATAAGCTCCTGGGTTTGCATCTGGATGATCCAAATGTGAATGTTTTTCCTTCTGGATGACGTAACAGCTCACCAGGACTCCAGTGCAACGGATGTAACATGCTTGATTTGATGAGTCTGTTGGACATGAGAAGGAGCTTACAGTCGTCTCTCTCTTTCTCTTGCTCCCACACTAATTGAATACAGTCCTATGGTCTGCCAAGGCTCACTGGGCTTGAGCAGGGAGCTCAAAGAAAGGAAGACCTGGTCTTTTCTGCACTGTTCTTGGCACAGAAGAAGCATAGATACCACAGTGGACTCTCAGCATCATAAAAAAGGTTTGAGGAAGCCCTCAGTTTCAGATTTATTCTTTTAAGTCAAAGATTTCTTATATTTCCTTGTTAGTGTTTTAAAGGAGCAAAGAGTCAGGATTTGTAAGCTTCCATATTCGTAGAAATGACATTCTACAGAGACAATCTGAGAGCAGAAAAATGGGCTTGTTTTCACTGGCTAATTAGTTCATGGTGCATATTTTTTCAGCTGTGTACTTAATACTTTGAAAAGTGTCATGGGATCAAGAAACTGGCTTTGCATGTCAGTCAAAAGAAAAGCCAGCATTAAAAACCCCTAAAAACATACGCAAACAACACCCAGTCATTGGAAAGCCCCTCGTTCCCACTTAAAGTGCCTTGAAAAGATATGTTGTACTCACAGAATCACTGAACATCAGGGATTGGAAGGGATCTTGAAAGATCATCCAGCCCAATTCCCCCACCACAGCAGGATCACCTAGACCAGGTCGCTCAGGAACGTATCCAGGTGGTTTTTAAATATCTCCAGGGAAGGAGACCCCACAACTCCCCTGGGCAGCCCGTTCCAGTCCTCTGTCACCCTCAATGAATCTCACTTCTCCTAACCAAAGCCATAAAGCTGGTGTACAAAATGTTCTCTTGTTTTGACCGGATCTATTCAAACCAATTAATTTTTCACAACTTTGTCTGCAAACCACACTGTGGCATCACTTCAACACCAACTGCCCATCTTGCACCGATACCATCAGTTCTGGAATACTTAGGTTTCCTCTGAGTTTAGAATGGGTCCCTTCCAAGTGCTTGCTTAGTCTGATCTTGTTTAAATTATGTGAAAGGATGAAATTATAGCCTTTGATGCTATGTTGCGAAAACTTTTCATCTATTTTGTTTGTAGCTTTCCTTTGACTGGTACAAGAAACAAAGCATGGGAAAATAGGCACATCATGACTTATGGGTGAGTGGCTAGTCACATTTGGAGCTAATTTGTTTTCCAAACATTTATACTTCCTAAGAAACAGTTTCTCCAAAAGAATAGCTCCTGGAAGTGGGTACAGCCCTGGTCAGAGAAGAGGAAAACATGACATTTGATGTAGTCACCTCAATTAAGGTCCTGTCCAATTAGGTTTAACAAGACAGGGTTAGAGAACTGTCCTAAAATATCCTGAGGAGAGGAAAATATTAGAGAACAAAGAAGCCTCTGGTCTCAAAGGACCAGGGCAAAGAATTTCAAACTATCTTGACAAATCAGTATAACCACAGCTTGATGGAGAGACAAAAATAGGATAACTCTGGCGCTGAGGATCGGCACTGCCATTAAAAAAGCAAACAAACAAATAAATCCTTTCACTTCTAGACCACTAACAAGACTCCATAAACCAGTTAGTCATGATCATCTGATAGTTATTGAACGTGTCCTCTCTGGAACACGCTGGTGGTCTAAACACTACCTTTAGGAGACGTTTGGCAGTAGTCAAACAGAAGAACTATTCTCTGCTTGGTGTTATTGTTGGCTGTCTCCATCGCAGGACCAAAGAACTGATGGAGCAGGCAATCAACAACGGTTTAAAAAAATCCCGACAATAGTTAATTCTGTTTATTATTAGCAATTCACAAGAGGAAATTTTTCAATTGTCTGAAGACGGCAGCGATTATCAGCCAAAGAGGATTCCTGTAAATCTGGGCTGAGATGAGGAACGCAAGCAGTGGTTGGATTAGGCAAGCAGCCGTGGCCGCTGATAATTTGGCTAACAGATTGAACAGGGATTGAACCAGGGCTGTCAGTGCTTCAGGCCTAAAAGCATCAGCTACTATCACATGAACCTTTGCAACCAGGAGCTGCAGCAGTTCCCCACCTGCCTGGAAATGCACTGCCGTGGGGAGGACACATCTTCACTCATGGGTTGTGTCCTTCTTCCTGGCTTAACCCCAGCTATTCAAACTCTGTTTGCATGTTGACTCCTCCAGAAGCAACATAAGTTTGGAAATGGCTCTGTCTCAAGCAAAAGTGTGAGCTGCACTGAGGCTGGACAAATGGAGTGTAGGGTGCAGTGGTCACAGCTCCTCTGTCCTGGCCTTGTCAGGGACTGATAACACACTCTAACCAGTGAGCTAGTGCACCAGGTCTGCCTTTGCTTTTCTGTCTTTGGATGAACAGAACGAAGCCATCACAAGGTCCATCACTCCCACCTTTTTTGTGGGCACTTCACCAGTGTTTCAAGAGGATTGTCAGCGCGTCCATGGTAAGGGTTGGAACGCAACAATTCGTCCTCCATACGTTGGCTCTAGAGTGGTCATTTAAATGAGTTTTGTATTCCGAGCTGATTTATGGGGGCTAAATTAATGTAATAAAACTTCCCAGGCCCTTTTCATGTGCATTATTGATAAAAACCCCCACTAAAAGAAATGTGAAAATCCATCTTTGTGAGCGTCAATAGTTGGTGGTGGCATCTGCTTTTCATTTAGCAGGATGACTGAAATGAATGTAAGTACAAAAAACTCAAGCAGCTGAATGTGTACGTCTCGTTGTGCAAAAATGGCCATTTCATCACTCACTGATAATAAGCCCTGATTTATTTGAACAGACTTTGAGGGTCTAGCTTCACTTCTCACCCAGGGCTTGAGTTCAGCAGGAGTTTTCCTTAGGCAGGGTCTTCAAGCTCTGACTCAGACACATCCATTTGCAGCAGCCCTGGCTGGAAAAGGCTTTGTATGCTCTAACAGCAGAGTGAACCAGAAGAATTTCAGTTTCCACCCAGTCACAGTCTTTCCCCTTTTGGCACACATTTCGGTACATATCTTTGCTCTATCTCATGACAAAACTGAGTGTTTGTGGAATGAGACCATTACTGTGTAAGGGAAACCTATCTTTTCTTGCACATCATGTGTGAAGATCACCTAAAGAATTAAAAACTGGAGACAATCTGAAAAGAGGAGAGTGTTTAGTGTGTTGTTCAACACGATGGAAACATCTGTCTCCAGGAAAAGGAGAGTCTCTGGAGTTTTGTTTGATTCTTAGTATCACTAAGAACAACTGAGACGTGATGCTGAAGTTGGCTGGACTGGTGCTTATGGTCAGAAAGGCCTCCCATGAGGTGCTGCACATAGCTTTGTGTGCGAACCCATCACCAACACACAGACAGGACAACACAGGTGTCAGGTAAACAACCTCTCTTATGCACGCTGACAGAATATTTACAGTTCAATAAAGAGCAAATTCAGCTGGTTGCTGCCCCAGAAACAGAGATGCCCTGAAGAACTGGTGAAGCCTTGCTGTGATAGGTAGGGATCAGATTTAAAGCATGGGCAGGCAAGGGCAAAGCAAATATTGCTCCTACCCCCTTTTCCCTGCCAAATTCATCAGTCAGTCAATGGCAGAAACATCTCCTCAGGTGATGCCACTGTAGTGACCACTGTTCATCGTCTCAAAAAAGGGCTAGGAAGCCTGGGCCAGTGATCGAGATGTTTGGTTAGGGCTGGTCAGCGATTCCCCAGCTATTTTGGCAGCATCTCCTAACACTGTTTCTTCTCAGCTCTGCTTAATGTGCAAAATCACAGCTCTATGGCTCTATGGTTGTGGAATGCAACAGGGCCAGATCCTTAGGAGCTGAAGTCTTCAATGAGCCTTCGGGGAGTTATTCAGGCCCAGAAGACATCCATCAGGATCTTATCCCAAACAAATCCTCCACCATCTGCCTCACTCTACACCCTCTGAGGCCAGTGGGAGTCCTACCAGATAATTCAATAGAAGTTGGCCCAGGACTCCCCTAAAACCACACCTGTTCCTTACCGCATAAAGTGATAAGCTGCAAAGGTTTGTTTTTTAATTGGACACTTAATACCAGCTTTGGCAGGTGATTAAACTGTGATTTACTTCCAAGAGAGATAAGAAGTAAATTTCTATGGAATTCTGGATAGATGGTTTAACAGCACGGTAATTATACAGAGACATTTTCAGAAGAGGTGGGCAATTCAAGGGAGAATCAGAAATAAATAAGGGAGTTATTTTTCTTCCTGCACTCAGAAGGCTACAGGAGATTAGAAAGTGACAAACCCCCCCCCCAAACTAGAACAGCATTTATGTAGTTAGAAAACAAGAGATTCTGAGTGGACACAAAAATTGCCTAACAAACGTTTCATAAGGAGCCAGCAAGGAGTGTGCTTCCACTCCAGCTGAAACACAAGTGGCCAGTGCTATCAGAACAATCAATGTATACAAATCAAACAACACGGCTTAGCCATCTCCCATGGGCAAAATAAAGAGGCATGAAGTAGGGACTCGTCAGTCATTGAGACCTTTATTAATCACAACTGCAGTTTAAAGAGCTGGGCTCGTAGTACTTGTACACAGGACACTCCAGTAAGGAAGCAGGCACTTCACTGCCTGTAAAGCAAGATTATATTTCAGAGGCTAAGGAAAATTCTTTTACAAAGCAAATTAAATTAGATGAGATCTGGGACACTAATGGAGCATTTTTGCACTTTACATAATAAAAACACAATTAATAAACATTGTATTCAAATTCTGATGAATATTGTGGTGAATATGCAATGGGGAAGGAGAACAGCAGTTCAAACTGGTTGAAGAATGAGTTTCATCTACCACACTCTCCTGGCTTCACAACAAGTTTTTGGTATTTTGCAAGGAGTAATTAAACCAATTTTTCAGCTATGCTTCTGTTTGATTGAGGGAGATTCCTTCAGGCCTCTTGTGTTGATGGCTAGCACGGTCGCCTATGCAGGAGTCCTTTTAAGTACCGGGATTTGGATAACTCTATGAAGAAAGGATGGGGACCTGAAACGTTTATCCTCAGCATCCATCCATGGACTGGATGCACTGCTTCAGACATACATAGACATGGTTGATTATGGCTACTGGTCTGGGTTAGACTATTCCCTCTGAACTTTACTTTTCCTCTGGTTTGCTCGTGTTTCCACAAATCCCATGGAAATGCTCCAATCTGGTGGACAGTTCTGCTTCTGCCCCTTCAGCACCACTCACCAGCTGAGAATGAAACACAAGTGGTCTTGAGATCACTCTCTCAACACATCTCTGTTGCACGTGTGTGACACCAGAGCTCACAGGCAGTACCAGGCATCTTGTCAGGCTGGGACACCCAGCACCACTTCAGACAATTCCTTTGTCACCCTGTGGTCTGACGGGTTTGATAATTGGATAAAATCTGTAGTATTTTTCACAGTCCATGGATAACACTGGTGTTCACTGAGTCTACAAAGTACTTACAGCCTCAGACACAGTTCAGAGGGGTTTGCTGCCTGTCTCCTGGAAGTTCTAAGTTAACATTTTTCACCAGGAAAAGAAATATTCCTTCTTTGTCTGTTCCTTGGGAATACAAAGAAGAGCACCACCTCGCATGTCCTGTGTAACTAGGTCAAAAGCTGCAGTAATTATACAACAGTGGCTTGGAAAGGCAGTATTTCAGGACAAGGTGTTTCAAGGCAACAACTTCAGTCACAAGAATGACAATGGTATTTATTGCAGGAAATCCCTTGCAAGAAAAATATCTGCCTATTACAGACAGCAATAAAGTAAAAATTCTGCCTCGAGCGTGTTTCTCCCTAAGGCAGATCAGCGAGTATCTGAGCTGCAGAAACATTAAATTACCTGTAACTAGCAAGAATTTACAGTTCTACAAAAACACTGTCAACAGAGCGTATAGGTGCTTTAGAGATAAGTAGGCATTTGCCCAAGATTTATGGATTATGGTAGTCTGTGACATCATAAAATGTGGGGAATCTGAGCGCACGGCTGTTTGAGCGGTCAGCAAAAGACTCTTCTCAGACTATTAGGCTGTGCCATACATCATTCCTAAGGTTATTTCCTTGAAAGGACTTGGAGAAGGTGTTGTATATCACCAACAGCCTATGACCTCCAAAGTCAGACTGGGAGCACCTTTTACTCCATTAGCAGCTGAAGTTAGTACCATTTGTTTTTCTCAAGGCCAAGTAATTATCTTGAGGTTTAAAATAATTTTTCCAGATTGAAGCCATGACCTCAACATTATGATAGTATTGGTGTTGCTAATCAATCTGATTTCTGAGATTGATGAGTCATCATGAACTCATTATGTGATTTTCTTCTGCATTGATCCAACCCGTTAAGAGCAAATGGAGTTACACGGACTCATTTAAAGTGATCTGAAGGGAAAATCAGCCACAGCCTTCTTCTGCGTTCATGCAATGTGCTTCTCCGGTTCACTGACCTTGCTGAAGTCAGGATTTTACCTCTAAATTTCATAGCTGTGTGAGATACATAGCTATGAAATGGGGCAGATGGTGGACACTGGTATTGAGGAACTCATATTGACCAGTTTACTTATCGCATTGGCCTGAAAACACATTGGAGTCAATGGTGCAAGATCAGTAAGGTCAGAAATAGCAGATACAGAACAGTAAGGTAACAGGGACCTGTACCTCTGGAGATGGTATCTCCATTTCTAAGTTCTTCTGTGTTTCCCCCTTCCTTCCTCTTCTTTCCATTTCTCCTTCCCAAAGGACCTGGCCTGCCTGTAGCTGTCATCTTGCAAAGCTCAAGTGGCAGTTTGGATGTGGATCTCCTGGTGGAACCACAACCAGAACGGTTTGATTGGCAGCCGTGCCTTGGGTGGGGTGATGGGACAGGCAAGATCAAAAGGGAATCAAGAGAAAGCTACTGGAGAGACCAATCTGTGTGGAAATGTCAGTATCATTTCTCTCTTCTTTGAATGGAAAAGGGCATCAGGAGCCAAATAAGCGTCTTTATTGCTGGAAAACATCTGAAAAACGAAGCAGCAGAGAAACCAATCGGCACAAGGGAATTGCAGCAGCCAACGAGAAGGGAGGGATTTGCATATCCAGAGTGAAGCTGCTGGGAAAGAGCTGCAAAGGGATTATGCAAATCCCTGATTGGGTGAGTGGTGGCTGATTGCCAGAGCAGGGGGATGCGCACACTGCTCTGTACCTGGGCAATGATTATGCAAATCACCCACCCACAGCCAGAGTGCAGGGCAGGTGGCTAAATGAGAAAACCTCCGGTTATGCATCAGTAGATGTGCAGCGCTCAGAGCTCAGACAATCACACCAGCTCGGGACAGAATTAACATGAGTGCTGTGTCTGTCACTCCCCACAGAGCTCTGTGGACCCCGTCTAACATGTGGCTGCTGGGGTGCCAACTGAACATCCCCATCAAGTAGATGTGAATGTCTGGATGGCCATTTTCATTTACTGGTAGTCTGACATTGAAGGGATAATAAAACGGAAGCTTGGATGGAAACTTCTCCATGTTGTCTGCAGTTTTCTGGTTGCAGGGAAATTCTACTGGTTGTCGAAGAGGGGATGCAACTGTATAGTGGATGGGCTCAAGCCTTAATCTTGCACCATGCACAGGAAAGGTCTGGAGGGATGTGAGATGACATCAACACATCTGATTTTGTATTTATTCAATGCTTTTTTAAGGGTTCAAATGGACACAGATTTGCAGGAAGATAAAGACATTGCCCTGATGTTCTTACAATCAAAGTTGGACGTTCAGAAGTGTCTTTTTATTACTTCTTTTTATTCCAGTGTGCCTAAGTGTGTGCAGTTCAGCATCAGTTCCTAAATCCAGTGTCAGCATCACAGAATCACAGAAGGGTTAGAGCTGGAAGGGACCTTTAAGATCACCAACTCTCCCTGCATGGGCAGAGACACCTCCCACCAGGTTGGGTTGCTCAAAGACCCATCCAACCTGGTCCTCAGTGCTTCCAGAGAGAGCGCTTCCACAGCTTCTCTGGGCAACCCGTTCCAGTGTCTCACTACCCTCACACTAAAGAACTTCTTCCTAATGTCCAACCTAAAGCTCTTCTCTTTCACCACACTATGTCCTCTCCTCCCCTGCCCTTGTATAAAATCTCTCCCCAGCTTTCCTGTAGGCCCCTTTCAGGTACTGGAAGGCTGCTATGAGGTTCCCCTCAGCCTTGACTTCCTCAGGCTGAACAACTCCCTTAGCCTGTCTTCATAAGAGAGGTGCTCCAGCCCTTGGATCATTTTTGTGGCCCTCATTTAGACATGCTCCAACAGATCCACATCCCTCTTGTGTTGGGGGCTCTAGAGCTGGATACAGTGTTCCAGGTGATGGTTCCACCAGGGCAGAGTTTAGGAGCAGAATCACCTCTCTTCGATCTGCTGTCCAAACTTCTTTTGATACAGTCCAGGATGCAACTGGCTCTCTGAGCTGCAATTGCACATTGGTGGCTCATGTCCACTAGTCCACTAGTACTCCCAGATCTTTTTCCACATTGCTGCTCTCAAGTGTGTCCTTCCCCATTCTGTATTCATATCTCCACTTGCCTTGGCCAAGGTGCAGAACCCTCTGCTTGTCCTTGTTGAACCTCATGAGGTTCACCTGGGCCCCACTATAACACCTTACCATGACTTAATTTTATTTTGAGCTGGCTTTGATGTTTTCAGGAGCTCCTTGCAAAATGAACAGCATTGCCATGGCTATCTAAACCTGAAACAGCTCTTTAATCTAACTGCAGAGTGTTGGAGAGACGTGACTCAGAAATCCTGGAAATGCACTAGTTGTATTATACAACTAGTTGTAGGGTGTGGCATCATCCCTCTGCAGTTTCCATCGCATATTGGATGGTGGTTTCTGAGGTGGTGAGGCCATTTTAAAAGCAGAATTTAACTGAGAGCTATCTGGATGTGTTAGAAGAAAAGAAGAACGTCCCTTTCATACCGTGGCAGAACACAGGATCTCACTGGACTGGCTGGCAATGAGTTCAAAGACACAGTGATGGTCTTTCTGTCGTACGGATGAGTTCATCAGTACCTCAGGACTATAATCCATTTTCCCAGTGAAGTCCATGCTAGTCAGAAAAAGAGTGAAAAAAAACCTCAGTGAGGTTTTCCACACTGAAATGTCTCCATAATTATTCCCCTAGGTGGGCAGAACCCACTTCCGTATGTAACAGGCTATTGCCGATATCGACAAATGTTGTTAGTCCTGGGAGACCAATTAATTTTAACAGAGGCTCCACTGAAAATCAAGGAATGAGGCCAAATATTATTCCAATGAAGATCAGTGAGCAATTACATCTGGGAAAAAGAAAGGGGAAACACATAAACATCTGAGACCGAAAGGGAAACTGAAATGCAGTGTGTGGGCAGAGCAAGGTGCACAGCTCTGGCTGGGGAAGCCCAAGGTCTGTTAGTTCCTCCACTTATAAACTAACTAGTTTATTTTCCCTGCCCACTATCAAAATTAGCTGCCTGCTATCCGAAGATGGACTTTAGAAACCCAAGGGTAAGATGTGAGTAGTTATTCCCAGGGTACAAAGAGTGATAGAACGTGGGAGCTGTGAAGAGTAGAAGCTTACAGGAGATGTTTCCTGATTAAGGCTCCGCTCTCTTTTCAGTAAGCTAACACACATCGGAAGAATGGCAAATTGCAATAATTGATAACTTCTAGAATATTCCCAGCCTGCTTTTATGGAGGTATAGAACAAGCAGCTCTTAAATAACTCGCATCTGGCACGACATTGCACAAAGAAGCAAGATGTGAAGAGGAATGGATCAGAGCTGCATTTCATTTGTGAACACGCTTCTCAAAGGAGATGCCGCCTCAGTGTTATATAAACACAGGCACACACACACAAACACGCATTATCTGCTGATGCCAGAGCGGGTTGCAGTGCTTTGCTTTTCTGAAAGCCTAAGTGAGATTTCCCACAGACATCTAACCTGTTTAATTACCTCCTTTTTTCCTTTCTTGGTTTCTTTTAAAAGTATTTGTTGTGAATATTTTTAAAAATTATGGATTTGTAATAAAAATACTCAAAATATTTTCTGTGATTTTGTTTGGTGACAGATTGAAATAGAAAAGGTCACAGGAACAATCAGGAATGAAATAGCTGCTACAAGGGAAGAAAAAACAGAGGTCCTACTGCCAGTCTCCTTGAAAAAATTTAATGGGAAAAGGGAATATTTTCACAGAAAAGAAGTTGAAAGGCAAGATCCTTCTAAAAATACTTCAGGTTCAGATAATTCAATAGTGGGGTTATTCAGAAGCACCGTGCAGATCGATGAATACATACATGTGGAAGTGGAGCACCTCCGTTATGAGGAGAGGCTGAGGGAGCTGGGTCTCTTGAGCTTGGAGAAGAGGAGACTGAGGGGTGACCTTGTTAATGCCTATAAATATTTGAAGGGTGGGTGTCAGGAGGATGAAGCCAGGCTCTTCTCAATGTCATCTAGTGATAGGACAAGGGGCAATGGGTGTGAGCTGGAATGTAGGAGGTTCCACATAAATATGAGAAGGAACTTCTTTCCATTGAGGGTGGTGGAGCACTGGAACAAGCTGCCCAGGAAGGCTGTGAAGTTCTCTGGAGATGTTTAAAACCCACCTGGATGTGTTCCTGTGTGACTTGGTCTAGGGGATCATGCTCTGCCAGGAGAATTGGACTAGATCATCTTTCAAGGTCCCTTCCAATCCCTACCCTTCTGTGATTCTGCCATTTCACAAGGCACTGTGGATGGTGTTAATTACTGGCCTCCTGTGGAGATGCTGCATGTTTGGAGGACCCAGCCGTGGACCCTGGAACTGGGCTGGCTTTGCTGTCTTTGGGGGCTTTCGTCTAAAAATGTAACTCTGAAGTTAATCTAGGAAAAGTTAATCTATGGTGATGGGAAAGGCACTGCTTGTTCCTCCTTGCTGTATGGAGCGGTGCTGGGCAGTAAGTGTTTTTAAGGGTGTTTCAGTCTAAATGATTTGACCTTGTCATCACGAGAGGCTAATAAGCTTAAGGCAAAAAGCCAGATGTTCCGCTTGTTGCAGAACTTGTGTTTTAGCTGGTTTTGCATAGAGCAGAGCCATTTTTTCTCCTTTTTCTTCTGCTATTTCACGGGCTGAGTCTGTATGTGCTGGACTGCAAGGTGAAGAGTTAAGCAGGTGGCACAGAAGCAGAAAAGACAGTATCAGTCCCACTGCAAGAGAGATCATGGAAAGAGGGAAACACTACAGCAGAGCCTGCTCTGCTTGCTGAAGTCCAGCTCCTGTCCCCCTTGTGTCAGTAATGAAGGAAATTTGTGATGAGTCAACGCTGCTTCATCACCTGTGAAATTATTTACACAGTGGAGCATCACAGACAAGTGCTGCACCGTCTCAGCTGGTGATCTCTGCTCAGCTCCTTGCGGGCAGGTGTCCCAGACCCATAAACCACCATGACAATTGACATTAATTGGCACCCTTGCTGCAGTCTCAAGACGGAGGCTAAAGATTTAATGGGCACAGAGAGTGAATTGTTCCCATGTGCCTCAAGGTGGTCCCTCCAGGGCTGTGCTGACACATACAGGCAGGCCAGTGCCAGATACCCAAACTGCCATCACTTGTGGTGGATCTGCTTTGCTGGTATTTTGAAAGAGGACAAAGACAAAAGGGAGAAAGGAGAAACCTAGGATAGCAGGAGGAGCAAAAGGGCAGCTTGTTATTTCTCAAGGACTCCTTGGAATCCAAGTAAATAGTTTTTCCTGCATGAGTGTGGGGCAAAATAAGTGAATTCTTCACTTAGGTAAATTGGCCAATGTCTTGACTTCATGGAAGTTCATGAGAACATACACTCAGTACCATGTGCTGTCTTTTTACAAGAGTTACAGAATCACATAACATTAAGGACTGGAAGGGACCTTGAAAAGATCATCTAGTCCAATCCCTCCACCACAGCAGGATCATCTAGACCAAGTTGCACAGGAACATTTCCAGGTAGGTTTTAAATGTCTCCAGAGAAGGAGACTTCACAATGCCCTTGGGCAGCCCGTTCCAGTGCTCTGTCACCCTCACCGTGAAGAAGTTCCTTCTCATATTGACATGGAATCTCCTATGTTCCAATCTACCTCCCACATTACCAGCTACATCCTGGTGCAATACATATTTCATAATCACCTTAAGTGGGCAGGTTGCATTTTTACACAGAACCTGTTTAAAATCACTGACAAAACATTCCACAGAGGAACAGTTTAGTTCTGAAACTCCTTGACTCCTTGTTCTTTGCATTTATTATGATTTCTCCTATGAGCGAATAACAGGCATTTTTGTGGGCTGCAGGGCTTTAGGAACAATGCAAGAATGCTTTGGAAATGCATCCTCTCTTCACAGCTACAACTCAACAGCTCAGGAGGCAAGATTTCCCAGGGCTAACTGCTCTCGTGTTAGCGATCTATCTTTATGTCCAAAACAATTTGTTTTCAGATTGGCTATAAAAGCAAGGAAGGTGTCACAGAATTGACTGGCTATAAAATATGTAAAGTATTGCACTGCTGGGGCTCATTAGCCAGAGCAGAGATGCATTTTAGTAATCCACAAGGTGATACTTGTTAATGAATGGTGCAAATTACACTTCTAACTACCTAAAGATTAATAATAGATATGTCTGCTGCAACAAACAAGTCTCAAATCTCTGGAGGACACTGGAGAAAGTGGATAATAATTAGAGTAAGAGCACAGCAGACATTCTGATCTTTGCAGTTTTGATCCTATCGACGAAACGGTAGTTATGGGTTGTGTTACATCTGTTGTGAGCAGACTCCTCTTGGAGGAAGTTTCTAGGCCAAGAATGGACAGAAAGCAAAAGTGGCTGCAGAGTAGCCCTGAGGAGAGGGACTTGGGGGTGTTTGTGGATGAAAAGCTCAGCATGAGCCAGCATGTGCGCTTGTGGCCCAGAAGGCCAACTGGATCCTGGGCTGCATCAGGAGAAGTGTGGCCAGCAGGTCGAAGGAGGTGATTCTCCCCCTCTGCTCCACTCTGGTGAGACCCCACCTGGAGCACTGCGTCCAGCTCTGGAGCCCTTATTACAAGAAGGATGTGGATGTGCTGGAGCGAGTGCAGAGGAGGGCCACGAGGATGATCAGAGGGCTGGAGCACCTCTCTATGAGGCCAGACTGAGAGAGTTGGGCCTGTGCAGACTGGAGAAGAGGAGGCTCCCAGGTGACCTTCTTGTGGCCTTCCAGTATCTGAAGGGGGCCTACAAAAAGACTGGGGAGAGGCTTTTTAGGATGTCAGGTAGCAACAGGACTAGGGGCAATGGAGCAAAGCTGGAGATGGGTAGATTTAGAGTGGATGTGAGGAGGAAGTTCTTCACTGTGAGAGTGGTGAGAGCCTGGAATGGGTTGCCCAGGGAGGTGGTGAAGGCCCCATCCCTGGGCGTGTTTAAGGCTGGTCTGGATGAGGCTCTGGCCAGCCTGATCTAGGGTGTGGTGTCCCTGCCCATGGTAGGGGAGTTGGAACTGAATGATCCTGTGGTCCATTCTAACCCTGACTGATCCTATGACTTAGTCTGAGATTGGACTAGATGATCTTTCGAGGTCCCTTCCAATCCCTAATGATGCTACGATTCTATGATTTTGACTCAGGGGTTTACTGCCCCCTAATTTCACGACAGTTAAGCATCTTTACAAGGTTTGAAGCCTTACAGGAGTTCAGCGGTCTCTGTGGATGACTCTCCATCCATTTCTGTATTTCAGATGGTTGACAAGGACTCTAAGAGTTTTTATCTAAGTTAAACCTCTAGTTCATTGCAGTAGGTCGAGCTCAGCAAAGTGTGGAGGTTGAGCAGTGTTCTGATCTGCAATATTGAACTGCTCTCATAATGGGGGTAATTAGCAACTGGACAACATCTCAGTGGTAAGATGGGACATCTCTAATGGTGTTAGATCACAATCTAGGAGTTTGTTTCTCTGAGAAACACACCACACTGCTGGTTAGTCTGTGCTGCTGACCAGGCTTTGGAGGATGGTGTGCAGAGTTCACTAGGGCAGAGACAGCCCAGAGTCACTAGAAGAATAAACAGATCTAGAAGACTGTATGTGAGTCACTGAGACGAGTGCTGACAACCATGGTCGTGTGGGCCTCATCCAAACAAATCCTCAGGGCATCCAGTGCATGGGTTCCTGTGCAGGGCAAACTGGTTCCCAGCTTTCTTCAGTGGACACCAGCAGCTGTAGCTTTAGTCTTTTATTATTCTGTGTTCCAGAAGGACAGCAGGTGAGATCAAGGGCTGTGCAAGTGTCTGAGGTCCCTACAGCTGCTCTCTGCTGGAGCGTGTTCCCATTCCCATGTCAGATGGAATGCCCAGATAACCCTGAAGTCCAAAACACCTCAGAGAGAAAACCCAGGATACATCCCTGCCAGTATTTTGAATCCAAATGCAACCAAACTGGCTTCTCTGGTGTGTAGTGGGCGTGAAGTCATGCTTGTTGCTTAGAGCTGCTTGGTTAAGGTGCATCATCCTGACCTAGACTTGCTCTAAAACTTGTTGAAGCCATGAGAAAACACTCAATTGGCTCCTATAAGTTCTGAGTTAGTTTTCTGCCCTGGCAAATGAAGACCTGGCAAAAGGCATATAATTCTGATTTTGGGAGGGAAGGAGCTTCTCCACAAAGAGGAAGATCACAGTTTTGTTTGTCTTCAGATTCCAGAAGACCACTGTTACAAGACTCCTGAGATACCTTCTGTTGCTCAACCTGCCCTTCAATGATAATTAAAATTTGTCCATGGCAGTCCAGCACAGCACAATGATCTCAAATCATAGGCAGAGTTATTCAAAGGCAGTGATTCATCACTTGCCTAGTAGGCAGAAGAAGCAATGCAATTTGAGCATGTGAGGGCACACTGGTCTCTGCAGAGCATCCCTCCAAGTAGGTGAGATCTCCATCAGTTTCTGCTTATATTAAAAAGAATTCCCAGATGGTCCTGTTTAAACAACATCTAAATAAATACTTTCCTGATCACTTCACAAGTTTCTGTAGTGCCTCCGGAATCTCAGTGAGCACCCTGTGGGTGGAGGCTTGGACATGAACAGTGTAATTGTTATGGCACAGTGTTGTGTGGGTCTTTCTGCTGGTCAAGAAGGTGTGTCAATTCCAAATATGTCTTCCATAAACAGGTTTGATTTTCAGTGTTTTGGCTGCTTCCTGAAAGGGAGCTTTGGAATCTGAGGCCCCATTAACTAATTTTGAGGCAACCTATTCTACTGGATGTAGCAGTGGTTGCTTCACAGACACTGGACACTGCTGCTGCATCACCTGAGATACACCTCACCCCATGCTCCATACTCTGGTTTCTCCATCTGTCAAATTAAAGCACGAGATGTAGATTCCCACTGTAAGTCCTCAGTTTGTAGAGGAGAGTATATCCATAATCCTAGCTGGCTGCTGTTACGCAGACTCCAAACCCTTGCTCCACATCCTCTAATTTATAGTTTGCTTTGCATGGCTGGGTAGAAAAGCAGCACCAAACCCTTTGGGTCTGACCTTGAACCACACGTACAGTATTAGGTAGACATTAGATAGGTGTATCAGATATTCATCAATACTAGTTCCAATAATACAACCTCCTTCCTTCTATTAATCCAGATGGAAGCTTCATTTCTAAAGGAAACTTCCTTATCTTGGCAAGACTCTAGGGAACTTCACAGTGTAAAATCACATAATATAATTCCAAGCAAAAAACTAAATATGAGCATTTACCAGAAGTTCAAAAACATTGAAATTATGAGAATTCAGTGGTTAAAACCGTAGGGAGCTTACTGTTCACATAGTACTGGAAGTAAAATAAAAGGGGCACGTCTTTATTTAAAAGTGTGAGTGCTTGTTATTTTTAAGTAGGATTAAGTATCTGGACTTGCAATTACACAATGGAAAATCCCTTTTTTATTGGTAAGATTTTAATTAAGTACCTTGATTTCTGTAAGTGAGAGCTTCATTTGACACTTGTGGCCAACTTTGAATAAGTGCTAATAGAAACTGAGTCAATTCTGCTGAACTACATAGTGCTGGGTGCTGCTCAAAGAGAAGTCTGCCTCCAATTTCAATTCCTTTAGTGAAAAATCTGAAAAAAGCACATTGAAGTCAGTGTAGCACTGGCAGAAATCAGAGTGAGAACTGAGCTGTGCCTGGGTGCCCCTTAATTTGTGCACAGTACTGTGATATTGTATCGGCGGATACAACGGTCATGTACATGGAAATAAAGTCCTGTTATAGACAGATGACTTCTAAAGGAGTAAATCTGTGGCAGCCTTCCCTCCCTTGCAGTTTTTAGCCACGTACCTTCCTTTCTGGCAAGAGACCCTATTGGGGAAAATAAATACATTGCCACTGGTGCTGGAACCAGTTGAAAAAAGAGAAATCATCTTGCATAGCTACCTTCAGTGGTGGCTTATTGCCTTAGATTTGTAAAGCTCAGTATTTCTTTTTTAGTCCTGTGTTTTAAACATTTATTTTGTCCTGGTGATGAAACAGGGAGATATTGACATATTAATGAGGTTTTCTCCATGTCTTCATTAGACAAAAATGTGTAAAGTAGACACTTACAGAACATTGACTCCTGTACATCCAGCAAAGATTCACATGCAGATGTGATAGATGGTTTTTATCATTTATATTTTATTATGTTATGTATTATAACTGACAGACATAATTAAGAAACATTAATAAATCCTGAGGCTTTTGCAATTTTTAATTACATAGAAGAGTCATTCACAGAATGAAGAGTTTTTACTTTTCAGTCAGCTACTGAGCAGCATAACTACTACATCGTGAAAACAAAGACTGCAGACAGTTACATGAGGATGTGTCTTTTATTGATATCAAAATTTGTTTATTCCCTCCATTCAGAGAATGACAAAACACTAGGGATTGGAGGGGACATTGAAAGAGCATCTAGTCCAATTCTTCCACCACAGCAGGATCCCCTAGATCCAGTAGCACAGGAACATATCCAGACGGGTCTTAAACCCGTCTTAAACTCCAGAGATGGGACGTGCACATACATGGGGTAAAGTTCCTAGGAGCTAGGAGCTAGGACATCTTCATCTGAGCTGTTTGGATGGAGCCTGGACTTCCACATGACAGTCAACAGATCATCACGGTGAAGAACAGGCTACAATCAATCTGATTGTTCCCTTGCAATGCCTACTCCTTGCCCCCAATTTGGAAGAAATTAATTCACTTGAATCTAGTTGTCTACTCCCAACCACATTTTTAATGTGATTTTTTGGCTTATTTACAAAATACATATTCTAGTTCATATTAGTTACTACTTTACTTTCAAGAAGTCCCATGGACTTAGATTCTATGATTCTATGACTTTAATGGGAGAATTACTCAATTTTAAGGCTAATGTATGCCTTTGTAAGAATTCCTATTTTTCCAGCTCTTGGACTGCGTTCCTGCATGTTGCTTTCATCCCTCCCTCCCCACACACACTCTGTGTTTTCTGCTTTCATTCTCCCACTGTGTTGGGGCAGCATCCCTTTCCTCCCAGGTGGCCCTTCACCACGTACACAGCTCCAATGAGCTATATCCTAAGGTGGCTCAGAGAAAGATTTCCCATGGGATTATTAAAAAAGAAAGACATAAGAGAAGGTCTTTTAGAAACTGGTATTCACAAGTTTCACTGGGAAGAAATGAGAAGGAATTGAAACATTTTAGGAGACTCTGTGTCAACCAATACTTTGTCTAATGGTTATTTCTACCAATACTTGATTGCACAGATGATTTTCTTTTTTTTCCTGTGGTCTTCACAGAAAATAACTGGGTAAGGATAGGGTAAAAAGTAAAATTATCCCTAGTGTTCAGTAAGATGATTTCTCAAGTTCTAGTGCACTGGAAGTACAGAGAGAGGGAAGGAAGCAGAGAGGGAAGGTTCAGAGATGCATGGGATCACCTGCTTGGGATTTACACATAATGAAGGTGATTAACAGTGCAAATTGAATTGAAAATCCACAGACTATGAGATACCAGTGTTTCCTGCAGCACTCCAGAACCCATTCTAATCAAGAGTCAGGCTGAAGGAAGATAAAGCAGATTTGCACTGAAATGAAAGAGAATACCCCCTGCTCTTTCTAAGCAATAACTCATCCTGATGAAACCAGACCGATGACGTGAACGAAGCGTGTGCACTAGACCAAGCTCACTCCAGCGAGCTGAATGGAGCTCTGTTGTCTCCAATGGTCATTCTAGCCTTTCTTTGCATATTACCTTCCATTTCTATCTCATGTGTGTTTAGAGCTTCGGGCAGGTATTGCCAAAAATCTGAATATATTGCACCTCTGCTGCCTGATTACAGTGGTGACAGCAGAAGACAAAGGATATACGTGAGCTCTGAGCAAGGTGTTAAATCATAATAACATGTGTTCGCACCGTGCCCCATTCCTATGTAGGGTATGAAAAGCCCCCACTAATTAAGGTTACTTTGTTAGACTGATAGGCAATTACTAGAGCAAAACTTGTAACCCCCTGGCCCTTAGCAGTAAAAGGTTGGAAATAATGGTGGAGTCCTTTATAAATCTAGGAGGAATGGCAAAGGAATACCGAGTAACTTAACAGAGAGGAATTTTATGTTCCCATACACACTCTTTAATGCTTCCTAAAGAGCACTGCTTAGATTCATATTTCTTTCAGCTTACAGGACATTCGGAATTTAATCTCCCTCTAGCCACTAGTCTACAATGATTTCAGCTGTGGGTCACAAAAGTTAAACCTGATAACCGCTCCGTTGCGGCCCTTCTGCTTTAGAGGTCAATGGAAAGTTTCTCAGGAGGCATCATTCAAAAATAATATCTACTTTTACATGAGAGATTTAAGTTAGAGTTTGATTTCCTCCCTCCTTTGACTTTGGGACTTTGCTTTGATTAAAATGAAGAGGAGCACTAAACGCTGAAAACCCACTGGAGAAGCATCTCTCTTAAAGAGCCACCACCATGGCAGAGCCCATGTCTACAATATGAACCAGGATCTTGTTGGCCCAACAAGAAATAAACATTGCAGACAACTGCTAGGACAAACTGGTGACATTAGGGGGCCTATTAACACACCGTCAAATTAACAATATATTTCTAATTCCCTTGAGTGTCATATGTGTTTTTCTTATAATATTGGCTGATTCTCTCCTGCATTAATGAGGTGGACTGCTGCCAAAAATATGCAAATGGAGCTCCAGTGGACCTGCCTTGGTAAATCCACATATCTAGGAGTTCACAGTTAAATGAGAGTTGAAAACCCCCAAACCCGGACCAAGCAGTCATTTGGTAGCAAATCTTGTGCTGTTAGATTGCTTGTACTGGTGCTGGAAAGCATCAATATGTAAATACTCTGAACTCTAAACTCCTGAAGTCTGTATTATCTGAGTTTTTACAGTGGAGGTGTCAGGTCCCCTTTGGACTCTCTCCCACATTTAAATATTGATCTGCAATCAAATTACAGAGCATTCTCGAGGTAACAGCAAGTCCTGGAGTTCCCAGATAATGCAGACAAGCGATTCACATTTCCTTGGCTCCGTCATCCTTTCTGAATCTGAAGATTCTTTCTGAGGCTGCAAACCGTGCCTCAAAGCCGAGGAGAAACACACGCATCTCTACACACATGCAGAAAAAGTATTTAATATAGTAACAGATTGTAATTCTCCCTAGAAACAAAACAAAGCAACAATAATGCTACACAAAGCACTGGCAACTACACAAACCCGCTCAGTGGCCCCTACTAAATCTGGGGTTAGGCATTATGACACAGGGTATTGGAAACAACCCCATCTCCGCCTCTCCATAGCCCCCTTTCCATATGTTCCTTATTTCTGGTTACCTTCCAGCCGCCAGATGTTCTTTCCCACTACCACCATCCTGGACCTGCAGACCCTTTTTCTGGGCAGCAATAATAGCACGCAGATTTCAGGCTTATTCGCCTTTATTTGATGCTATTCTGGTCCCACCCTTGCCGTGGCTCCAATCTCTCAGAGTATCACATGGTCAATGATCTTCATTTGAAAGTGCCTGTATCATACACGTAGTCCTAGAGTTTAAGGTCAGCAGGGACCAATAACCCTATTTACTCTGGATTTCTGTACATTTTAGCCGGTGATGCCAGTGTTGAATCAAACAAGCATCTTCTAGCCTCATGCTCTGGACCGTAGGCAGCCTAGTGGACAAGCTCATTCAAATGAATGAGCTCTAAACTGTAAGCCTTCTCCCACTGGAATCTTGGCTATTTTATTAGACGTGAGCAGAGAGGGCCCCTGACCAACTCATTCCTTATGACTCCATCTCCTCAACCTGATACAGATCCGCAGCTTTTTCCTGTTACTCCCAACAGCTACCTTCGAATTCTTACACATGAAAAGGAGGTAGAAAGGCTCAAATTCTCAGTCTCTCCAGTTAGATAAAAAAAGGCTCCAGTTTCTGCGGACCATCACTTACTTTCTTCTGCTCTTACGCCAGAGGATCCAAATCACGTTCATTTTTAATGAAAGGTTAATGAAAGTCATATGAGAAGTCACGCAGTGTTTCCCCGAAGTGTACGTACGAGATTGCCATTAAGGAATTCATACTTTTCAGCAGAAAAATAAAACAAAAGAAAGGATTTCTTTCCATTGGAGACAATTGGTTGTGATATCAAGCCAAAAGAAGGGATAGCAGATCAAAAGGCAGAAGAAGCAAAGTTGTATTTTCATCCCATTTAGGTACTCAAGCTGCAGCTAAATGTGTAGTAGGGTTTACAAAAGTGCGTAAGAGATCATCTATGACTAGGAATGGAAATGCTTAGAATTTTCTCCTAGAAGAGGTGGTGCTTCTCCTTTAAAAGGATTGCAAGCCTTGTCCAAGCGCTCGCTGCGTTCTGCTTTCCTGAAGGCTCCGAAACGCAGCCACAGGAGCAGCTTTATCAAGGCTCACATAATTTCACGTTTTTAATAAACAGATATATGGGACCCAGCTGGGGCTGGGGTATCTCTTTACTTCTGTTTTTCCTTTTGAGGGTGGGGTGGGGGTAAAAAATGCAAACTGTGCCACAAAAATAAGTGATACTGTTTGAGGGAGGAAAATATTCTAGAAAGCTAGTTAGATGAGCTCCTTTTTAGGTTGGTTGAATATGAATCACACAACTGTGGGCTATAAAATCAAACTGATTTATTGCACAATACCTGATTTCAGCATCTCTACACCAAGGACACGTTTACTGAGCACGTATTTTGCGTTCAAGAACGTGGAGAAAAATCTTCTGTTGGTTGCATGCCTGGTCATAAGCCAGCCCCAAGCTTGTCTGACTCATGAGAAATCCACAAAGCAGCAAAATGCAACTGTTGGGTTAGAGTTTGACAGTGGAGTCGAGCTCCATCAAAAAGCAAATTTAGACTATGTGTTTCCTGTCTGACACAAACCCGGTAATTACCTTTCTTGCTGCTTTGGGTGAGATTCTGATAGTCATTATATCAGTTCCCTGAGTGTTATTTTAGTCACCTTCTCTTTGTGAATAGAAATCTTTCTTCCTTTTCGGTTGCATTAAGCTTCACTTTAAATGAACACCCTACCTCTCTTGACTACTGTAACCAGGTATCTAGAGTTCTTCAGCTCTTTAAATGTCATCATGATAATGAACCTGAAGCCGTGACACTTGCAGTTATTTTTTAAATCTTTTTAGAACATGGTCACTAACTTCTGGAGACATTTAGTCTGAAATAGCAACGTTTCCTTCCTGACTCATCTCGGGTTCTGCCCACTGGGTAACCCAGAAGGAGCGTAATGGCCATGTGTGCCTGGTGCTGATGAAACCCATAGTTAATGGCTTTGGAGTGATGATTAAACTGTTCAAAGTACCAGAAGATCAGGGAGGGACAATTACAGACCCACAAGCCTGAAGTGAGACCAGAAGGGTATAGAGAAAATGACTGGCAAAGAATGGTTTTCTACTGTTCAAATACCCATTTCCCCTCTTGATTTGCTTGAGCCTGCCTGTCCCTCATGTGAAAGCCTCCACTTGCTGTAGAAGCTCATACATGAGTTTCTCTTCCAAAGCATCACAGCAGAGGACCCTAAAACCTCCTCCTGAGAAGACCACAGCAGGCTACAAAAAGCCTGGTGCTTTCTTCCTCTTCCTTCCTCCTCTCATGAGGGTTGTGGGATTTGGGTAGTGGAAGCAGAGGAGAAAACACAGCACTTGTTATATATTTGAAAGTACTCCTAGAATTGTAGAATGGTTTGGGTTGGAAGGCACCTTAGAGATCATCTAGTTCTACCCCATCCTGGTTTGGGCAGGGACTTCCTCAATTCTAATTAAATCTTAAACTCTTTCAGTTTAAAGCTGTTACCCCTAGTCCTATCACTCTCTATCTTTCTTGTAGCCCACTGTTATGTACAGGAAGGTCACTACAAGGTCTCAATGGAGCCACCTTTTCTCCAGGCTGAACAACTTCCACTCTCTCAGGCTGTTACTATAGGAGAAATGCTTCAGCCTTCTGATCATTGGAGTCAATCATATTTTCCTCTCTTTATGTTAACTTGGGGAGTAGATCCTTGCTCACATACCTCTGAGCTATCTCAGAGTTTAGAATCATAGAATCATTAGGGATTGGAAGGGACCTCAAAAGTTCATCTAATCCAATCCCCTTGCCAGAGCAGGACCATCTAGACCAAGTCACACAGGAATATATCCAGGTGGGTTTTACATGTCTCCAGAGATGGAGACTCCACAGAACCAGGGTATTGGAGAAACAGCAGCTTCAAATCACTTTGAAGTCCTATTTGTCCTCCATGGAGCATGGAAAATTGGGAATACAAATAATACAAGCTGTCCACAGCTCTGTGAGGGCAGCTCTGGTTTGTCTCACAGTGGAGCTGGGGCATTACAGAACCCTTTAAGGAAACCTAAAGAACTGAAAAAATAATCATCTTATAAGATGGCCATGTGGTCATTTGAGCCTTCAAATCTCTTGTATAGAATCATAGAATCATTCAGGTCAGAAAAGACCCTTGGGATCATCAAGTCCGACTATCAACCCTACACTACAGGTTCACCCCTAAACCACATTCCCCAACACCATGTCTCATGCTGCTGGCCTCGAGCACAAAGGCTGCACTGAAATGGATTATCCTGTCATTCCATCGTATCATCTCTCGCATACACGCAGGACTACCGAAACACGGCAGATTAGCATTAAGATTACGCTAAGAACTGACTATTGGAAACAAAACAAAAGCGAGCACATCCTGCATTAGCACAGTGGCAGCAGGATCTGATATTGTGCCTTTGTTTAACACTGTAAATTAAACAGGAAATTCAGTTTAATTTTGTGTGTGCTTGTAAATAAATGGCATGTTGTAGATTTCATCATGCTCATTTTATGGAAAATCACTCCATTTATTGTTTAGATCCCCCCCCCACCCCCCGCTTACAAGAGCTTATGATACCAAATCTTCTGTTTATCTCAGTGATTTTTTTCTGAGTGCTTAAAAAAAGAAGTGTGTATTGTGCAGCCTAACATCCATATCTCTGCGTCTGCGAGCGTCCCTTTGTTTGCGGCACACAACATGGTTCTAACAAAGACATTTATGCTTTTGGAATCTGAAGCATGAAGTTGCTCTAAATCTGTGCCCACAGGTAACAATTACTTCCCTCATTAATAGATCTCCCTAGTCTCTCATAAAACAACTTTGAAATTGTCTCTTGGGACAGAGTGGGGAAGTGTGTTTTATGAACGCGAGTGTCGTGCTACCTTGGAAATACCTAGCCTAGCTCTTTTAGCCCCAAAGCAAAGTGATTTGTGCAAACCCAGTGGGTTACGATGACGGGGCGTGGACCAAAGCCAGCCCCAGTGGGGTCCTCTTTGTGCACCGGAGGGCTGAATTGCATTTGAGTCTTTGGCATCAGCAAGTCACAGTTAAGAGACAAAGCGAGGCTAGAAATGAATCATTTATGGAGGGCATTCAACAGGATATGAGAAAGAAAAGACCAAAATGTAAAAACCTTGTGGCGGTTTTGTGTGTGGATGTATCCAGGAAATTTGCAAATTATTGTTTTAGCCAGAAAGAATCATTAAGATAATTTATTAATAACACTCGAGGCTGGCAGTCAAACGTAGCCGTAAGCATTAGGAGGCTGGTCTGCAGTGAGGTGCATACGGCTGGGCTTACTGTCACGAGTGAGAAATGTTGGTCTCCTGGTCCCTGGTGCTGTGGTTAAGTGCAGCTTTCACAAGAAATTCATACACTGGTATAAAGATCTTTGGATTGCTAAAGACAACACTGCACAATGAAAAATGCCCCTGGGGAGATCTAGATGAGTAATCAAACTATATCACAGAACTACAGAACATTAGAAATTGGAAGGGACCTTGAAAGATCATCTACTCCAATCCCCCTGCCACAACGGGATCATCTAGACCAAGTTGCACAAGAATGCACCCAGATGGGTTTTAAACACCTCCAGAGAAGGAGACTTCACAACCCCCTGGACAACCCATTCCAGTGCTCTGTCACACTTACTGTGAAGAAGTTCCTTATATTGATGTGGAACCTCTACGTTCCATCTTACACCCATTGGCCATTGTCCTATCATTAGATGACACTGAGAGGAGCCTGGCTCCATGACCAATTTGGTTTATAACAAATGCAGGATCAATCTGCACTGGGTTGTGATAAAAGCGCTGAACACAGATGTCCAAGGCCTGCAACACTGCAGACTGTCTTGTGGTTCCCATGGGCACCAGAGTTTACCAAACCCTGATGATGCCTTTCTATGAAAAACAACCTCAATATTCTCCAAATGTTGCTAAAAGGGTGTTTCTTACACAACCCAGGCTGCTGTGGAGGGTCTATTGTCCTTTTGAGGTAGAGAGGGGAAAAGTATTGGATGCACAGAGAGATTTTCTCAGGGTGCCTTCTGTTGGGACTCAGCCATGAAAACTCCTCAGGTAACTCGCATGTCCTCAAGGAATGTGAGGGAAAATTCAAAGTAGAGAAGGTAGCTGTCTGCTGTTGAAGACAAGAAGGGATGTCTTGCCCCTAGGTGTCTGCAGCACATGTCAAAGTTGTCTACCTCGGGTACTGTGCTTACTTGCTCTATCAACAACATCTATCAGTGTGTCCTATTACCACTCAGAGATGCCACTCAGGCCTTGTTTTAGGAAAGTAGGCTTCACTTTAGACACCTCAATCAATTTCCCTGTTGTGGCTTTCCCCTTCAGGCGAAAGCATCCCAATTTCAGTACTAATTATTCCCATTACAGAAGTCCCCCAGGTCCTACTCAGACTACTGTGCTTGAGGGTGTGCTAAAGCAGAACTGGAAACACTCCCAGCACCAAAGAATTTACAATTAATTTAAGGCAGGATACAACAAGTGGGTATGTGAGACAATAATTAAGGTGAAGGGATTGGAAAGGAAACCAGTGGTAGCCACATGTGGTTACATTGATTAGCTCCACAGAGCCTAGTAGTTGAAAGTCAGCTGCATATTCTTATTTGGCTGCTGAGCTATAAACAAATAAAATTGATAGATTTGTGATTTAGAGCTCAGGCTGCCACGTGCTGCAACGGATCTGCAAGGTGTGCTTGCAAAGCTCATCAGTTAATTTTAGTCAGGTGTCAGCTGAAGTCTTTGTCTTGGGAAGAGGGACAACTCAAAGGGTTCTGGTACCATCTGATAAAGGCTCAGCAGGACAGCATCGTTCAGGCTAATAAAACATGTTTTAACAGCCTTGTGAGATGCTCCACTCCCATGCAGGTTGGGTAAAGAGCCATGGGAATATTTCAACCCCTAATGGTTCTATGATTCTATGAACAGTGTTACAACTAGTGGAGCTTAGTGAGGAACATCACTATAAACACCATTATTGTGTTCCTATCCAAAATTAAGTGCTTGATTTTCGGTCTCTAGCACTGGGGACGAACTGTCTGTCATCTTGCATGGTGTGGCAGCCAGATCTTTCTTTACTCAGGTGATGTCAGATATTGTTTCTCAGTGGTGATTTCTCACCTCAGACAAGGAATGGACCATTGGCCGGTGTAAACTGGATAGTTAAGGTCATCTGCAGATTTGCCAAGAGATAAGTTGGTTTCATGCGAGTTGGCGTGGGCAATACCAGAGAAAGAGAAAACGAAGGATGGTGAAGACACCTGTTTGCAATATCCCAGCTGCAAGGGAAATGACACAGCTTTTCAGTCTCAGGTGCCTCATCCACTGGTCATTAAACGCTGTTATTTGGACATCACAGAAAAGTGAAACAAGCTCTGAGACAATATGGCCCCGTGGAACCTACTAAAATCAAGAAAAGTGATCTGCAAGATCCTGGAAGAGGAAAACCCATATTTACTTTTGTCACCCAATATAATTTAGTGTCACAAACAGCAACTACTCAGGTTGAATATATGAGAGCAGAAACAGTGCAGGTACTAATATATCTACTCTTCCACAGATTGGCAAGCAGCCTAAATCCACTGCTACCTGAAATTATGCCAGTCTGTTCAGCACATCTGAATTTCGAACTAATCTCTTATTTACAATCACAGCACCTACAAAGCTGCTGCTTGTAATGGGTTTTATTACAGTGCACTAAAGACTGTTGCTAAAATTTGCATTTCCAGTGGCCAATTAGTATATTTATTTATCAGAACATCGTCACGCTGTTTCTAATGAATGAAACCGAGTGCGTACGAGCACAAATAGGGTTCTTAGCTACACTCCCCTCTTTCCTCTTTTATGGGCTTCATGTTTTTTCCTCAAATGTCCGGATATTTTCTTTTTTTTGGTTTTGTTTTGTTTTCCCCGTGAAAAATGACGTTTGCATGAAGCCCGGCCCGCTCTCAGAAGCTGCGATGACACGCGGCACGATGGCAAGTTCTACCGCGTTGAACAAGACGTCTCTCGGAGAGCGGCAGGTGAAAACCCAGGCACCTACATTTATTTACGTTTGCAGTGCTGTGCCCTGTGCGCAGTGGTACTGTGAGCTGCTGACTCCGGGAATGAAAGTAACGCGTGTCTGTGGTAAGTGTCACGGGAAATGGTAGCGCTGATTAATGAGTAAAGGACACGTGATTAGGAAAATACAAGTCGCTCCTCGTAAAACTGCTGCGGGTGTGTAAATCCTCATTCATTTCTTCTAAGAATGAGCAGATTAAAATAAATAGATGGAGCTGCTGGAGAGAGTCCAGAGCCGAGCCATGATGATGATGAAGGGAGGGGAATATCCCTCTTATGAGGAAAGGCTGAGGGAGATGGGTCTCTTGAGCTTGGAGAAACGGAGACCTCATTCATGTTTATAAATACGTGAAGGTGGGTGTCAGGAGGATGGAGCCAGGCTCTGCTCAGTGGCATCTAATAACAGGACAAGGGGCAGTGGGTGTGAGCTGGAACATAGGAGGTTCCACATCAGTATGAGAAGGAACTTCTTCACGGTGAGGGTGACAGAGCACTGGAAGGGGCTGCCCAGGGAGGTTGTGGAGTCTCCTTCTCTGTAGTTGTTTAACGTCCACCTGGATGTGTTCCTGTGGGACTTGGTCTAGGTGATCCTGCTGTGGCAGGAGGGTGGGACTGGATGATGTTTTGAGGTCCCTCCCAATCCCAATAATGTTCTGTGATTCTGTGATCACATAGCGAAATTTGCCCTCCCCTTTAACAGGAGTGTTCAGGTTTCACCATAACTTTGTTCTTCATGATTTATTTAAAACAGGATGCAGGATATTTCCATTGTAACCTGGTTTTATTAAACTTCCAATTATGAAGAAAAAATGATTTTTCTCAAAACTACAGTAAATTTGAATTAAATGATCTCCTAAATGACTAGAGAATACAAGTTTTTAATTAAAGCTTTGGAAAATATTCCTTCATGTTCCTATGTGACTTGGTCTAGGTGATCCTGCTGTGGTGAGGGGATTGGACTAGATGATCTTTCAAGGTCCCTTCTAATCCCTAATGTTCTGTGATTCGTGATTCATTGGTGAGAAGTCTGAGAATAACCAGATTTGGGTAAAAAAAGGAAGGGATAAGAATCATGAGATGATGCTCAAGAAAATTCTCATATGTTAGGGCTTTTGTTTCAGCTCCTTGCTTCTCATTTCTCTTGCATCTCCTTCCCTGGTGCTTTACACACGAAGGTGTTGGTGTGCTGCTCAAACATGAATGAAGTGTAACTGCATGTAGAGATGAGATTAAGTAGACCCTTTTCTCGGGTGGATATACTGAGGGAAATGCTTTAGTGTCCCAAATCTAGGAAAAAACCTTGTATCAGAATCACAGAACATTAGGGATTGGAAGGGACCCTGAAAGATCATCTAGTCCAGTCCCCCTGCCACAGCAGGATCACCTAGACCAAGTCACACCGGAACATGTCCAGGCAGGTTTTAAATGTCTCCAGAGCAGGAGACTCCACAACCCCCCTGGGCATCTCCTTCCAGTGCATCACCTTCACCGTGAGGAAGTTCCATCTCATATCACAGAGGCTTTAGGAAACTTGATGCTGATCAAAAGTCTCCCTCTTGAGAAAGCCTTCAGAACAAGTGGACCTGTTCCAGGAGAAGTTCAACATCTGGCAAAATCTGTTTCGAACCCTTAGTGTTTCGTCATTCCTTAGACATATGAAAGCTGGATAAGTATTATTTAGATTAATTGATTTGTAATGTTCTTGTAATTAAGTGTTTTAACTAGAAATGATTAACCTGGTTGTTGAAACAAAGAAGAAACTGGTAGATTTCTGTGTACTTACAGTCTGAGATGGTTGAATCACAGAATCACAGAACATCAGAGGTTGGAAAGGACCTCAAAAGATCATCTAGTCCAAACCCCTGCCACAGCAGGACCACCTAGATCAAGCCACAAGGAACGTTTTAAACGTCTCCAGAGATTAACTTGCTTTTTGGCATAGAGAAAGTGAAGGTTTGATAGGATGGATGGCAGTTTTAAAGCAAAATATCTGGTTTACCTCTGTTTTATAATGACAATGTTTTTTCACTAACACTATAATGAAAACCAACTTCACAATGGTCTACAGCCATGAATGGCATCAAGAATATAATTTACTCCCTGCAAGTCAGGGATCTCTTTCTTCCTTTTTGTACTGTAATCAGGTAAGAGAGTCTTGCTTGAACTCAAACACAAGGTCACCTCTGCTGGGTGATTCAGGTAGTCTGTTATTTCTCCTTAGCAGCCAGGTTGCAACCGGAGTAGCACTGCCATTTCTTATCTAATCACTCTCTTCGCTCACTTGAAGAAGTATTAGAGAAAATGACATTTGAACACTAAGAAGAGCTCCTCTGCTTCACTTTCTGTGGCACTATGAGCCAAAAAAATGAGCAGCAACTTATTTACATTTAAAACTGATTTTGTTAAATGAGATCTCAGTTTTATCATGCAAATTCAAAGCCACAAGTCTCCTCACTTGAAAATGTAAGCTGAAATCATTCGATCGTAAAAATAACAAGAGAGAAAACAATCCAGCAAAGCTATGCTTAGATTTCAAGATGATGTTCAGATGGATCATCATGAAAGAATTTTTTGGAGTTCAAAGCGTCAAGCAAGTATTTTGCTCTTGACAACCATTGCTCACATGTTTGCCAATCATTTCATTGCATGGATCTGAAAATAGACGTGACTCTGCTGGTAAAGCTCTGATAAAATCATCCGGGATGCTTTTCATGTTGACTGACAGAGCTTTAAAAAGACTACTGTGATGTTTCCAGTGGTCATTATGAGCTGCTTGGGAGAGGTGTCCGATCAAGGAAGCAAACTTCATGTCACTGAATGTGCACCATCTGTGTAAACCTTGATGCACTTTCCACACCTCATGTAATTTTCTTGTGGCTTCGAGAGCCCTGACATGTGCTCTGACCACTGCCAGCTTGGTAAGCAGTGACAAAATACCTCCCAGCACCTCGCTTTGAAGTGTTTGTCACACATACAGGCAAGCTGGTGACAGCAGACCTGCCTCCCTGCAAGCTAGAGGCTTGTTTTGAAGATCTTTGCCTGTTTTCTGAGGGCAGTGGGAATGGCATTGTCTGAGGGAAACATCAAATCACGTTTCTTGTCTCCCTTTCCATTCAGTTTTGCTGACAGTCTCTTTCACCTTGAAGGTACAAATAAGTCTTCTCTGACCAAGGATTTCTGCCTTCAGCAGGATTGTTACTCAAATGAGAAGACACTACAGCATTGACTTACATGGCCAAATCCTTTCTCATTGTCACAGAATCACAGAACATCAGGGATTGGAAGGGACTTCAAAAGATCATCCAGTCCAATCCCCCCACCACAGCAGGATCACCTAGATCAAGTCACACAGGAACTGTCCAGGTGGGTTTTAAATGTCTCCAGAGAAGGAGACTCCACAACCCACCCTGGTAGCCCCTTCCAGTCCTCTGTCACCCTCACTGGGAAAAAATTCCTTCTCATAATCATGTGGAACCTCCTCTGTTCCAACTTACACCCATTGCCTCTTGTCCTATGAGTAGATGCCGCTGAGCAGAGCTTGGCTCCATCCTCTGGCACCCACACTTCACATATTTATAAACATGAATGAGTTCACTCCTCAGAAGCTAGAAGAGGCTCAGGGTTTGAGAGTGTCAGAGACAGCAGAAACTGTGATTGTTGCTGGTATCCTCTTCTTTTTGGTTGTTTTTAACTCAGGTTCCAGGACCAGAACACACACACACACACACACACATGCACACAGCTGCTCTTCATTTTCTTTGCTGCTGTCAGAAACACGGTCCTATCACTAATCACTTTTTGGCCAAGTTGTGACATTGTTCTTATCTCATCAGATACGGAAAAAATCCCCCTTATTTCAGCCCATCTGTCAATGAACATTTGCATTCATTTAATACACTGGTGTATCCGATTTGGACAGGAATGTTGGCCCAAAAGTTGGTTCATGTTAGCAAGATCCCATAACAAGTTTCTTAAGTGGCAGCTATTTCATAATTTTGTAAAACTCAGAAGAACTGCATTGAAACCAGATAGTTTTGCAGTCAGGGTAGGACCTTCAGAAGGAGCTGTCAATATCACTGTAGACAGACGCCAGTTGAAAGCTGAAGGAAACAGACATGATGCTCAAACTCTTCTGCACCTCCCTTCAGGCACTTACACACATTCCTTGTGGAAACTACTCTTGCAAAAAAAATAAGTGGTACAAAAGTTACTTATTTTTTCAATGTAATTCAAAAAATATTGCAAATTCTGTTTTATACTCCTGTATAAAGCAAAACCACACAGATTGCTTGTGTGGAATAGTAAGACAAAACTTAATATCACAGAATCACAGAACGTTAGGGATTGGGAGGGACCTCAAAAGATCATCTAGTCCAATCCCCCTGCCACAGCAGGATCACCTAGATCCAGTTGCACAGGAACATCTCCAGGTAGGTTTGAAATCTCTCCAGACAAGGAGACTCCACAACCCCCCTGGGCAGCCCATTCCAGTCAGGGGTTTTGACTTTTTTATTCTCGTTAACACCGTGGTTATGACTGCCAATCAAATGAAAATCACATTTTATGCCTTATTCAAAGACAGAGGAGCAGACATTAAGGTCAAGGTAAAGACAAGAAAAATAGCATTTAAAATCTGTATTAGCATTTCCAAATAATTGTGTGAAATTCTGTTGAGATTTTGTACTCTTGTATTTCGTGGAGGTTGACTGGTTCTCTATTAGATCACATGCACACACCTGCTGATTTATTCACTTTCAAAGCAGGTTATTTACCAGTTTTCTCTGATATGAGGTGAGCTACAATAGTCCATAAATCTCCAAATTTCCTGGCTTTTTATAAAGAGCAGACATCATAGAGTGACTTTCTGGACTTCATAAATGGAAGTTGCATTTTAAAAGCCTTGTTGACCTGTAGGGGATATTTGCTGTCACATTCCTCTAATCACAGAATTCCATCTAATAAATAGTGTCAGCCCATAAAACAGTTCTTCCAGATGAAATAGAAAATGAAGAAAGTGGATAGCTTGTTGCTGAGTGATCTATCAAAATCTTGTTGAAGGCCAGGTTCAAACCCTTGGTAGGCTAGGTCTCACTTTTCTATATCTATTTCTTCTTCTTAACCCAATTTTTTGAGTAATTTTGTGACTGAAGAACTGCATGAACTTTTATAGAATCATAGAATTATTAGGGATTGAAAAGGTCCTTGAAAGATCATCTAGTCCAATCCCCCTGCCACAGCAGGATCACCTAGACCAAATTACACAGGAACACATCCAGGCGGGTCTTAAACCTCTCCAGTGAAGGAGACTCCACAACTCCCTTGGGCAGCCTGTTCCAGTGCTCTGTCAAGGAGCTAATGTGTGTAGCAATGCTAAATCCATAGCATGTTTCATGGCGAAGTCAGAAGCCCCAAACAGAAATTCCAACTCTAAAGTCAAAGTTTAATTGTGCTACCTGACAAAAAAGGTAACTTGGCAGTGTTTCAAAACATCTGCATCTAGGTCCAGTCTTAATAGACAAGCTCCTCCATTTTATAATCATACTGGATGATTAATGGAAATGCAGGTTTTCTACAAAAAAGTTGCTAATATAAAGTGAAGTCTGAAGGGTGACCCCATTAATGTTTATACAACATGAGAAGGGTGGGTGTCACAAGGATGAAGCCAGGCTCTGCTCAGTGGCATCTAGTGATAGGATGTGGAGCAGGAACATGGGATGTTCCACATAAATATGAGAAGAAACTTCTTCCCAATGAGGGTGACAGAGCACTGGAACCAGCTGCCCAGGGAGGTTTTAGAGTCTCCTTCTCAGAAGACTTTTAAAACCAGCCTGGATGTGTTCCTGTGTGACTTGATTTAGGGGATCCTGCTGTGGTGGGGGGATTGGGCTAGATGATCATTTGAGGTTCCTTCCAATCCCTGATGTTGTGTGATTCTATGATTCTGTGACTAGTTTAATGGTTACAGAGCAGTATAGATGGTTTCCACAAGATACAGCATTTTTTATAAAACTGATGTCTAGAAAGAGAATTTCTAGTGAAAGATAAGACATGTAGTGGTCTCTGAGAATTTGGAATCTATTTAATGCAGAGTCAAAGGGTGGTTGTTATTTTTTTCTCCCTAAATGTTATGTTTTAGATGTCTATGTTCATTTATTTTTTCTTAAAACATGGCCTTTCAAATTTGAGCATTTTACTGTGATAACCTCTCCTGTGACTTCAAGCCTGATCATGCAGCGAGCAGTGCCACCTTTGGAATCCCTTGAGTCTCAGCTGGCATCATTCACCATAGATAACTACGTGGTGGCAATTTCTGCTGGCCAAGCATTTCTGCCAGGGTTTGTTTCCTTTCTGTTGTTTAAGATAAAATACAAAAAAAATAGCCAGTCTTTTCTTTATTCACATAAAGACAAAGGGTTTTGAGAAGCAGCACTTCTCCCATCCATTAATTGCCTCTACCAAACACGGGAAGATATGACATTTGGTTGGCCAATGCACGTAAAATCCTCAGGAGGGTCAGTGCCACTGCAGGTTTTGCAACACTTAGAATCATGGAATCATTAGGGATTGGAAGGGACCCCGAAAGATCATCTAGTCCAATCCCCCTGCCACAGCAGGATCACTTCACTGGAGAAGTTCTTCTCATGCACTTCAATGTGTATCCTTCCTATTATGTTCTTGTTTGGATGCTGATGTCATGCGTTACGGTTTTCACCACATTTCCTAGGAGGTGTAACAAAGCACGTTCCATAGTGAGAGTTTCTCAGCCCTCTCATGGTTGGTAGTTTGCATTGTCTAAATTCTCTTCCCTGTCTACAGTCTAATTAGAACTTCTGTGCAATTTATCTCTGGAAATTAGCTTTCTCTACTGGTTTTTAATGGCCAACTGCTTCTTTGAGATATCACTTTGACCTCGTCTTGACAAACTTGGCACTGTGAGTCACACAATGCTCACAGCATTGCAGCTTCCTGTGGCAGCCACAGCTAAGCTCGTGGCTGTGTGTGATGAAGAGTTTGGAGCTACTCAGCTAGCAAAATGATATTGAGGAAAGGTCATGTTTTGGCCAGTCAGCTGTACAAGAAAAACTCCACAATATTATCAAAACTTCTGAATCTTTGTAACGTGGGCTTTAAAACATGAAAGGACATTGTAGAGATGTTGGTGCTGGTCTCTTCTCACAGGTAATTAGTGACAGAACCAGAGGGAAGGGTTTCAAGCTCCAACAGGGCGGGTTTAGATTGGACATCAGGAAGAAATTCTTCATGAAGAGAGAGGTCAGACACTGGAATGGCCTTTCCAGAGTGATGGTCGGGTCACCATCTCTGGATGAGTTTAAAAGATGCTTAGATGTGCTATTGGGGGATCTGGTTTAGGGGTGAACTTGTAGAGTAGGATTGATGGTTGGACTTCAGGATCCCAGGGGTCTTTTCCAACCTGAATAATTCTAGGTTTCCTTTCCTAAGGGTGGGAAGGTTTTTTAGGTTTATTGTAGTACACAAACACACACACCAGACTCATGCATCTCATACATCCTGATAATTGCCTCGTCTGTTGTTAATGATTTCATTTTTACACCTGCAAGGGATTGGAGTGAAGAAGCCATGAATGAACAATATAAACCTCACTAAAGGATTTTTAATGAACCCCTTACACAAATTGTAGGCAATAGCACACACTTTTGCCACATCTGTTGGCAGGCTGATCTACAATATCCAAAGAATTTTGGAAAAGAAAAAAAAGATATCTTGAGCCCTAATTATACAATAATTTTGCTTCAGATGTAAAAGCCAGATTAACTCATGGCAGCTGGCTTGTAAGTGTATTAAATGGACAGAGGCATAGTGAACGTCCTTCAAGATGAATTTCTTGTCATCTTTTCTTGTGAAAAGAGGTTTATCCCATCCCTTCAAAATCTGTAGGGTATCCTATTTTTTTAGTCTCAAAAATATATTTGGTTTTCTTTGAAGATGAATAAAACTGAGATGCTATTATATTCAGTTCCTACTTTGCAGCATCCAGAAATTCCTTTGCTATTAATATGCCAGAGGAACAGATTTCTTTGATTTTTTTTCAGTTT